>CM071798.1:42229755-42829755 GCA_036559045.1 Platycarya longipes
CACTGCAAGCAGATAGGTGGATTAAGAATCTTGAGAGGATGTACGAGATTTGTGGTTGTACGGAAGCCTAAAAGGTCTTTATGCAAGTTATTTGCTATAGGATGAGGCGGTGCCTTGGTGGGAAACCAAGCGGGAGCTTTTGGTGGAAGAACTAGAGTTGTTTGCTAATGTGACTTGGCATCGTTTCAAATAGGAGTTTGATGATCGTTCTTTTTCGAGTGCAGATAGGTGTCTGAAAGCGTAGGAGTTTACCAATTTGGTATAGGGGAACATGACAGTTGAGCAGTATGCCCAAAAATTCATGGTGCTCAGGAGGTTCGCTAAGCACCACATATCCACGGAAGAGTTTCGAGTGAAACGTTTCCAAAAGGTTCTGCAACCTAAGATCCACAGACATGTGGCCTGCCACTAAGTGTCATCTTTTCAGTAGATTGTTGACATTACTTGTATTGTAGAGCGGGAGTTTGCTATTCCCGTTGGCTCTCTCCGGGTCAGAAGATGAGAAGATTTGGTAAGGGAAGCAATTCAGGATCGCCTTAGAAGTTCGTGTCAAGGACCAGGGCCTGGCTTATAGCATCCATCGGAGTTCGTATAGGTGGTCAAGCCACAATTTGTGGAAGGTGTAACAGAGTGCACGAATGTGAGTGCTATCAGGGAAGGGATCGGTGTTTCAGATGTGGTCAGCCAGGGCACTTTGCTTGTAATTGCCCAAATCCGGGCCAAGGAAATCGTGGAGGCCAGCATGGTGGTAAGGCTAACCAAAGGTAGGTAGTGTAAGCACGAGTTTTTGCTTTAAATCCGAGTGATTATGACGAGAAAGCTCCAAAGACGCAGAATGCAGGAGTCATCATAGGCATTGGTCTGAACTCATGGTTGGAATTGTTGTTTTGTGTGGTTTGATTTCTTGATTTCAAGTTGGTAGTTTTGATCTTGTCAGGAAGGGTCCGTTTGTATGAGTTTTATGCTTGCACTTTGTTTGATTCGGGTGCATCTCAATCATTTGTGTTTGCCACATTCGCTCAGATTTGTAATCTCGTCGTGGAGCTCCTACCACAGTCTATGGTAGTGGCCTTACCTAATGGTGAGACTGTGTGGTGCTCGACGGTCGCTTTAGGATGTCCTTTGGGTTTCGGTGAACGGACGCTTGATGCAGACTTAATCATGTTCAAGTTGCTCGACTTCGACATTATTCTTGGAATGGATTGGTTGTATCGGCATTTCACTAGCATCAATTATCGAAGTCACATAGTCAGTCTCCAACTCCCTGGAGGAGATAATTTGGAATTCATGTGCAGCAAACTGAAAGAGAGGCTCGTAGTCGTGTTTGCTATCCAAGCGAAGAAGCACATACCTTGCAGGACGGACGCCTTTTTTGGTTCAAGTGGTATCTTTCCCATTTGCGAAGGCGTCGATAGTAGATATCTCGGTGTTGGAAGAGTTTTTCGATGTGTTGCAGATGATTTGCCCATTTTACCACCTATTTGGAATCTGGAGTCGCTCTAGTGCATAAGACTCCATACTGTATGGCATCGGCTAAGCTGAAGAAGTTAAAGACTCAGTTGCAAGAATTGGTATATAAGGGGTTTATCCAACCCAGTTCATTGCCTTGGGGAGTGCCTGCGTTATTTGTCAAAAAGAATGATGGCACCCTCCAGATGTATATTGATTATCGGGAGCTTAACAAGATGACCATCAAGAATAAGTATCCTCTACCTCGAATTGACGATTTGTTTGACTAGCTTCAAGGTGCTGCAGCTTTCTCGAAGATTGACCTAAATTCGGGGTGTTATCAGTTGCAGATAAGAGATAAAGATGTGCCCAAGATGACTTTTAGGTCAAGGTATAGGCATTATGAGTTCAGGGTGATGCCTCTTGGATTGGCTAATTCTCCGGCAGCTTTCATGAACATGATGAATAGGGTGTTCCGAGCCTATTTGGATCCTTTTATGGTGGACTTCATCGACAACATCTTGGTCTACTCTCGAAGCTTAGAGGAACATGCATGCCATCTTCGCTTAGTTTTGGGGAAGTTGAGGGAGCATCAGTTGTACTCAAAGCTCAGTAAGTGCGAGTTTTGGTTGGAGGAGGTCAGGTTTCTTGGTCATTTTATCTCCTAGGATAGGGTAGTGGTAGACCACAGCAAAGTGAAAGCTATTTTAGCATGGTCACGTTCTTCATCAGTGCACGAAATTCAGAGCTTCATGGGTTTGGCCGATTACTATCGAAGGTTTGTGGAAGGGTTTTCTTGTTTGTTCGGACCCCTTCCTGCCTTGACGAAGAAAGGTGTTGAGTTCATTTAGACTAACAAGTACGAGATGAGTTTTCAGGAATTAAATAAGAGGTTGACTACGACCCCTATCTTGGCATTTCCCAAACAACATAAGTCGTTTGTGGTTTTTTAGTGATTCATCCAAGTTTGGTTTGGGATGCGTCCTTATGCAAGAAGGGCGAGTTGTTGCTTATGCGTCTCGCCAGTTGAAAGACCATGAGAAGAATTATCCAATGCATGACTTGGAATTGGCAGCTGTGGTATTTGCCCTTAAGATTTGGCAACATTATTTATATGGTGAGATTTGCGAAGTCTACACTAATCATAAGAGTTTGAAGCATTTGTTTTCATAGAAGAATCTTAATATGAGACAGATAAGGTGGTTGGAGCTGATAGTGATTATCCGTGCGAGATCAAGTATCATCCTGGTAAGGCAAACCAAGTCATCGATGCACTAACTCAAAACTCTTATTTGGTAGATGAGACCGAGTCTTCAGGATTCAACTCTCTCATTTGCAGTATGAGAAAACTTCTGGTAGAGAGTTCGCAGCAAGAATATGAGGTATTAGTTATGACTCTAGATGTCCCTGTTGTTGATTTCGAGGAATTAAAGACTCTTCAGAGAAAAGATAAAAAACTGTTCGAAATCTAGGGATTCCTCAAGATTTAGAATTTAAAGAGTGGATTTCCAGACTCGCTAGATTTCCAGATTTCCAGAATTTAAAGAGTGAATTTAAAGACCCTAGATTTCCAGACTCGCTAGGTGATTCCTCAAGATTTAGAATTTAAAGAGTGGATTCTAGTTGAAGCTCATGCTGCCCCTTATTCAGTTCACCCTAGGAGCATAAAAATATACCGAGACTTGAAGAAAGGCTACTGGTGGGCAGGGATGAAGAATAATATTTCCTTGTTTGTTGTAAAGTGTTCCACTTGCCTTTAAGTTAAAGCTGAGCATCAGAGACCCGCAAGTAATCTTCAACCCCTTCCGATTACTGAGTGGAAGTGCGACGATATCACGATAGATTTTGTGGTGGGTCTACTGAGGACCCCTAGAGGAAAGAATTTAGTGTGGGTGATTGTAGATCGGTTGACCAAGAATGTCCATTTTCTACCAGTTACTAACATCGACAACTTGGGGAAGTTGACTCGACTGTATGTCAAGGAAATTATGCATCCTCATGGGATACCTAAGAGTATAGTGTTGGATCGGGACCCGCGGTTCACGACCCATTTTTGGAAGAGCTTGCAGTCAGCTTTGAGCACCAGATTAAAGTTCAACAACACATACCATCCTCAGATAGACGGCCAATCGGAATGCACCATTCAGACCTTAGAGGATATGCTACGAGCATGTGTTTTAAAATTCAAAAGAAGATGGGAGAATCATTTGTTGCTGGTTGAGTTTGCTTATAACAACAGTTTCCACACCTCTATTCAGATGGCCCCAATGAAGTTTTGTATGCAAGGAAATGCAGATTATTTTGTTTGGGACGAGATTCGCGAGAGAAGGTTGCTTGGATTGGAAGTCGTGCGAGAGATGAGAGATCAAGTTCGAGTTATCAGGGACAAGATGGCTGCTGCGCAAAGTCGTCAGAAGAGTTATATAGACTCGTGAAGAAGAGACATGTCCTTTGAAGAAGGTGATTGGGTTTACCTCAAATTTTCCCCTATGAAGGGCGCCAAGTGTTTTGATAAGAAAGAAAAATTTAGCTCGAGGTATGTTAGCCCTTATCAAATTCTAGAGAAGTCAGGCATGTCGCTTATTAGATCGCCTTGCCAGATTATTTTGGTGATGTTCATGATATCTTCCATGTGTCATCACTGGACAACAGTTTCAATCAGTAATAACCGCGCTTTATCGACCCAGAGGGCATCCAACTTCAGTGAAACCAAACTTATGAAGTTACACCCACTCAGATTGTGGATTGAAAGAAGCAGCAGTTGAGATCTAAGGCTATACCTCTCATGAAGGTGTCATGGGGAGAATTTCTGGCTTTAGATTTCTCTTGGGAGAGAGAAGCAGATATGAGAGAGCGGTAACCTTACCTGTTCGGATGCTAGCACTATTTTTTTTTCTCGGGTTGGCTTGGACCAATTTCAAGGACGAAATTCTTTTTAAGGGGGGAGGATGTGAGATCCCATTATTCTTGTTCCTCTAGTGTTTTATGTGTTTAGTTTATTAATTTAATATTGGACCTTCTATTTTAAATTTATTGTTGGGTTTCATATGTGTGTGTGTGTGTGTGTGTGTGTGTGTGGTGTATCTAATTTAATGTTTAGATTTAATATCTCTTATTTTATTATGTTGAGATTTATTTTAATGTGATAGTTTGTTGAATTTATTTAATTATTTTTGGGTGGGCTGGCCTTTTTGTTTTTGTTTTGTTATTGGGTTATGTTTTGTATGTTTATTTATTTATGTGGGCTTGTGTGAGGTTGTATGTGTATCTTTAAGTGGTTTGGGCTGTGTTAGTGATGTTTGCAGGGCCTGGCCCGTAACTTAAGTTGAATACAGCCCCTTATGCTCGAAACGCCGCCGTTTCAGCGTGTTGTTTAGCCGCCTTTAGGGCTTCATCTTATTTTCCTCTTGTGCCGCACACTGCTTCTTCTACTTCCTTTTTTTTTTTTTAGTTTCTTCTCCTTTTGGCTCTGTTGACCCATGAGCTTCGAGCCCCAGCGCCGCCCATCTCCACCCTTTCCTTGGCGCCATGCGTCCCACCCCATGCACCCCATGGCCTCATCGAACTCTCATCTCAGTTTTCATCCCCATCTCACAAGCCACATGCCATATTTTCCCTTTTCTTCCTCCCCAAAAGGTGCTCGCTTGTTGATACGTGAGATCGTATCTTAACGCTCCTTTAATCCTCCAGAATTTCCAACCGCGTTGTAAGTAGCCGTCTAATGCGATCTAAGTTTTTATTTAACATAATATTATGCACTAATGTTTATTTGCAGCCTGGTTGGTTGGACTAGGTTTTAAGCCCAGTGAAGTGTTGGTTAATATTAATAATAATAAAACAGGAGTAGGTTGGTTGGGCTCGAGGCCAAGAAATAGAGGATGAGATCGCTTTGTAGTCTGTTTGGTTGTGAATTGAAAATGTTGATGTGATTATATTGATATTATGTTTACTTTTCAGGTGTCATTGCCATGTCATCTAAAACCTATTCATCATGTATCACTCATTATTTAACTATGCTATGATGTTGTGGTGTATGTCTGTAAATTGGGTGATATAATTGGTCAAAACATGTGGGTTGTGCATATCACAACCTCAAATTGAGACGAGACATTATCTCAGTGGAGTTCTTTTGGTCACTCAGGAGCGTATAACAAATTGAGTGACGTTACATAGGTTGTCGCTGAGCGACATTGGGATCGTACAAGATGGTAACGCTTTCGTACCGATTCTGTGGCCTCTTTACTGGTAGGGGTTAGAGGATGCTTGGTCATGGTACATGCCAGGCGTGGAGCTGGATATTGTTTGTATGAAGTCACACGCACGGCCATTACCCATGGTGTGATGAAGGGAGCCATGATGTTCAAATGGTCCCTAAGAGAGACCATGGTTTACCCTTAAAAAAAAAGAGTTTTTGTTGTAGGCCAAAAATCGAGTTTTGGCTTAGATGGGTAAATGCGTCCTTTTTCAGGAAAATGATGGATTGGCTCTTTTTTACTTATGCTGGATTGAGAACATGTTGATTGCCATGCTTGTATGTTATTTTCCATGAAAATCCTAAGTGTCATTTGATTGTTACTTACTGAGTTTTATTGTCTCACAGTAGTTTTCTCTCACCTACGGTTTCGTCTTATGAAATTGTAGATTTTGATGTAGAGAATGAGGTTGAGCCCAAGAGACAGGCTCTGTTAGAGGAGTGATGTGTTGATGATGATTGTGACTGTGAGATTCATATTCCCTAATGTTGCTATTTATCTTTTTATTATTGTTTTTCTTTGATCAGATAACTGTATAATCTCCTAGTAGAGAATTATTTTCATTTTAGGTTATAAACCTTAATTTTCTAGTATTAGATTTTATGCCTTTTATTTTTCACTGCAAATATTATTTGCATACCTAATATATGATGTACATATACATAGAATACTTAATGATAAAGTACGTGATCCATGCAATCATAATCTTCGTATCACGAGTCTCACCAAATAATTCATGAGAGTCGAGGGCGCTACACTGATGACTTGTATAAATTAAACTTAATTTGGGGCACATTGAAAAATGAAGGTGAAGATGCACATTTGTGGATCTGTCTATAGCTTCTTGAGTAGTTGTTTAGGTGATTGGTAGAAAGTTCAAATGCACGGTATGTGCCTGCGTGCCATGATCATTACTTCCATCTTTTTCCTCTCTACTTTTGATTCATAGAAATTGAATTGGACATGGCTCCAGCATTGAAGATCGAGCCACAGAGTTTTGACTCGTACTTGCTTTCTTTGCAATGAAAAAACATAAATTTATTGCTTTCAATAATTCAAAAAGATTGTACTAATTATTTAATCTACTTTTAAGTTAATGGTCCCATGATCTTTCAAATCCAAAATATTATTTATCATGCCATGTAGTTGTTATGGACATTGGAGGCTTGACAACCACTTTCTTATTATTTCTAATTAAGTGACAGACCTTTAGGGGTGAATTTCGACTCAATCAGAATCTGTACTTCCTGAATTCGACTTCGACTTTGACTTACATTTATTTTAATTCGACTCCAGCTCTTATTTATTGACAAAGTCAGTGTAAGTCAGACAGATAGATATACATACAAATACATTTTAGACACGCATATATATAGCCTAAAACCAACCATATTTTAAACAATAAAAAAATCCAAATGAATCCAACTCCATTGCCTAAAACCAACAAACACACATCAGAGAGGACATGGATGAGGAGGATATGAAGGCTAGTGGCAGTGGCGGCTCATGAATGAAGGAAAGAGGATTTAGGGTGATGACAAAAAGAAATGAAGGTTGAGAGAGAGTTGACCGAGAAGGTTAAAGTTAGAAATGGGGTTAAAAAAGACGTCGTTTGGGTGGGGTAAAACGATGCCATTTTAATTAAGGTATAAACTTCAATCTATTATATGGCCAAATGGCACCGTTTTGGTTGAAATGGGTTGGAGTTTTTTCTGGGCTTGCCTGATTGTGCAGTTTTGGGGTTTTTTAGACCTTATATTTTCCTAAATCTTAAATTTAGGCTTTATTTCTTTTTAAAGATTGGATGAGATAAAAGTTAAAAAAATAAAAAAATATTATTATAAAATATTTTTTAATATTAATGTTGTATAAAGATTTGAAAAAGTAATTTTGAAATTTGAAAAAGTTGAATTTTTTATTATATTTTATATAAAAAATTAAAAAAAAATGTAATGAAGAGTTTGAGATGAGTTTGAAGATTTTGGTTTCATCTCCCAAAACAAACCGGCCTAATTTTTGTTGTCTTTAAAAAATACATTTTTTCTAGTTCTTTTTAACACTAATTTAATTGTTTGTATTGAGTCAATAAAAACTGACAATAACTAATTTACTAGTATTAAGTTGTGTAGTTTATAAGTTATAACTATTAACAATTATCCTTTTTTTTTTTGTTTTTTGTTTTTTTGTTTTTTCTGAACTCCTATTAACAACTATTCTATATATATACAATTACACACCATTATTTTTCTGGTTACATACTACGATTTTAGAATATTTTAGATAATAAATTAATAGACTTGCAATATATACATTAAGTGATGCATGACTCACTATATATTAGTTAGACAAATTTCATCTACCTTAACATATGTGGTATTTATAATAAGACTATAATGTGTAATGTGTATATAATTGATTATTTAATCTATTAATATTATTCTTTAACAACTATCACATTGATTATCAGTCTTCTACTATTCTTGAATTTAATTATATAACTTCAATGCTAAAATCTAACTTAATTGTTTTTATACTAAAGTTATACTACAATGTCTAATTATTTATTATTATACTATATCATTACATACTATTCTCTTATCCTAGTCTTTAACTTATTTCTATACTATACTTATTTCCACTCACTAATTATATATTATACTTTATTAAATTAGTATTATACGTTATTAACTTATTACACTAAACTTATTACTATACTAGTACGTAATCTATTTATGTACTATATATTATAGTGTCTGATTACATGTTATTATTATAATATAATGTCTAATTACGTATTATACTAGTGTCTAACTTATTTCTAACTTAATAATATACTAGACTTATTTTAAGTGACAAATTACACGTTATTATATAGGTGTTATTAGTAATACCATCATGTTTACATATGCTAAACTGTTAATCCATTTACATTATAGTCCAAGTATATTATTTTATAATAATTATTTCATACCGGTATATCATGAATTTAACTATATAACTATATTAGTATATATGATCAATATATAAATAATACATATTTTGTAACATATATAAGATTCGAATTCTAATTTGGATTCAAAATCAGAATCAAAGTCAATATGGCTACATTTCCAACTTCGACTAAGAAATTCAAAAGGAAAAATTTGACTCCAACCCATTTTGTTGGAGTGGAGTCGAACTTTTAACTCAATCCTAATAAACCTCCTACCCGTCTACTATTAGCTTACAACAGGTTAATGCATGAATCCGACATGTTATATTTTTTGAGTAAAAAATATCATTTTAGATTCGATTTTTTATTTCAAAATTCACTAAAGAGAGTTATGCCCTCCCTTACTCAGCGATATCATCAAATTCATGAATCTCTATTAAAATTATGAATTCCATTTTGGCAAATCATTTTGATTGAGATAGTTGAATGAAATATTTTGTTACCATCACTAGGGGTGGGTAGCAAGTATCTGCACTCGTTGCCCTGCTCGCAATTCGCACCGCCCCGCTATGCGAGGCCGGGCCCCCTCGCCCACTTTAAAAGTTGAAAGTGGGGGCAAGGCCACAAAATACTAGGCACGTTGTTTTGTGCCTAGTATTTTTTTTTTAAACTCCCCTAACCCTATCAACGTCATTTTAACTAACAAATGTCGTTTTGATTATGGGTTAATAACCCATCTCTCGCCCCCTCGACTTTCGAATCCCTCTGCCCTCCCCTCTCTATCTCTTCTCTCTCATTCCCCCTCAATTCCTAACCCTAGTACCTCAAATCAAGAACCTCCTTCCCCCAACTCGAAACCCTAACCCTAAAACAAAATCCCACCGCGCTCGAGCTCATCTCTCTCTCAGCAATGCCTTCTCTCTCTTGTTTCTCTCATTTTCTACCCATTTCGAAACCTTAGACCCAAATTGCAAACCCCACCATGTGATTGAGCTATTGAAACTTGAGTCATCACCACTGCAGTCTCTCTCTTGTCTCGTTGTTGCTATCACCATTGCAGCCAGTCTCCTCATTTCTCGTCGAAGGTATCCTTGAATTCTCTCACCTTTTATTTTCATTTTTTTAATTTCTATAAATTAAGAATAGTGGATGGGATGATTAATAGAGAATCAGAGGTGGAAGAAGGGGTTGTGAATTGTGTACTGTGGAGATTGATTGTGCATGTGTGTGATCTATGAATTGTGATTGTAACTCTGTGATTCAATGTCTATATTTTGAATTTTTGATTATGTAGACTTAGTGATTGGATTGGTTATGGTTAGCGGTTACTACCTTAGTGGTACATGTAAATTTTAAATAATTTTTTTTATCAATTTGGGATATTGGGATGTCTGTGCATGTCACATGTGTGTGTACTGTGTTCTATGTATTGATTAAGGATTTCTGTAAATTTCTGTAAAATTTTGGTGAACTAAACTCAGGGTGAACTAAACTTAATCTTAGGGTGAACTAAAATTAATCTTAAAAAAAAAAAAAAACGAATCACAGGATGTACTATCTAGAGTGTAGACCATTTAATATGTAGCAGTAGAACACATATCCTGCTTTTATTAAAGACGTGTTAGAAAACAATAAATTGCATTTACATGTAAGTCAATCTAAATGCTTTTCTTTTTCTTGTTTATAATTGTTAATACTTGATTTGATTGACTATTTGTTTGTAATAATTTTAGATTTGTTATTTTTGGTTGAATGAATGGAAAGTCCCAATTGATTCTAGTGTGAGCTCCCCAATTGAGGCCTTGGGTACCCTTAATTCTAACCCTAACCCTAACCCTAACCCTAATCCTAACCCTAACCCTACTTATGATCCCATCGAGAACCCTACAACTACTTCTAACCCTAACTCATCAACTTGCCTTGCCCCTAAGCCTAGTAAGAAAGTTTTATTCATAATTTGGGCTCATGTCACCAAGGTAGAGGGTGGTGACCTGAATGACCTAAAAGTCAAGTACAACTATTGTGACAAAGTTTATAGGTATCACTACAAGAGACACTACACTTCACAAATAAAGTTGTACTTAGAAGAATAATGCAAGAAAAGTCCAATTTTAAAACTGTTGGTAGATAAAAGCCAATCTAAACTTGAAATTGGATTAAAAAAATTGGTAAGAAGAGTAGTGGTAAATTGGTATAAAAGGGATACACAAAGTACAATCCTAATGAGGCTAAAGGACACCTTGCTCGCATGGTTGTTATGGATGAGATGTATTTCTAAGTGGTAGATGGGAAATGATTCCAAACCTATTTTAGGTATTTGGAATTAAAATTCAATATTCTTTATCGCCACATGGTGGAAAAGGATATTAAAAAACTTTATCACTCAGAAAAAGAGAAGTTTAGGAGTTTATTGCTGGGGGAGTGTGTTTGTCTCATTACTGAATGTTGGATTTCGTGTAATAATATTAATTACATGTGTATGACCATGCATTGGGTTGATGAGAGTTAGACATTGTATAAGAAGATCCTCAAGTTTGTCAAACTAGTGATCATAAAGGTGAGATGATAGGAAAGACTTTAGAGGATATTATAAAAGAGTAGGGGTTGACACGGGTTCTAACCTACACGGTTGATAATGTCGGGGCTAATGATGTCACAATGTGACATCATAAGACTTTCCTGAATAATGCGAATAGAACGGTTTTGTGTGGAGATTATTTGCATGTGCGGTATGCGGCACATAATCTTAATTTGATTGTGGGCGATAGCTTGAAAAAACTTGATGACTTGGTTGCTTGAGTCATGACTGCTGTGAGATATGTGAGATCTTCTCCTGCTAGATTGGAGAAGTTCAAAATTGCTATAAATACTATGGGCATAATATGTAAAATGAGTTTTTGTACTGATTTGTCTACAATGTGGAACTCGATTTTTTTTATGTTGAAGACAACCCAGGAGTATAAGTTGGCATTTGATGCATTGGGTGATGTAGACATATATAAAGTATTTTGATGAAAAACTGGGAAAGCCTATCTCTGATGATTAAGAGGTTGTTTATATTTTTATAGAGCTTCTGAGGCTTTTTTACAATGTTATGAAAATTTTATCTGGTTTTTTGTATTTCACCGCACATCATTTTTGTCAACAAATATCTAAGGTGAAAGGAAAATTAGATTATATTACAGCAGGTAGTAACACCACACTACACGAGGTGTCATTGACGATGAGGGAGAAATTTGACAAGTATTGGGGGGAGTTTAATAGGATCAATATATTGTTATATGTAGCTGTTGTCATTGACCCACGGTTTAAGGTAGATGGTATGGTATTTAGGTTGACTGATGCCATCTGCAAGGATTGCGCAGAGCAGGTTGTATCTCAGGCTTAAGAAATACTTGATAGATTATTTGATGAGTTCACCATCATGGGAGACGGTAGTATTGCAGCACCTACAGGTACCCTCCCACTAGTTGCAAATGTCGGGCGTGGAAAAAACGTAGAATGGACTGGGGTGACAAGATGAAGTTGACTCCCTCAACACATTCATCTACAGGTGCCCGGTCATAGATAAATAGATATTTGGCATTGGATCTTCGTACCTTTATACAAGGTTTTGATATATTAGTTTGGTGGAAGATGAATGTCCTCAAATATCCCATACTTTCAAAGATTGCCCACAGTATTTTGGCCATCCCAATTATTACAGTAGTCTCAGAGTGAGCCTTCAGCACCAAAGGACACGTATTGGATCTGTTTCGAAACTCATTAAATCCTATCACTGTTGATTCACTAATTTGCACACATAATGGATCACGGGGAGTCCAATTTATATTCTGGAGGTTATTGATTATGATTCGGTCGAAGCTAAGGACAAGGGTACTAATCAGCCTAGATCTAGTAAATTATCACTTGAAATCAATTTACATTATTTGGTATTTATTTAATTAAATATTAATTGGTATTAATTTTACATTTAATTGTTGTAACTTGTAGCGATTGCAACGCCAACACCTGGTATAGCTTCAACAGCTACCTTCTCTGCAGTATGAGCCACCATCACCATGGTTCTCACTTTACCGAATTCATCTCTTAATTGTTGTTTGCATTTATAATTTTATAATATTTATAATATTAGCATCTAATTATTTTATATCTTTTGTTTATAAGTTTTGACATTTTGTAGCTTTTACATTCTCATTATGTATGACAGTATCAGTATGTAGGTCAAAACTTAAATTCTTCAATACCCATTTTCCAATCGAATGACTCAATTTAATCTTGGTTAATAACTAAATACTTTTAATATATTATTTTTTCATGTTTATAAGTTATAGCTTTATATTTGTAATTCTAATCTTTTTAACTTATTATTATTGCAGGTTTTAGTATTTTCATTCTCATACTAGTCAAATTATTGTCAATGACTCAACAACTCTTCAAAGTCCAATGTTATGATTTTGTTAGTTTGGATTCTCAGAAGTAATAGTTGTAAATTATAATGTTAATTGTTAATAGTTAATAGCACAATTTGTAGGATTAATTTGTATTATTGTAAATTTTTAATAGTTTAGTCTTTACTTTTAGTGATGGTTTTTTTTAATTAAGTGACTTTAGTTGTAATAACCCGGATTTTTAGACATCCGCTTAATTTTCATGTGTGGGATGATTATGTTTCTCCGAAACCATTTTTAGGAATTTTTGGGATATATGTATAGGATTCTTATATTGAAAGGTTGGGAATAAGGTTGGATATAAATGTGACTTGTGTTAAGGTGAAAAAGTGCCTAGACCCGAGATCTCGCTCAACTCTCGCTTGATGTCTGGCTCGAGCGAAATACAGGGACATACAGACGTCTTTTAGTAGAATGGTCATAACTTGCTCATTTGATGTCGGATTTGAGTGATTCAAGAGGCTATGGAAAGCTAAGAGGATTATATACAACTTTTATGTTTTGAGGTTTAAGAGATATGGACTTAATCAAATAAGAAATGGAGATTGAAGTATTAGGTCTGAATTGGAGATAGATGAGTATTGACTTGAAGTTGACTAAGAGCATTGGATAAGATTAGGCCTTTGGATTATTTTCTCAATTATCCTAAGATCTGGACAAGTGTGTAGAGATATGGAAAATGAGGAGATTTTATTTAGTGAATTTCGTGTGAAATAAGATGAATCATCTATCCAACATTTGGTGTACCCGGATTGGTGTTCTCTGGTTTATCTGTCGAGTTTTATTAGAAAAATAATAACTTGGTCATATGAACTCCAAATGAAGTGATTCCAGTTCCTATAGAACCCTAAGACATATATCTATAACTTTTATGACTGAATATTTTAGAGAATCGAAGTTTATAAATGGAGTAATTGGGCTGGAATGGGACTAATCTGTTTTAAGTGCAAACTGGAGCTCGAAAATAAATCACTTCACCACCTCACCTTAGATGTTCGAATTTGATTGGTTCTCCTCATGGTTTATCTGCTAGATACATGTATGAGAGCATGTGTTAGGTGGAGAAAGAGCTTCTAGAAGAATAATTAGCTTAGAACCAAACAAGAGTGAAGGACTAATCTGATTAGCCAAAACAGTCAACTATCCCCTTTGTTTCCAACCAATTGGTAACCAAACCTTGGGAATTAGGTGATGAGATATTTTCCAGCCACTCTAAGGGTGCTAAGGGAGTCTTGGACGTGTGGATAAGGGTGAGGAAAATGTTCTAGAAGTCTTGAGGATGCAAGGAAGACCAATGGCCAGCTAAGCTCATCTTGGGTATTTTAGACTTTTTGGAAGTTTACTTTTATATCTATATTTGGTGATTATTTGGGGCCATTGATCTAAGATAATTTTAGATGAGGAAGAAGCTTAGCCATAGGATGAATATCTTTGGAGATCATGAGAGATATGGATGATCATTGGATTAGGCAAAGCTGGACAACTCACCATACCCCTTACACGGTTTGAGCTAACTAAGGGCCTTAGTTTGTTTTCCTTCTCTTCTTCCTCAAGCCATCTATTCTTATATATATATATAGCTATCTTCAGATCATAGGAGACCTTTTGGGAGGAGGAAGTCACGTTCACTTAGAGAGGAAGCCAAAGAAAAAGCCTCCTTAACCCTTGAACCTCCAAACTTCTCCTAAGTGAGCTAAGTGAGTGCTTTGAGGAGAAATGTTGCAAGGACTAGTTGGATCATTCAACCAAGCTTTGGAGAAACTTGTAAGTATACAATTTAACTTAATCTTAGCATAGAATAAGTAGATTATTGATGGAATTAAGTTTGTTGTTGGTTGGAGCTTGAATTAGGCTTATATGATGTGTTTGGAATCTATGGTGTTTTGGATATGATTGGGTGATGGTAAAATGCTAGGAAAATTATAAGGACCTAGATTTATGTTTTAATAAGTAAAAATAAGGTTTATGTGAGAAGATTGCTTGATTTAGGTTGAAAAACCCCTTGAGCCGTGATCTCGCTTGACTGTCGCTCGATACCCCACTCGAGCGAGTTCCAACCCGTGACTTCGCTCGACACTCGCTCGACACCCGCTCGAGCGAGATACCCTGTTTTGCTTAGATTTAGGGTTTTCTTAGAATAGCAGTGGTGTTTCAAATGGGTAGAGTTATAGGTGGAAATAACTCATGTGTATAAGAGAAGAATATAAAGAAAGAAAACAATTTATATAAAGAATATGTTCCGTGTCATGACGGGGACGGCGATACGTAACGCCCGGACGATTGACACGAGACTCATCATAACGGGGACGGCGATACGTAACGCCCGGATGATTGATGAGTATGATTGATAAGTTAGTCACGTCATGACGGGGACGGCGATACGTAACGCCCGTATGACTGACGTGCCGGCAGGGACGGCGATACGTAACGCCTGTCGTGATATGAAATTGTGATCTCCACGGGGACGGCGAGACGTAACGCCCGTGTGATTGATCCTTGCGGGGACGGCGAGACGTAACGCCCGCAGTACTATGTGTATATGTTTTGTGTCATAACGGGGACGGCGAGACGTAACGCCCGGATGATTGACACTAGACTCATCATAACGGGGACGGCGATACGTAACGCCCGGATGATTGATGAGTGTATGATTAATGAGTTAGACACGTCATGACGGGGACGGCGATACGTAACGCCCGTATGACTGACGTGCCGGCAGGGACGGCGATACGTAACGCCTGTCGTGATATAATAATATGTTTTGTGTCATAACGGGGACGGCGAGACGTAACGCCCGGATGATTGACACTAGACTCATCATAACGGGGACGGCGATACGTAACGCCCGGATGATTGATGAGTGTATGATTAATGAGTTAGACACGTCATGACGGGGACGGCGATACGTAACGCCCGTATGACTGACGTGCCGACAGGGACGGCGATACGTAACGCCTGTCGAGGTTATGTGATAAGTAAGACCCGATGGGGACGGCGAGACGTAACGCCCATCGTGGATAAGAAATAAAAGAAACCTATAAGGTTAAGAAGTAAAGTGGAAAGTACAGGTATAAGTACAGGTATAAGTATTAAGTATGTGATGATGGATATAGATAAGATCTAAGTTTGTAGGTGATGGGTGGGTCTAGCTAAGATCTAAGGTTGTATGTGATGATGGGTCTAGCTAAGATTTAAGTTTGTATGGTAAGATGGGTAATTGACTTGTGGAGTTCCATAAAGTATGCTTATAAGTGATATGTTGATGAGTGTGATTATGTGGAGTGATAGTTGAGGTTATCTATGCTTTATTTCGTTAACTGTGTACTTACTGAGATTTCTTGTAAATCTCACTCTTTTATGTTTTATCTATTTTATCTATCATTCCTTATGGAATGATAGATGTTGTTGCAGGAGTAAATAAATTGCATTGAGACTCGGTCAGCACGGGAGATTCTGAGGTATCCTGAGGGTCCTATGGAATGCTCCTCTCTGGTTGAGATGACCCCACGTACGTGATCAAGTGAAGAAGTAAGAGTATTGGATGATGGTAGGATATGAGTTTTTGTTTAGAGAAAACTAACTGGGTTATATGAGAGTAAATGCAGAATAATGTTGTAAAAACAGTGTTATGAGAAGTGTAATTATAGTATGCCATGTGGTCTATTGATGCGAGAGTTAGATCTCTTTGCACATATTGGAAATTTACTTCTTCCAGCTGCATTCAGCATTGCATTTCATTAGTAAGCTTAGATGCATGCATGCTGCTTTTTATGTTTACGTAGGATAAGTAGCCTTGTGTTACTTGTCCGGATGCGTCGTTTTACGTTGTAATCGATGCGAAAAATCGGGGCGTGACATTAGTAATGGTTATTACTTAGTATTTAATAGACTAATATTTTTTAATGTGTAATTGTGTGTTTAAATCAGGTTTGATGGTATTTCTGGGCAAAAAATGGCTTAGAAAATTGATCTAATAAAAAGTGTGAAATGAGTTAAAGCCCTATAGCAACAGGACGCGGGCGGTTGGACTCCCACACCTGCTACCTCACTGTAGGTGAAATACTCCACCCCTACCTACACGGGGGTGGGATGCGAAATGAAAACTTCCCTCTCCCGGCCATAGGGGGCGGAGGTAGGGGTTTCCGGCCCTTGATGGGGCGGAGAGCACCCATAATCATAATATTTTATTATACAGTTTTCGAATGTTTATTATATGGATAAATTATATATATGTTTATATATTGATTACGTCCAAAAATTATTTTCAAAACTTGTTTTATATTGAAGGATTAAACTGATCCATCCAAAATCGCCTTTGTATATTTTCCGCCCGGTTTTTATTAGGTTCCTGAAAATACTCAAAAGAACCTCCAATACTACCCTATTCTCACTCAAACCCAATCCATCCTGGTTATATATATATATATATATATATATATATATATATATAAATAAATCATTCATAACAATATAACAATACAATCCTCACTTAGAGATATTAATTTATACGTTAGAGAGTTTAATTTTATTCTTTAAAATTTATTTTATAATTTTAAAATGAATGTATTATTTATATATTTTTTGAGATGATAAATATACCGTATATACAATTAACTATAATTATATTAGATTAATAATAATAAGCAATAAATATAATTAATATATTATATATGTTTGATATTTAATTAAAATATATATGATCTAATAAATTTACATATTTAAGATTAAAATTTCATGTTATAAATTATAATATAACTTTCTTTTATATAAATTATAAACTATCTAATTTTTTTAAATCATATTATTTCTTAAAAACAGTCACATAACTAAAAAAATTGTGGATGATTCAAGTTTATATAGATCTAGAAAAATTCAAAGACTAAAGATATAGGTATTTTAATGTCCTATCTTTTGAAACTGTATAAAATGACACAAATATTAGATCATCGTCTTGAAATTATAAAAATATAATATTTTGAACGAATCTTTTATTAAAGTTTCAATCAAAATTATCTCAAATAAATTTGATAAAACTATAGGTTATGTTTATTTATAGGACTATTTTATTATTTTTATTAATACTCTTTTTTTTATAATATATAAAAACGTATAATTATTTATCATGTATTTAATTATGAATAATCTTCAAAGTTTTATTAAAAATTAAATTAGATAAACGTGTTTTACACGTTACTTTTATCTAATATATATATATATATATATATATATATATATATATATATTTATATTTATATGAAAAGACTATATTCCAAATCTTAAAAATATCATTACAAGCCTTAGAAACATATAAAAAGTGAAGAGATTGAAAGAGTATACTCGAATGCGGTAAGAAAGTGAACATAAGAAAAGTTAAAGATATTCATGATCTCCATTTGTAGGAGTCCACGTTGCTCCATAAAGCCAAGAAGAGTTTCTAATATATCCGAAAGAAAAAATCTTCACAACTTTTTACTATTTATATAATTTTTATAAACCATATTTTATTTTATTTTATTTTTTATTAAATATTTGATATATGGATAATAAATAAAAATTAATTAATTAATTTAAAAAGAACAAATACAAAATAAAAATATTAAAAAATTAAAAAAATTAAAAGAAAATTAAAAAATGGTGGTGTGTGGAAGTTAGGAAGATTGTGTAGAATTTCCCTACCCGAAATATCTCCTAAATGTGAAAGAAGGTAATAGTACAATTAGCCCCCTCTGGTTTAGAATATCTCAATATATATGTGAATAGTAGGAAAATAGCCGAGTTAAAATAATTTTGTGAAAAAATAGATAAAAAGTTAAATAAAAAAACTTTAAAGTTAAAAAATGTTTAAATATAATAATTTCAATATTATTAACGTTTTTAAATTTGAAAATGTTGCATTTAATTTTTATGTTTTGTTTGAAATTTAAAAAAAAAATGTAATGATTAGACGAAAAAGTTAAAAATTTGAAATTTCAAAGAATTTTGTATTTTGATTAATGTTTGGAAAGTAAATATATGAAAATATTTGAAAAGATATGTGTTGATAGACGAACCTTTATATTTAGAGAGTTAGAATAATCATTTGGTCTACGAGAATTTACTTATATTCTTGGATTGAGGAGAGTGAAATCTGAATGTTTAATAAGTGTCTCCATAGGTGTTGGGAATCTGGATCTCACAAATTTCCCCCACCAGGATCTACTTTTGACAGAATACCAAGAAAAATAGAGAAATAAACACAACACAAGAATTTACGTGGAAAACTCCAAAACAGGAAAAAAACCACTAGACCCAGAAAAGAAAATACACTATGTGAAAAATTGTTACAATCACACAATTTTTCTCCTCACCCTAACGACACCCACAAAAACTTCTCCCACTAGTAAAACTCTAACTTTCACCTCTCTTCCTTTTACATACAAAAAAGACAACAGAGAAATTTTACTAAAGTCAAAAGTTACTAGATAAGTTTTTGACTGGTGTAATTAATTAGGGAGGCTAGACCTTCTTTTATAACCTCATGCCTTGCCCCATTTTACAAATCCCACCGATGGGGGATTTACAAAGGAGCAAAGTTAACAATCTCCACCTTGCGATTTTGACTGATCCCACAGTTATGCTCCATTGCAATGAGGATTTTCATAACTTCCGCTATCATGCTCCACCATAAAAACATAACCGCTCAGAATAAACCAATTCCAAACATTTCATTTCGGCCCATGTCGAAAATAACCTTGCTGAAAAATTATGGTGCAACTCCCACGTTTGGCTTTCCTGGAAGTTTATCAGCCATCGACATGAATTTCTACCACACACCCTGCATCAATGCCAAACTAATGCCCGTGTGCAAACTTGTGGAACAACTAACATTAACACATTCTCTATCATGGCAACTTTGGGATTAGCGACATGCCATGAGGATGTACATGTCTCTTTTTAACAGACACCGTCTTCTGTAAAGAGAGATACAATGTTAGTTTCATTATCAGTATTTCCATTTACTGACTTGGAGCCTATTGCCGAACCTGCTCCACCTCTTGGACAATTTCTTCTGACGTGCCCAGGTTGTCCACACACCCAGCAGACTACTTTCTTCTTCATGGAGTTCTTCCTCTTCCAATCATCAGCTGTCACCATTACTAAATTCTCAGGTGAACCATTACTTCCACCACTTAGCCTTCTTTCTTCAGAAAAAAGTTTGCCGGTAATCTCTGAAAAAATTATTTTCTCATTCCCATATATCAAAATAGGCTTTATATGCTCATAGGAAGATGGAAGAGACCAGATCAGCCTCAAGGCTTAATCCTCATCATCAATTTTAACTCCAATAAATTCCAGCTCAGAGACAATGCCATTGAGAATACTTAAATGATCTGAAATAGTCGTACATTCACTCATCCGCAGTGTATGAAACTGCTCCTTCAGGTATACTCGATTCGAGACACCTTTCGTCTGATACAACTCTTCGAGCTTTCTCAGAATCTCTTTGCCGTGAATATTCCATGCACATTTACAAAAACATTTTTGGCCAGGTACAGACGAATTGCACTTGCCGTTCTCAAATCCAAATCCTCCCAATTTTCATCGCTCATTCCATATCTGCTCTTTGTTTCACCAGTAGTGCTTGAACCGCTACTGAGTTCAGGAACTGGTCTACCTTTCAACATCTTGTGTAATCCTGATTGAATCAAGATATCCTTGAATTGCACTTGCCATAAGCCAAAATTGATTCTCCCATCAAATTTCTCCACATCAAATCTGATAGGATTTGAAACTCTACCTCCTGACATAGTTTCGATGAATTTTACCGTAAAAATGAATAGTACCCATTAAGTAAGTTCCCATGAAAGATTGATCTTTCCTAGACAGAACTTCAAGGTTCCCAGGAAAGATTGGAGGGTCACAACGGACACACTTAAAATTTCCAATCTCTTAGACAGAACCTCCTTAGATCGTACGTATCCACACTACCACACCGAAACTCCACCCCACCAAAAGAACCTAGTGGCTCTGATACCACTTGTTGGGAATCTGGACCTCACAAATTTCCCCACCAGGATCTACTTTTGACAGAATACTAAGAAAAACAGAGAAATAAACAACACAAGAATTTACGTGGAAAACTCCAAAATAGGAAAAAAACCACCAGACCCATAGAAGAAAATACACTATGTAAAAAATTGTTACAATCACACAAATTTTCTCCTCACCCCAACGACACCTACAAAAACTTCTCCTACTAGTAAAACTATAACTTTCACCTCTCTTCCTTTTACATACAAAAAGGACAACAGAGGAATTTTACTAAAGTCAAAAGTTACTAGATAAGTTTTTGACTGATGTAATTAACTAGGGAGGCTAGACCTCCTTTTATAACCTCATGCCTTGCCCCTTTTTACAAATCCCACCGATGGAGGATTTACAAAGGAGCAAAGTTAACAATAGGGACGTCGCAAATGCACTAGCAAAACACGAATTAAGGTGCTCAAACTATTAAAAGCTATGTTAATCGCATCTTGGTCCCAAACAAGAGCTTCCCCCTCTATGTGATAGGATGTGATTAGCAAACATTAGATTGAGGTTGTTTGATGATATTCAAAATAATTGGATGCCTTGATATCCATCTTAAAGAATTTTTCCTATGAAAATGAGGGAAATTTAACCATATTTATTGCTGAAGGGGATTTGAGATAACTGATGTTGAGCTGTCAGATTGTATGTTTATGGCGTTGAGATATCATGAGTTGACGGATTAGCACAAAGTCGGCAAGTGATCATGATCTTTTCCTAATTAGGACGGTTTTTGGTATATTTCAGTATTTTGACCATAATTTTGACTACAAATATTGAAATCGGATATAAAACCCAAATTCGAAAAGCTTTTTTCGGGCCACACGTCATGGTCACCGAGCTAAGCTCGATGTGCGTCATTTTCGACCTCAAATTCTACTATTTTTCCTTTCAAATATCTATTTTTAGTTATTTTTGCCATTTTTTATAAAATTTCATTTGTCAATTAAGAAGTGATTCTGAACTTGATTTGAGTTAGATTTTTGGAAGAATACTTATTTTATTTCGTATTTTATTTGGACATGATTTTTGAGATTTTGTTATTTTTGGTAAAATTTCGATACAGACAATTTTTAGCTATATACTCTAGCTTGTGGATTGATTTTCGACATTGATTGATTTCATAATATTCAGTTAAATTTCAGAGACATTTTCTTTGTGTTTTTGGTGGTTTTCCTATGTTTTTCATTGTAATTTTGTAAATTATTTATTGAAACTAGCTTGCAGAATAATCACTATTTTGTCCAACTTCAAATTTGTAGGTCCCTAGTATGCATGTTGTTCTAGTTCGCCACCAAAGAACGAGTAATATTATATACAGTCGTAGAGTCGCAAGCGACGTGTAATTACTTTGAAAAAAAGTTAGGTCCACTCTTTAAAAAGTTACATTTTTTTTTATGTGAATCTCATATATATATATATATATATATATATTAAATGACTGTATGTCGTTTGTAAGTTCACGACTGCATCTATCATTTCTTCCAAAGAAGAGATCAGATTTATGTGTTGGTTAAGCCTGGCCCTCACATCCTATTGGCCCCACACACCTCCTGAAGACCCTCCTTTACACCATCTACTTGCCTTTGAATCGGCCTGAAGACCCCCCATCTATGCACGTCCCTCCTATATTCCCACAACAGATTCTAAGAATACTCTCATTGGATTGTCTAAAATTATCTTTTAAAAAGTATAAATTTTTAAATTTATCAAAAATTTTTGGTCATATTTGATTAAAAGTAGGAAGATAAAAGTGAAAAAAGGAAATAAAAAGATTTTTTGTGAATTGTAAAGCTAAAACTTTGTCTAATATTGGCCAAATTTGACTTTTGTTGGACAAAATTTTAACTTTATTATTTATAAAAAATACTTTTATTCTCTTTTTTCACTTTTATCTCCCCACTTTTGATTAAATATGACTAATTTTTTTTTATAAATGTGCAAATTTATATTTTAAAAAAAATATTTTTAGACAATCTAATAAGAATAACTTACTATTTGCTAATAACCTCCATTGACCCAACCTAAGATAACAATACTAAAAAGCGTCACGTGACTTTTATCTCCCTAAACGACATGAGGCATGCCTACTCATCCTAGTTTGGTTGCCAAACTCCCGTCAAGTCACTTCATCTCATCATTATAACTTTATCAAATTTTCATACATTTTTTCGAATTCTTATATAAAATATAATAAATAATTTAACACAAATCTCAACACATACATAATATTAAAAACTAATATTCTAACAATATTTTATTAAACTAAACTCGATTCAACTCAACCAACTCGACATCCAAATTACAAACTCCTTACACTTAATGAAACGATGCGTATTGCATTAAAATAAAAATGGCAAGCCCTTTCTCTTCAAGTGAAACGCTGTGTTCTTCCTTGGCCAAAATGCTGCACTTCATCGAATCGTTCAACAACATCGTCTTGAGTTCATCTACTTCCCCAACTTAAAGTTCTTCATAAACTCTCCTTTTCAGTTTATCTACCACCTCTGTTGCCTCTTTTTCTTCCATCTAGGGTTCTTAACATTAATCTCACCCTCTCTTCTAATTCTTGCACCCCTTATGTGTCTCTTTCACTAAAATATTCTCTCTTTCGCTCTCTTGTTTATATAGCTAAGGAGAGAAATTAATTGCAAGAATATATATGGAGTTCTAATATTTTGATAGCTAAGGAGAAAGACTTGACTTGAAGTTGTAGAAAAAGAAAAAAAGAACAAAGATCAATTGAATGGGAGAGGAGGAGGCGGGAGCAGAAAGAAGAGAGACAAGGGAGAATATAAAGATGAGACAGGAGAGAGAAGGGAAAAGCTCAAAACCAGATGGGTGAGAAGGAAAGTATTACACCAGCCAATTATAAAATGCCATGTAGGCATTCTAACAAAATTTCATCTGCGGTCACATACAATTAATCTTCCCCTCCCCCTCCCCATTTGCACTCAATCAAGAAATACTTATCTGCACAAAGTCCTAATAAAAGAAAATTTGTGCTGACCAAAATTCAATCGACGAATCCCTTGTGGGCCAAAGTTTAGTTGATGGAAAAAGGAGATCTCATGTCACTAATTTTTTTGGCTTTCTATTTGCTTTTCTTAGAGCTAATCTCTTCCACATATATATGTGGAACCGTTTTTATTTTTTTGGTTTTTCTCGTCTTCTCGTGTTCACTGGTTTTTTGGCTTTTCTTTTCTTGGAGCTGATCCTTTCGCATTCATATGCATTTATAAAGACGTACTGTTAATTACTTAAGTCTTAAACTAATTTTAGAGTTTTGGATTTATTACAAACATCTCGTGATGTATTTGTTGGATTTGCAATGCTCAAACATTTCCTTTTTAGTAATATGCCACAGTTTGGTTGGATGTTAACTAGTGAAGACGAAAGCAAACACATGATGGAAGCCACATAAAATTTAATACACAAAAAATGTTTGATAAAATTTCGAAGTAATGTGTAAATTTGCATAGGGGAGAGAGGAGTAAGATGTGGTTCTAAGTGTATTTTATCACCTATGTGAGGGTGTAAATAAAAACATGTGTAGACTCTTATATGTCAACTTTTAATTGATTGGTGTAAAAATGCCTTTCCCACCCATCCGGCTCCAAGTGCCACCCAAGAGGGCAAGGATTGAATACAATACGCTTCACGGTAAAACAAATAAATATCCTATGTGTCGATTTCCTATTAAAAGGTGTAAAATGCAAAATGACACATGTCTGGTTTGAAGCTTTTCTCAATGCGGATTACCTTACGAAAACGAGTACTCGTTCTTCTTAAATATTGCAAATTCAAGCCCAATCGCGGGTCCGTTCCGTTAGACCTCTGCTATTCTTGGGAACTTCCTACCCTGGGCCTGAGGTCCAGCCCCAGAAGAACACAACGTAAAAATTATTCAAAATTCGAAGAGGATCAAAAGAGCAATTGTTTTCTATTTTATGAAACCTAAAGTTGCGTGCCAAGTCCAACTGCCCCCACTGGCATACTCGATATCTGTACTTATCTTGTCCTCCATTTAAAACTATTCCACGTAATCTTTTCACGTCAGTTTAATAAGCCTGAACCACCCTGGTTTTTGTTCATTTCAGAACTCCCTAACCCCCCATCGCAGCTCTGTTTTCCGCTTTCTCGCTTCTACTCCGTCGCCATGACAAAGCAAGGTCCGTTCTCTATTTAGTCATCGCCATTTGATTGTTCTGCTCTGTGATTTTATTTATATTGCTTCGCTCTTTCGTCAGAGCACTCTGATTTTGTACAATACTTCCGTTGGATATCGGTATTTTAATATAGGAGATTCGTTGGGTTTTGGGAGAGTATTTTTTCTTTCATTAAGGTCACCGATTGTGTTCAGGACCTGTAATTGGCTCGCGATTGATCGTATAAACTTTAATTGAATCTTGGAATTCGTTCTTAGACGGACTTCCAAGTGCCTCTTCTTTGGCCTTTGCTATTTGATCGTTTCCTTAATGGTACTTCGAATTGTTATTCGCCCTGCTACTGCTGCTATTCTCTTAATCATTATTAGCTAGCTTACGGTTGTTTCCTTGGAGCAGTTAATGCTGATGGTTATTTCATTGTGTATTCTAATGAAGATTCAACTTCGATTTCTTGCAGATGATCTTGAACAAAATGCAAACACTTCTTATTTTAATTTGCCGCCATTGGATATTTCCGTGGCGTTTCCGCAAGCAACTCCAGCGTCCATTTTTCCTCCTTGTGGTACGAATGATTAACTTTCTCCCCGGTTGTGCTACATACTTATATTGGCTTATGATTTCTGTTTTTTTTTTTTTCCCCTATCACATAAGTTAATTAGTAAAATGATTTTCGCAAGTAAAAACATATGTGAAAAAGTTATATGGTACAAAAATCTATTTTATTTCAAATGGAGGGAAATTGTTTAGATATTACCTCATTGTGGTTCCAGGATAACATGACACTTCACTTTTTATGTATCGCTAATTCCAGTAGATTGAGGGTATGGATCTGGTCCCTCTATTGAGATGATACATCCCATGGGATGATGGGAGATCTTATCAATTGATTGTAGCAGACTGTTTGGCATGTCATGCTCAAAATAAAACAGCCAGGCCACCGTTGCTATCTCCTTACCATTACTAGTCAGCAAGACAAGAGGAACAACGCTGTCTCTGTATAGAGTGGACTGGAGCAGCACAAAGAAGAATAAACCTCTCTGCCTACCTGACATTAGGCTCGTGTGTATCAAATAGGTGGATTAGAAGAGCCTGTCTATTTGCACTGTTGATTGGTACCTTGTGCATAGATTAAATACGTCTAAGAAATATCAATAGAGTAAAAAGTTGAAGTTTTGATATAGCTGTATATTTCAAATAAATTCTGTTGATGAGTAAATCCAAATGGTCAAATGTGACATTTTTAAATAATGAAACTATTTCACTTCCAAAAAAATTTTAAATACCCAGCACATTATCACCACTAACAATTCATGCTTATAACTCGTTGGGCTCGACACAAGACTACTTTTATCTCTACCTGGGAGAGGATAAGTTATATGTTTTTTTTCTCCTTACCATCAGTTCTTGGCATCAAAATTTGGGGAGGCTTGGATCTATATTTATGTAGTAGCTCATTTTGTAATCATATGAATAGTCGCATGAGGTGCTTTGAACTAGGTTCTTTGGGTAATGAATCATGCTGCAGATGCCACCTGCCACATGGTTCACCATCAGTCTCTTCTCTGTTCCTTTCTCTCAAATTATTCTGGTTATCATTTTTCCATTGTAAGTTTCGGTGCACATTATACTTTTTTACCTCACCTGGTAACATATGTTTTGCACTTTTTGTCTTGATCTTTAACAATACAGCTTCAGACTATTATCAACTTGATGATCTACTGACTCCTGAGGAGCGGGCTGTCAGAATGAAAGTAAGGGCGTGCATGGAACAAGAAATAGCTCCAATAATGACAGAGGTATCTTTCTTATGTTGCATGTATTATTTACTTTTATTATTTTGCTATTATTTCAATTTTAAATTAATATTATATCTTGGTTCTACTAATAATTATAGCTGTCTTTGTGATTACAACATGATATTCTGTAATGGTATTTGGCATTGAGACATCGATGCCTTTATCATTGAATGCGTTAGAGATTGTAATACAAAGTAATAGTTCTACATTTTTCCCCTTTTTCTCAGTATTGGGAGAAGGCCAAATTTCCGTTTCATGTTATTCCAAAACTTGGTGCCCTGCGTATTGCTGGCGGCACAATCAAGGTGATTTGTGCGTCTTTTTCTACCCTCCCCTCTACCTCTCTTGCTTGAGGTGCAAATTGTTGTGGATGGGATGTTTAGCTAGTTCTGATTCTCAGGGTTATGGGTGTCCTGGTCTCTCCATTACGGGAAGTGCTATTGCTACAGTGGAAGTTGCAAGAGTTGATGCAAGCTGTTCTACTTTCATATTGGTGCATTCATCTCTGGCAATGCTCACTATTGGTGAGATCTTCATGGTACCTTTGTTTTGTATTTAGCTGACAAAATGTTGCAGCTGCTTAAAATAATTAAACACAAGATGCTTTTAATATATCATACTATTGTATTTTACTTTTCTGGACCACCAAGTATAGCATTTTGTGGATCAGAGGAACAGAAGCAAAAGTATCTACCATCTTTGGCACAGCTAAGGGCAGTAGGTTGTTGGGTAAGTAGCCTTTTTTGGCACTGTGTTATAGTACAGGGTTTCAAAAAAATGTTTGATATGTGCCTCTGTCAATGCTGAGTTACTTAAATATGCTGTTTCCATATCTTAAGGCTTTGACTGAGCCTGACAATGGAAGTGATGCAAGTGCTTTGATGACAACAGCAACAAAGGTTCTTCCTCTCAACTTCTTTCTCTCTCTCTTTCTATAGCACATAACACCAATTTACATTAATAAAAACATGCTTACATGGGTACTTGAGCTTGATATTCTAAAATCCCATACAATATATAATCGTTTTTGCTTTTGCATTTGAAAGATCAGGTGGAAGGAGGTTGGATACTTAAGGGCCAAAAGCGCTGGATTGGAAACAGTACCTTTGCAGATTTGTTGGTTATTTTTGCCAGGAATACCGGAACAAATCAGATAAATGGGTATGTGATATGCTGTCTGGTATGCAGGACGCTTCACCCTATATTTGTATGCTGGACGTCTGTTTGCACTCTGTGATTCTTTTTCATGCACAAAGACATTCAGATACTACTTTATGCAATGTCACTTATAGTATTTTGGAAAATATGCACATCTAGACTAACCTGGTAGGTAATTATGATTGTCATGTTGGACATTTATATCCATGTTAAAAACTACACTTGTTTGGATTATTAATAATGCAGTACATTATACATTCTCTCAAGTTTTTTCCCTTGATTACTAGATGCACTACTAATTAACATTCAGAAAATATTTTGATGCGACATATTTTGCACCTAGTGATAACCAAATATACCCCAAAAAGATTAGAGTTTGCAAATAGATTTTAGTGAAGCAAGATAACCATAACAATCTTTCTTATATTTCAGTACAGCCAAAAAGAAAAGAGTCTCGTCAATTTTGGGATGGGGAAGTACTTTTTTAGGGTCATATAGACCAAGCAGATCAATTGCTTTCAGTTATGAAAAATTGAGACCAATCACCTAAAAATGACCAATCACCTAAAAATGAGACATTGAGACCCTGCATGAAAGTAAAGAAATTGTGAGATAGTTTCCAACATGCAAGACTCTTCGCGTGTTTGGATCCTCAGGTTTTTCTGTATGCAAGACTTTTAAAGTACTGCCGAAAAAAGTTCTATTCATTTGGTGCAATCCTTGACATCTGCAAGGATTGCAAATTTAGGGTCATCAGTTGCCCACCATTTGATAAATGAGATGACTTTTGTACTCGCTTTTATTTGGAAATGCCTAATTGTTGGTTTTCCAAATCAGCATCCTCACATGCATGTGTTATATTGCCGCTTTCTATTTCAGATTTATAGTAAAGAAGGATACTCCTGGATTAACAGCTACAAAAATAGAAAATAAAATTGGCCTGAGGATTGTTCAAAATGGAGATATTCTCTTGAAGAACGTTTTTATTGCTGACGAGGACAGGTTACCTGGCGTTGATTCCTTTCAGGATACAAACAAGGTACGGTTGTGAGGAGTTGGGTGATGATGATCCTGTACCTTACCATGATTTGTGTGCTTTCTGCTTTGTTTGGGATATAATTTTTTTTTTTTTTTTTGTAAGTATCATCCATAAGCATGCAGAAGGGAGTATTTGGTTGCGATAATACATCAATTTTCATCATATAAAGTTTTATGGCATGGGTGGAAACACATAACTATAATGGTGTAACCAAACTTCAAATAGACTCGTTGTGGACCAGTTGGGTTATACCAGAAAGCTTACTGAAGTACCTTAGTTGCAGACTTTGTAATTATAACTTTTGGTGAGCAGGACTGTGCCTGTTTGTGTGTGCCGCTTTGTTGTACTGAATGGTACATGGTACAAGGTGTAATAAGGTATTCACTTTGAATTGATTGCTCTACATAAGAACCAAACAAACTGTTTTCACAATAACAAGATTTGAAGCCAGTCATTTTGCGTTGATATGTAATGCTAGCCGAAAATGTTTTCATCATTGTGGTTCAATGGTGCTAGCTTCCATGAGTTTCTTGTTTCTTTCTCAAGAACCTACCTTCTTCTAGGTGTTTTATCTCGTATATTTCCTGTGTACTAAAGTTATGTCTTTTTATTGATTCAATAAAATATTTTTCTTACCTATAAAAAAAAAAAAAAAAAAAAAAAACTCACCATTGTGTGAAACATGCCTCTCTTGGGTGCCGCTCTACCCTCATTGAAGTACCGAAAGGTTAATTCCTTAATCTTGAATGTTTGGCATCGACTTGACGACTTCTACCAAAATTGTTCCAGCAATCTACGGGAATCCAAAATTGTTCATTGCGTCTATAAACTCTGTTCATGAGTATCTGCAGTGCTTTTCTGCACGAATCTGGAGTATAAGCATTGCCGGTTTCCAATTTCTGTGTCAGAGTAGTTCCTGGCTTTCTAGAAATTCATGTATATTCTTCCATTTTCATGTTGCTTATCTGAAATTTCTGACTCAAAACAGATTCTCGCTGTTTCACGTGTTATGGTTGCATGGCAACCTATTGGCATATCAATGGGCATCTATGATATGTGTCACAGGTATGAGACTAAATGCTGCTCTTCTTTGCTGTGATATTTTATTTTAAGCTTTTTGGCATCGCCTGCTCTAAATTCCAGCCCACCTTAAGGTATCTGAAGGAGAGGAAACAGTTTGGAGCTCCCCTTGCAGCTTTCCAGATCAACCAACAGAAACTCGTTCAGATGCTGGGTAATGTTCAAGCCATGATTCTTATTGGTTGGCGCCTCTGCAAGTTGTATGAAAGTGGGAAGATGACTCCAGGTCAAGCTAGCTTGGGAAAGGTACGATTAGAAATCTTTAAACTTGTGATGCATATTTTTTAAGTATGTTTTGCTGACAATAGCTACAATTCTTCAGTCATGGATCACACTGAAGGCCAGAGAAACTGCTGCTATTGGACGGGAGTTACTCGGTGGCAACGGCATTTTGGCTGATTTTTTAGTTGCAAAGGTATTTATGCTTTTCTCTTGATAGATTTTTTTTTTTTAAAGCAACATGTATGAAGGATTGGATTTGGAGTCTGGGCTAGGTCTGCAAACTTAGACATAAATTAGAATCTGTATTTATGTCTAGACATTATTATTCTATTATTTATTTTTTTCTTGGGGGCATAATTGCAGGCATTCTGCGATCTGGAACCAATATACACATATGAAGGCACCTATGACATCAACAGCTTGATCACAGGTAGGGAAGTCACTGGTTTTGCCAGCTTTAAGCCACCTGCATCGAGCAAACGAAGCCGTTTGTGAAATGTGTGGGTTTTCCTCCTCGCCCTGTTGTTGGAGACTTGTGTTCCTTCTATATGGTGTTGGCCTAACTGATTAAGAGACTGTAGTTAATAAGAAACAGTTGTGACGCCTCTTCCAAAATTGAATATTACACAAATTATGTATAATATATGTATATGACGATGGAATAAAATAAAATGCCTGAATTTTCTTTCAGCCTTTCCTCCCCCCCCCCCCCCCCCCCCCCCCCCCCCCTCTTACATTATCTACTGACCTGGAATTGTAACAGTAGACGTCCGAAGTTCGCAATGATACGTACGGCCAGCTACGTGGGTTCCCAAAATTTGCCCATCCAATGTTATCCAATTATCCTTCAGGTAATGGTCCCCTCGCTCAAGTGGTATTGTTCCCGAAATAGCATCACTTAAGGCAGGCAACATGTTGTCTTCCATACTGCTGTCTGCATCACGTACCTTTCCAAAGTTGCTACTTCTGTGTTGTACTTTTTAGTTCTATCATTTATATGAAGATATCGCACGAAATTAAATCTATAAATTAATAATATCTTCATATGATAGGTTAAATATATTTTATAATAAAATGTTATACAATCATGGGGACCATGTCAAGTGTCTTAGTTTGTAAATTTATTTTTGTATGATATCTTATAGGTAAAAGTATTTCAATTTATGTGCTTTCTTTCTTTTCTATTTTCTTTTCTTTGCAGTAATATTTTTATAATAATCAAGACAAATAAAATAGAAATAGGAATTATTATGTAATTCTAGAGTGTGATGAAGTACTCCTATATATCATACAAAATACTTATTTTTAATGACTTGCACATTATTATAGGATGATATATAATTTGTTCGCACTCTTCCAAAATATAGAAAAGGAAAAAACACATAAATGACACTCAAAATGTCAGTTTACGTAACATATATGATAGCTGATGATTAAATTTAGAAGAGCGGAAATATTTTGCATGGATAACAAATGCGAGTAATTGTATGTCATCTATGGTAGACGCTTCACACCTATATCTCGTATAATAATCCATTATTTTACTCTTTTCTCAAACTCTCCTTATCTTATCAGACTTTCTCTCATCAAGCACTCTCTCTTTTCTCATTGGACTACCACAGGACTAGCTCTTGCCTTAGACAAGTTGTCTAACTTCCCTAAGGCCTCCAAGTGGCAAAAGGCCCTCCAAAAATTTAAGGTAAAATTTATTTAAAAAAAAAAGATACAACTAAAAAAATTAATTAACTCAACAAAAAAATAAAATTATTAAATAAATGTTATATATGTAATTATTAGTCTTAAAAATATTCTACATAATAATTATTTCAAGTACTCTCTATATAAGAATACGTTTCTCTTTAATCATTATTAGCTTAATATATAATTATGTGAGAATTATAAATAGAAAAATCTAATTTTCAAATATTTATAAAAAAATTTCGTATGATCCTTTGAAGATGCGAGAGTCCACTTTTTTTTATAGAACTTTATTGACGATAAATATTTTAATTGCTTATAGCTCTCTTTTACATATTAAGAATACTTCAAAATATCTAAAATGGTAGTGAAATAATTTGAGTTAAGATATTTTATTAGATTTTGAGTGAGAAAAAAATTGAATTTAAAAATATCTAAAAATACATAAAAAATAGTTGTGTTCTCAAATAAATTATAAAACTTAAGAGTACGTCTTATAAAACTAGGATTAATAATATCTTCTCTAAATAAGATTTTTTTTAATAAAGATTAAGTTGATTATTAGTTGAAAGGTAATATATATCTTAATTAGTAATTTTACTTGATAAACAATAAGCATTATTTAAATTTTTAAATAAAAAATATAATATAAAGATTAAAATTATTTTATTTTAATTAAAAAATATTCGATTAAAATTTTTGTCATAAACCTCTTAACTTATTAAGTCAGTTTTGGACTACCTGCTTTCTCATATTGTTCTCTATCTCCTGGACCTCTCTCTCTTTAAGCTCTCTTTTCAGACCTCCTCTCACTCTCTCTTCAACTTCTTTCTCCTCAAGATCTCTCTCATAGAACGCCCTCTCTCAAAAAAAATTTTCTCCTCAAGTTCTCTCTCATCATATTCCCTCTCATTTATATCAAATTCTCTCATTTTTGTCGTGCGAATAGGGAGGAGAAAAAAATCTCATAGAACTCCCTCTCTGTCACCAAATTTTCTCTCCTCAAGTTCTCTCTCATCAAATTCCCCCTCTCATTTTTGTCAAATTCTCTCCATTTTTGTCATCCGAATAGGAAGAAGAGAAAAAAAAAAAAATCGACATAAGGCGTGGGGTGTAAGAAGGAATAGTAAGAGAAGAATATTTCTAACAAACACGTCCACTGATACCATAAACCGCAAGTACATTATAATTAGCTACTTCTCATCGAACACGATTGGCAGACAACTAGTTCAGCTGCCTACCCAGCTCAGGTTCTCACTAAATTATAATAGCATTTTTTTTAAATGGTCTAAAATTAAATTTAAAAAAGTATAAATTATATTTAAAAAAAAATTGATATATTTAATTAAAAATAAAGATAAATAAATAAATAAATAAACAAAATAAAAATATTTTCTATCTTTAAAAATAAATAATAAAACTAAAAATTTGTACAAATTTACCCAAACTTTTAGTTTTATTATTTATTTTTAAAAATAAATTTTTTTTTTTATTTTTAATCAAATATAATTAATTTTTTTTAATATATATAAACAAACTTAGATTTTTCAAATTTTAACTTAATTTAATAAGAATGATCTAAGCCATCACTCATCCGTTCCCAATTTATTCTTGTGCTTCAGCTTCTCTCTGCAAGCCCCAACTCCTAATTCTGAGTTGAAGCTCAGAAACTGCGGCTAAGAACCTGACGCTTTGAGCTGGACTGAGAATCTCCACCACTTTCCCCGCCGTGTCGTCCTCAGCTCATCAGCATTGGCCACCACGGATTCCAATGCCGACCTCCATGCCGCGAACACGTTGTCCTCCTCCTTTAGTTCCCCATTGACTGACCGCCTCCCACGCCTCAAAATCTCCAGCAACGGTGGTGCCGCCACCCTCTCCTGAATCTTTGCCAATTCATGGTTGAGCGCCCGTTCCTCCACCTTCGTCTCCGCCATCAACTTATTCATTCTCTGTTGCTGGTCCTCGGACAAGTCATCGATCGAGTTGCTGACAAGGCGGAATGCCAGACTGGGTTTGAAACCGGCGATCCAGAGGAAGGTACGCTCGAAGGAGGTGAACCAGGTGGGAGAGAACACGAGGAAGACGTCCCTCCGAGCGACCATTGATTTTTCTTCGTAATATTCTTGGTAGTGTGCGAGGATGCGGCTAACCAAATCTTTGAGGTCTTTGTCTCTGATTTTGTGGCAATGTTGCCGAGCCGAGAGGAGCTCGTCGAGGTAGTCTTGTTGGCGGACAAGCCAGCCTTCCAGAAAGGCCTCAAATGAGGCTGTTCCTGTCCCTGTCCCACCTCGCATAATAGAGGTCGTAGAGTTAAATGGCAGAGAGCTTAAAAGAGCTAGGTTGTGAGTTAGGTGGTCGTATGGAAAAGGTAGATCAGTTTATATAGGGAGATGGCCTGGATCATGAGAATGTGATCTTAAATAATGGATAAAACTTTTTTTCATCATTAATTCTTTCTTCGTGGGGGGAGTATTTGATCTGAGAAAGATACTTCGTGGGCAAGAATGGTGTTTGATTTCTATTTTTCGCGGATGTCGGTGCCGTAGCGGTCAGAGATTTGTAATTTATAAGGGTAATAAACGCCACGAACAAGAGGATCAGTTCAGAAATCGAGAAGCGTGGTGTAGGGACGGCAAACGGAGTTAACACTCTCTCGGAAGCTTCTCAAGAGTGTCCCGATGGACAGCGAAGGAACCCCTCAGTGCGTGCAGTTCTTCCATCCACGTTAATTATACTCGCTCTTATATCGCTCTTCTATGAACAGTATATATATACTATTTATATAAGAATAAATAATAAATGTGATACTCTCAATCATTTTTATTTCGCGATAACTATTAGCTTTTCAGGAACCCATCAGTGCGTGTGGTGACGTCAGTCAATTTTTAAATTTAAAAAAATAAATAAACATCAAGAAAAATAAAAAGAAGACGACAAATCAAACCTCCGTCAGAAGGGACGTCAGTCAGTTTTTAACTTGGCATTTGAAAATAATTTAATTTTTTATAAATAATAATGTGATAAAATGAGTTTTGTGAGTTTAAATTCAAATTTATTGGAATAATAAAAATTAAATTTAATGAGATTTATATATTAAAATTCATTTTAGATTCACATTAAATTATTTTAAAAACAAATAATTTAACTTTTGTGAATAATAAATTCAAATTAAATATTAAATATAATCAATCAAATATAATAGTTAAATCTCTATTTTATTTTATTTTTTATTTTACTCTCTTCTTATAATTCTTAAGTAGAGAAAAATTAAGTTGGTAAAAAAATATAATTGGATGAGGAATAAGTAGAAATGATTTTTTAAATATCGATTTGTATAATTTAAAAATAATATGATCACTAATTATTTTTTAAAATTTAATAATTTAATTAAAATATGATTATTAATTAATATATAATAGATAAAAGTAAAATATCATGAAATTAATTAATTTAATAATTAAAAATAATTAAAAAGGATTTAATTATTAATTATTTATTATTATGTATTTTCATAAATAGACAATTTGATGTAGAGATTTGATATGAATAGTCAAAACTAAAAATTAGTTATATTATTTTATTGTTATATTTTGAAAAAATAATTATTTCAATATAGAAACTTATGTGAATAGAATGATCAAAAGTTAAAATGGAAGTTTTATTGATTAAAACTATATTTTAGCAATAGCTTCGATGAGAGTGTTCTAAGATGAGTTTAAATATATTTGAATATTAAAATGAGTTTAGATATATTTATAAAAAATTGAAAAAAAAATTATAATATTTTGTATATATAAGTGTTGAATTAAAAATGATTGTAAATCTCATATATAATAAAATTTTAAATTAAGGTGAATTTAATAATTAAGAATTAAATATTTAGATATTAAATTTAATTTAAAATTAAATTAAATTGAGTTGAACTATCATGAAGTCAATAACCAAACGGAGCTTCACGTCCATAACCGGTCATATCTACCTGTGTCCTAGTCCAGCATAGGACTCCCTAGAAGCTATTTTTTCAAAACAATCTCTACAAGTAATTACAGTATAGCTGAAAGAGAAATAAAAAAGTAACGTACCAAACAACGGAGGAAGGTGAATCCCATTGTACGAAAATAGATAGGTGTATGGTGAATTTGGTAATTTAATATGTTCAGGACCTACATGTCAATCTCAAAAACTTTCATTTGTTTTGTTGTCAATCCAAATAAAAAACACAAATAAGTTGGGCATGTTGTATATGAATGAACGACCAATATTAGTCCAAACAATCAAACAATTAGCTGCCTTCTACTCAATAACGCAATACATACTTAGCCAGTTAGCCTTGAAGGCATAATTCAAAGCCACATGTTTTACTGCTATCAAACCGCCCAAGTGACCTATATATATGGGCATATTGTTTCATTGTAAACAGATTTATACAATTTTGATATTTGAGTACTTAAGCAACAAGTATTTTACTTTGAATATTTTTCTTGTTATATTTTTTTTCTAGTTTTATAATACGTTATCAGCATGAAGTTCTACCAATTCTGAAATCAGCGATCATTAACTTTAAGTATTTTTTTCAATATATTATTTATAGCCCTTGAGATGAATATATAGCCATTGAGATGAATATAAAAGGTTTTATTGTTTATTATTACTTAATAAAATTTTATATTTATTCTCATGATTTTGTGAATATATTTCTTAAGAATTCATATTTATTTTCGTAATTCATATATGTAGAAAATGTTAAATCTTACAAAATTATAATTTGTTACTATTAATATTTTTGAAAAAAATTATTTATCCTAAATTCTTGATGAGATCCATCTGGATGTGATGAACTTGAGAAATAATATCAAATAAGAAAATCATGTGTCCTTAGAAGACTGTGCTGAGTATCTCACGGTGAAAAATCCTCTTATTTTGTAGAATGATTTAAGAGAGAGATATTAGGACTGGAAGACTGTAATCCTCCCAAAAGCTTGTTATGACTGATTGCACATGAAGTTACAAGATTTTAAAAATGTTAGTAAATATAAATCTGTACTATTTAAAATTAGTCCAATACTAAAATTATAAAGTAAGAAAGTCACTAATGATAATATTTTATAAAATATATATATTATTTTTCATACCTCGAATATACTCCTGCAGTAATAATATCAAGAGCGAAAATGCAAAAAAAAATATTTTGAACTTTTATCTTGTCTTCTAGTAGCTGAGCAAAATAATGAGTTTTTGTTAAGAAACCATAAGTCACATCCTACTGGTTTCACATTATTCTCTGAGTGAATGGTACTGGATTTATACTATTGCTAGAAGCGAATGATCCATCATTTCAAAGGAACTAAGATCGTGGACGTGGTAGGAAAATATAAAAGTGTGGGTCCCAAAATAAACAACACTAAAGGGGATAATAATATAAATACACCATATCATCAGAAGTTATCCAACTTAAATAGGGTAAAGGCTCTTAGAATAATTTCTCAAATAAAGATGAAAATGTATGTCATAGATATGGTATAACTAGAGATTGGTCACATATATGTTGTACGACCAAGCACTCGATTGACTTCTATCAAATTTCTACACATTATGGTAAAACTCGTTTAATAATTTGCGACGTTTTGAAATAATGAAACTTTAATATATCTTGTAGAATTATGGATCTTACTGATAATTTTTTTTACCTTTGAGATGAATGATAAAAATATATGTTTGGCTGACAGTACTACAACTTATACAATTCTTAAGGATATAAAATATTTTCAAAACTTAACACTAAGTAAAACTTATGTTCATAACGTATCAGATTCATTAAATCTAATTGAGAGTTCTGAAAGAGTTTGTATTTTATTACCTAATGGGATCAAATTTTGTATTGATGATACTGTATTTTCTTAACAATCTAGAAAAATTTTATTGAGTTTTAAAGATATACGTCGTAATAACTATCATATTGAAATCATCAATAAAGACAATAAAGAGTATCTCCTCATTACTAAAATAGTTTCATGTCAAAAGCTCATATTAGAAAAATTATCTGCTCTCTCTTCTAGATTGTATTATGCAAAAAAATAATTATACACATACAACCTTTTTTACAACTTTTCCTACAACTATGTTATAAATATACTTCATTTTATAAAAATGTCTCTCATTTATAACATGATTGTATAAAAATTTATGAGTATATCATTACTTTATGCAAAAATAAGGATAATTGAATCATATGTGTTAATGCACCAGAAGTGCATTGATTCCAAAATATTTCTGACTTGGCATGATCGCCTTGGACATCCGGGATCAATAATGATGAGATGAATCCTTGATAATTTGTATGGGCATCCCCTAAAAATTCAAAAGATTATTTTATCCAATGAATATCCATGGTCTGCTTGTTCTCAAGGTAAATTGATTATCAAACCAACTCCCTCAAAAGTTATTATTGAATCTCCATCATTTTTACAAATGACTCTAAGGATATATGCGGAGCTATTCATCCATCAAGTGGACTATTTAGATATTTTATGGTTTTAATTGATACATCATGTTAATGGTCACATGTTTGTCCGCTTTCCACTAGAAATATTGCATTCACTAGACTTATTGTCCAAATAATTAAACTACGAACATAATTCTCTACTTATCCAATTAAAATTATTCGATTGGATAATGCAGGTGAATTTACATTTCAAACTTTTGATAACTATTGCATGTCAATAAGAATAGATGTTAAACATTTTATTGACGATGCACACACTCAAAACTGTTTAACTAAATCATTGATCAAAAGACTTCAGTTAATCACTAAACATTTACTTATGAAATCAAAACTATTTGTTTATGTTTGGGGATATGTTATACTTCATGCAGCATCATTGATTCGGATTAGACCATCTGTATATCACAAATATTCTCCATTATAGCTTGCATTTGGTCAACAATCAAATATTTTCCATTTTCGTACTTTTGGATGCACTGTGTATGTTTCAATTACACCTCCACAATGTATAAAAATGGATCATCAACAAAGACTCGGGATATATGTTGGTTTTGATTTTCTATCTATTATCAGATACCTTGAGTCTCTTACAGGAAATATGTTTAAAACATGTTTTAAGAATTGTCATTTTGACGAATCCACTTTTTCGTTATTGGGTAACGAAAATTTGGTGCCTATAGCATGACAAGAAATTATTTAGAAAGATAAAACACTGCCTCAATTTGATCATCCTAAAAATAATATAAACTAGAAGTTTAGAGGAATGTCCATTTGTAAAATATTGCAAATAAATTACCTATTTACTGATACTAAAAGTGTGGTAAAATCATATATTCTTGCAGTTAATACTCTAGTAAGGATAACAGTCCCTAAAAGACAAGTTGTTAAGATAGCAATAGATGGGTTTAAGATATGCCTGAAGCGTGAAAGACCTAATAGTGCAAAAGACAAAATTTTTCAAAAGAGAAAGATAGAAAATGAATTTGATGATCCTAAAGAACCTATACCTACAATACAAGCCACAAGCGTAGTTGATACTCTTGAAAAAATCAAATCTTCTATTCAAAAATTTCCTAAAAATGGACCTCCTAAAAATGTATTTTATGAATTGTCTTCTTCTAAAGAGAAACGAGTACCTGAAAATAACGAGATTTCGATACATTTTATTAATACTGAAGAAACTCTAGATAGAAACAAAACTATTGTCAACAACATATTTCATATAAGATGGCATTTGACATTACTAGAAGTAATGAAAAAATTGAGCCAAAAATCGTCGAAGAATGTCGACGAAGAAATGATGGCTCAAAATGGAAAATAGATATTGAAACTAAATTACACTCATTAGCAAAGCGAAAGGTATTTGAACATGTTGTCTAAACACCAAATAGTGTAATGCCTGTTGTATATAAGTGGGTATTTATATAAAAACGTAATAAGAAATTTAAAATTGTGCGGTACAACGCACGACTTGTCGTACAAGGTTTCCTACATAAACCTAAGATTGATTATAAGAAAACATACTCTTCAGTTATGGATACAATTACATTTAGATTTTTGATTTGCTTGGTAGTTACTAAATGATTAGATATGTGATTGATGGATATGATCACTGCATATTTATATGGATCATTAGATCATGACATATATATGAAAATCTCTGAACAATATAAAAAACTTGAAGCATATAATCTAAATACATCTAGAATTATGTACTCTATCAAGTTTCAAATGTTTTTATATGGGTTAAATAAATTCGAACGTATGTGGTATAATCGCCTTAGCAAAAACAACATTTTCATTTATTATACTGCTAGCCAAATTTTGTTGCTCCTCTTTGCTCCCATCAAAGAAATATAGGCAACTTTTTTTCCCTAGTGTAACTTAGTAGATATCTTAGCAAATCTATGGGTTCTTTCTCCATAGTCTAAACACCTACCATAAACACGATAAGAAAGAGGATTTGCTTCAAAAAAATTGTCTATTGGAGGAGATTCATGCTATGATATATTTGGCAACAATGGAGTATAGTTTTGGCAGAGGAGAAGAGTATTTGCTTAGAGAGAGATGGGTTTAATGGGGACGGGGGCAGGGGAGAGAGAGAGAGAGAGAGAGAGAGGAGATTAAAAAAATGAGAGAGAGAGAGAGAGAGAGAGAGAGGAGATTAAAAAAATGTAATCTTTTGCATTTGAATATAAACTCTTATTTACTACAATTCTTACATGGCTAAATCGTATTGACTAGTATAAAGATGAAAAATGCACCTGACTTGATGGTAGCTTTACTTAAATCTTAAAGACGCAATACATAAGAAAATAAAGCTCTGTTGACAGACATATTGCTCAATAATTTCTACATGGAATAAACCTTTATATCAGGCAAGCTTTGGAATAAGTAAGTTAAGTTTTTTTCTTTCTTTTTAATCCTCATGCCCCAATCCTCTCCCATGTTTCCCTTCCCAAGCCACCCTCCTCCGATATAAGACTTAAAGCCATTTCCCCCATTGCCCAAAATCATCATTGATAAACATCTACCATGGGGAGCTCAAATGAGACTTGAGTTTTGCTCAATGCGTGGGTTGACTCTTCAATCTGGGTGTTGTAGCCTGCCTTTGTGTTTCCGCCCCTGATGTAAGGGTGGGTTTAAGAGCTATCCAAGTGAAATGATTTCTGAGTTGACTTGGCATCCATGACCAATGTTTCTTGTAATAGGTTTGATATATATATTTTTTTTTTGCACTAATGGTTCTTTAAAATCGATTACCATCAATTATTCTGAGTTTGTAAATATCATGTTGATTTTGGACACTTTAAATGGTTGATGGAAATGAAAGAAACCCAAATCTCAATTTTGTGCTTCTCTCTTTTCGTTGGAAGTTTGAAGGGAAAAACTTGCAGTTTTTTTTGTTCTATATCAAAGTTAGTGCTTCCCAGGAATGGGCAGCAGTTGGTTTGAAAAACATCAATGATTTGTTTATAATTTTCTAGATGGATTGTAGGATTATCTTTGAATATTAAACTTTTATAAGTTCTTTATAGTCTTTTGCCAATTATTATCATCTTTACTTGTGTCAATGTAGATTTATGTTAGCATAGATTAGGTGATTAGGTGGTTGAATTTGAATAGACTAGGAAATTAGAAAATAGGATTTTATTTTAGCTCTAAGTTTGAATTTTGGATGAATATAAATTATTTATTGGATTTATCCATATCATTTTTAGTTTATTTAGGAGTCATAAAAGTCACTTATATATGCTCTTGAAGTGAATTTCAAGATCTGGAATTATCCAAAACAGAAGACAAATTGAATTCAAAGTGTTGCAGAGATTTTTGTGACCTTTAAGCAAATCGTCGAGAAAGTATTTTGCAACAGACTTAACCAGGACTATTTTCAAACTACCTAATTAAATTCATTTATACGGTAATCCTAGTTTGGATTTTCGGCCAAAGAGCATTTCAAGAGATTTAGCTAGTGTCGTGTGAGAGAAAAGTCATAAAAGAATTTTTCTTATATTTTTCGAACACTTGTAAGTGTGATCAGGCTCAAGGTTTGGAGGATTGTTGATTGAATTTCAACCACTAAAAGTTCTAAGAGAAAAGCGAATATTTGAAGATCGTTAGAAGTTTTGGCTGCTACTACGATAGAAAAACGAATCATTTGTCTGATCAAGTAATATAATCAATTGACAAAAGTTTTGTAATTGAGAACTTATTTATAATTTGATTTTCAAATAATAAGATTTTATTTTTTGAATTTGGTTGCTCCATAAGGTATTTCTTTTAAGGAGTTTTTCAAAAGATTTTTCTTCGTTAACAATCGTTGTGTTATGCATGATTATTGATTTATTCCAAGCATCTGATTGATTATATATTTATACGTTGAGAACTAACCAATTTGTATAAGTAAATTTGTAGACAATATTCGGCTATATACAAGGGTACATACAGAATTTCAACTTGTAATTACAGATATATCTTCTCATTGTTATTATCTCTAGCCTTTGAGACGGGAAAGTTGTATTGCAATGATTTACTTATTATGACAATAAGTCATGAAAAAAGCAAGCAGCCGGCAGAAATGGAGAAAGAAGTGGAAAATAAGTAAAAAAAAGTAACTTACCACCTGAGGGACGATGAAATAGAAATGAACTAACTAGCTGCATTTGGAGCATGGAGGAATTGAAAAAGTGGAAAGTAAATGGAGAACTGTTTGGTTTGTTTTCAGATATGAGATGAGATAAAAATTAAAAAAGAATAATATATTATTGTAATATATTTTTTTAATATTAGTTTTATTTTGAAATTTGAAAAATGTGTTTTGAAATTTGAAAATTTTGAATTTTTATTATATTTTGTATGAGAATTTAAAAAAGTATAATGATGAATTTGAGATGTGTTTTAAGTTTTTGATTTCATTCCCATAAACAAACGAGGCCCAAATTTGAAAAAGAAAAAACTGATATGACACTACGTTTATGGAATCCCTTTGTCCGTAACGAGACTCAAACAAAATAGTTTACAAGGCTTCTGGTCATATGATGGTCATGAGCGTGATCTAATTGAGAAAAGTGGATGCAGCCAGAAAACTGAGGATATGGGTGCAGAAGCCAAATTGGTCATTGATTGCCAAGAGTTGCTCCCTATAAACAAACCAAAAGGAAAAATATTCAGCATTAGTTGATTCTATATCACGTGGTTTAAAACAGCATAATTCTAGAAATTAAGAATAAGTTATTCACAATTTTTCCAAGAAAAAATGGACAAAGTAAGGCTTTATTATTGAAGACCACACAATAAAGGCCTAGAACAGAAGTGCCTTCCATTTGTTTTCACCATTGTCATAACTCTAGTCCATAATACAGAAATCACGTATTGCTATGCATTTTGACCATCTACAGATAACAAAATTGACAATATGGTTGAAATTCTTAGTGAATTCCCATTAGGATGGATTTTCTTTTTCTCCCTTAATGCATATAACCAAGTTTGACAGAAATAATACCCTGGTGAAGTATGATCGAAGGATGTTTGCATCAGACCTCCAATTAACAAAGTTGATATCATTGGGAGTAGGACTGTTTATCTAGATTCTTGCTTAAGAACCCCCACCGGGTATACCCAAACTAAAACTCGAGTTTCAAATCTAGGCTGGAACTCGTACTTGGTAGGCGGGGTTAGACCTGGGATGAAACCAGATGAATTCAAATTTCGAGTTGAAACATTTTCTTTATAATTTTAAGAATGCCAGTAGCAATTACTAAAGCATATATGGGGAAAATTTTATTATCATACAAATTAATGGAATTTAGACAACACTAACTAGGTAGATGTTTAATGAATGTGAGGAATCACTTGCACGCTCGTTCAACCTTGGTCCTATCCTCGAAGAAGTTCCTGATCCAACGTCAAGTTAATGGTATATGTGTTCTGAGTCCAATTTAGTTGGGCCAGACATGTTGGGCGTCCCATTTAATTGTTATATTTTATTTTAATAAATTGCTAAGTTGTTGTTTGGTGGCCCATGATCTTAGTTGATGGGTGTCGTTTAGGGATATTGTTCCCGACATATGTAGGAGATGCCAGTCTTATTAGGATTATTCTAGAATCTTGTTTAAGTTTTCTCTATCTTTGAATTTTCTATGTTTAGGTTGGCCCTCCCTCGTAGAAAGACCTCTATCAATGAATGGTGTGGCTTTAATGCTTTTGCACAAATAGCTTGTGCTCATCCTTTTACACTCACACGTAGCTTGCATATTCATCTATTTCTCATCGTGCAAGGTCTTAACAATATGTATGTTCAGTGATTACTGATGCTGATCATCTTGTTGCAATATGCATGCACGCTATACATGTATATATTCCCTATGGAGCTACATACTGCTAATTCTTCAATCTACCGAACATGAATGAAATTTTTTTAACAAAAAAACTTGGATTTATTCCAGGCCCAAGTGTATTCTTCAATCTGCACATTGGTACTTGACCCAAGTATATTCGACTTGTGTAGGATTGGTACCAACCTAGATTTATTCCAGGCCAAGATCCGTAACTAGAATCCTATCATTTGGGTTTCGGATCGGGTCAGAAAAAATTTCACCTGGATGAACAATGCTAACTGGGAGATACTACAGTTTTTAGGTTTGTCCACAAAACGTGTACTCAGAGACAACTTCAAAATGCAACTGAATGGGCCATCTTAGGAAATTAAATGGATTTCTTACATTTGAAAATTAGAATAATCAGGCAAACTAGGCAAGAGTTGGTTAGATTCAACCAACTTTTCATTCTTTTTCTATTTGAGCAGTTGGATAGCATATACTTTTTTGTATCATTTTACCATACAATATTGAGTTAGATAAAGGCAGTAGTTTAGCTTCATACCATTGATGGTAGATATGTAAGATATATATTAATGCATATTAGAGGACTGACTCGAATCCATATTTGCAGAGACTGCCTCGAATTTATTTAACTGGAAGGGCAAAATTTCTATGGACAGTATAGTGAACACTTGTAACATCCATTCACGAACAAATATATATATTTACGAACAAATATATATATAAGAGTAATGCTAGGCCTGTTTAACTGGGTCAGTTTGGGCAAAATTTTTATTGACAGTATAGCGAATACTTGTAACATCCATTCACAAATAAATATACATAAGAGTAATGCTAGGCCTTTTTCTTCTGGGTTGGGTTTTTACCCGGCCCGATTTTGAAATTTTATTTATTTTTCAATAATTTTAATATTTTTATTTAAAATGTCAAGAAAATTTTGAATCTGAAATCTGAATTTTCAAATCTAAAATCCAGAAGAACACCCCTAAGTAATGCTATACATAAACAAATTTGTGAACTAATCTATAAATTAATACATGTTTAGTGACTACTTTATATTCAAAATTCAAATCCACACAGTTTTCATTAAAGTTTGACATTCTGATCAATTACATTGGATGAATGTGCATATTGGTGCGCAAAATCGCTTGCAACTAGATTTTTTCTATACATGTATAAATGAATATTACAAAGAACCACTAAGTGACTAAAATGTAAATATAAAATATTTGAGTATTTGACATTTGGAGGCTTGGCCCTTGGGATAGGTGGAGAAGTGGAATGCTCAGTGCTGTGATACATAAGATCATAAAATTTGAAATATTAACAATTTAATAAGAAATTAGAAAGATAAATTAGAAATTATAAAATTAAAATTAAAATCTGACTAACCAAGATGAGATGAGGATATATTATGGGCTCATAGGGAAGTCATACTGTAGTAGAGGTGGATGTTTTGTCATGTATCAATATAGCTACAGCGATTGAATTTGAAATTAATAATTCCTAAGCTTAATATAAATAAAATAAAATCATAATAATCAAATGAAATCAACGATGTTTACTAAATCCAACTTGTGAAGTAGCTTTGTCCTCCTCAACTTTCATATAGTCAAGAACATCTAGAACATGAATTGTGGTCCCCTTGATCCAATTCTGCATGTAAATCAAAAGATCTACAGTGGTAACAGCTAATGAACTCTGAAATGGATCCAATACACACCCTTTGGTGCTAAAGGCCAACTTAGAGGCTACATTGCTAATATGGATTGTCAAATATTGCAGTTTATCTCTGCAAGGATATAATACTTCACGGCATTGGCCTTCTACCATGCTAATATATTAAGATTTCTCACTTATAGTTTCAAACTCTTTGTCAAATATCGGTCTACCTCTGACTTTGCCTTAGTAGGTTGACAGGCTAGTTGGAGGTTTTGTGAGAGATTTTGGGCCCATGCCACCTTATGCTTTCTCCTTATCCCGATATCTAGAGGAGGTGCTGCAGTAGGTGTAGGGTTGGATGCACTACCACCCCTAATCATTGTAAACTCATCAAATAATTTGATGAGAGAGTCTCTAATCGTGCCTTCAACAAGATTAGCCCATGTAGCCCCATGCGAAGTTATAACCCATACTTCATGCCCTCAATCTTAATTTGAGGGTTAAGATGACTAGCCACATATAACACTATTACCTATTCATATGCGAAAGTCATAGCTAGCTGCATAATCTCTTTCAGTTAATTGATGCTAATAATTATTAATAATTAACAAACTAGCTAGCAGCATGAAAAGTTGATAATGTTGTGCAAAATTTTTATGTTAAGAGAAGATTTGTTATTCTACAATTAAAATTTGATTAGAGACTTATGCTTCAAAAAATTGTGAGTTTGAAGAAGTTATACATGACTTCAAAAGAACAACCTTTCTGCTTTCAAAATTATACATACACTATATGGTAACTAGTTGTCAATTTGTGCAATATTGCGCATTCTTTAAGTAGTCATGTGCGTGTGTGTATATAGAAGTTAATAATATTGTCCACAACAACAGCTAAGTTTGTATTAGTTAATTAATATATGTTGTTAAATAATATTTTTTGACAACTAACATGTATTGTGTATATATATATATATATCAAATAAATAAAAAGAGGAGCATAAAATCCTAAATTAGTTAGGGTTCCAATCTGAAACAAATCACATGCACAAACAAATTAAACATAGAAAAGTGTATCAAACAAATCAAACACATGCACAATCCAAAATCCACACTACACAGTTTATAATTCCCATCCTCCATTTCCATTTCATCCCAACCATTCTCCATTCTCCATTCTCCAATCTCCATAACTCAACTTAACCAAATACAAAAATAAAATTAAAAAATTAAAATGTGTTTTGACTTTGAAATATGGCGAGTGAGAGTGTGCGGAATACTACCTAAAAGCTTATAGGCTTCAGCGAGTGAGAGTTTGAGAAAAATGACGACGACAATGAAATCCCAGGTAGTCGACAACGGAGGCGGAGACAGTGAGAGTGATAGAGGGAGCTAAAATCAAAGGGGGTTTAGGGAGTTTGAAATCGAGGGGGGTGAGGGAACTTTCAGGATTTTTTTTTTAGAGGAGGGGGGGGGGTTGTTTAGGTTAAGTTGAGTTATGACCGTAGACATCGTTTGGCTCAGGTCACTTATAAAAATACACTAAGAGGCAAAACGATGCCTCTTAGGGTTTTTTGATATATGCATATATTAATATATATTATTATATATAAATATATTATATATAACCCTAGTGGGGCAGGGCTTAGCCTCATTTTCCCCTCACCTTTGCTGGGGGGCGTCTATACGGGCGAGGGCAAGGCAACGAGGGACAGGTACCCGCTACTCACCCCTACCTGCCTTAGGTGCATCTAAAGGGTCGACAGACTTCCTAAACACTTTGCATAGGTTACCATATTCAAACTCCAACACTGACAATAAAATAAAAACATTAATAGTAGTTCTTGATGAAAAAGGAAAATCTCAACAACACAATCAAAAAGAAAGTTGTCAGATAAATATACACGTTTCAACAACTGCAGGCGAGTCCAGTCTTACAAACTGCTTGATCTCCATCATGCCAAAGAGGCAGGTTCAGTCTTTTAGTTGCCTAGCTTACAACCATTTCCATAACAAGTTAATAGGCAAGAAAGTTAAGGAATTGCCAGACCTCGTAGGCGCTCGAGTAGGCAGGCAAGTCACTTGATTGCCAGACCACTCTCATGCACATCTTACGCAGTCAAGTATACTTCCTGCCACATCGAGATTTGTGCTCGTGTCTTACGCGGTCGAATATACCTCCTGCCAGATCGAGCTTTCCACTCGCTTCTTACAAGGTCGAGTATACCTTTTGCCACTACAAACTTTGTACACACATCTTACAAGCTTGAGTCAATCTCCCACTATGTCTGAGCTCTGTACTCGCATCGTACACGGTAGGGTACACCTCCCTTCTAATGCGAGTGAAATGGATAACCACAAACCCACTCCCAGGATTTATTTCTCTACGACTTTGATGGATCATTTCGACTGTATATTTTATGTTTAAAGATTCTCAATATCTTTTTTGAAACAAATGACCCTTAAGAATCGCGGGCAATTAGAAGGAATAAAATATATCCGGCCCAAAGTAAGCTTATTAAGCCCAGCCCAAAGGAAGAGGTCCCACCACTACAAGATAAAGGAAGAGAAAGAAAGAAGAGACAAGGAGGGGACAAGAAAAAGAAGGGTGTTATGAGAAAGGGACGAGAAGATAAAGGAGAAAGTGGAGAGACGAGAGAATCTCATATACGCAAAGGAAGGTGGGCAATCCTCACCACTCTCTAGGGGCATGCGAAAATTGGGGGTAGATGAAAAGAAATGACCAAAAAATTTCAAGAGGATTTTTCGACTTCTAAGACTTTTTTTCAACTTCTTCAGCCTCAAGAAAGCAGCTCCAGCGAGAACATACTCTCTAGCAAATATATTCAAGATCTCCACCTTATAGTAAGAGATTGTGAGGTTGTGAGAGTCTATAAAACAAGCTTATTATAGTGGATATTCTCTCCAAAAAAATTCGTGGAAGTAGGCTTTATACCGAACCACATAAAGCTGTATATCTCCCTCTCTTTTATATTCTCAATATTTATTTTCATTCACTGTCATGGACATATACACATTTGCACTTGGCCATGTTGGTGGCTCCAAATTACTCTAATCGAGGCCCAGATCGGCATAGCGGGTTGGAAATGACTCTTTCTCTTCTTTCAGTATGTTGTGCGATTTTCTGCATTAACACAATCATTTGGCCTTTTGTTATTTTATTTTTTTCATTCATTTTTTTATATACTTAAATATTTTAAAAAAAATTATAATATTATGAAAAAATACTTCTTTAATTACTAAGTAAAAGTAATTGTATAGGAACCCATCCTCGAGATAACTAGCATTTTCATATAAATTACATCTCATTTTTTTTTTTTTTTGTAACTTTTCATTTTAACTAATAACTATACAATTTTTACTGCAGTGCGTTATTTAGGACACATCTCATGGGTAGCTCAATCTCGGAGCTTTCCTATATTTTCGTACAGAGTTACCCATATGCATATACCTAAAGCATGCATGTCTTCCATGTGTTTCCAAACTAATTTCTTCCATGTATTTTCATGACAGATTTTTGTTGTGGGCATAATAACAATAAATATAAAACAATGAATTTTGTCAATTCGTGGAGGCAAAGACCTCTAAATACTCTGCAACTTTATGGATAGAATCTGCTCGATTTCATTGATGAATACTTACAATATTTATAAACAATTCGGAATAATTTATATTGGTCTAAAGCACATTATTGACCCACTCACCACAAAACCTACACATCTAATGTGGGCCTAACTAAGTCCTATTCTAGAATAATTGGACAAAAGCCATTACTAAAAGAAAATAGAATAACTTACAACTAAAACCAAGCACAATGGCCAAGAACTTCATATACTAGTAGACACCACTAATAGACATCTTAGAACTTCGGATACTAGCCCACGAATGCAAAACATAACACACTCCTCCCCTTCAAAAGACCATGCACTCAAGGTCGGGAAAATCTCTGCCAAAGTTCATCCAAATTTTCCCAAGTAGTGTTGCCATCCATGTCCTCCTGAGATGCATCCTCCTCAATTCATTCTAGCAAATTAATTCTTGAGTTATTGTATTGACGTTTGGGTTGAAACTTTTCATCACAATAATAGTAAAGGCCTCTATCTCTTCTCTCCTACATCTGAGATGGGGAAATTCTTTTGACTGGTAAGGTGAGCCCTTTGTTTTAGTTGTTGGTTGTGAGGTTCGGTTGATTGCTTGGTTTTAGGCATTGTGGAGGTTATGCAGTCTTAATAGGGGAGGTGGTGCAGGAAGGTTTGGCAAGTTGGGTTGTGGTCATCGGCTAGGAAGAGAGCAGTGTGAAATTCTCTGTATGACTTTTTCTTCCTATAAACGAGCTAACCCGAAGGCTACCGAAAAAGATGTAGGATTGAACATGGTGACGACAACTCTCAAATCATCACATAAGCCACTAAAAAAAGTGTTGATGTGAAACTCTTCGATGAGTCCACTGATTCAATTAGATAAGAGTTTGAATCGAATTTGATATTCTTGAACATTGGACACTTGTCGAAGCTTAGTAAAAGCTCTTACTAGACTTTCGTAAGTGGAGGGTTGAAAGCAAGTTTTGAAGGCTAAAACAAACTCCTCCAAGTGTGGACTGGACTCAAATCTATGAACTAGCAATACTAAGAAAGTGCTTTTCCTTCTATATGGAATGATGTAATTTGGAGCAGTGATCATCAAGGGTATTACAATAAGCAAAAAACTATTTGGGCCTTGAGGATCCACTTGGTGGGTTTGGCCCCATCAAATCTAGGAAAATCCAAACACAAGGTACGAGCCTGAATTCCTATAGAGTTGTCATTAAGCTTCACATTATTGCCTCCACCCCAAGAAGAACCTTTTCTAGAGTTTACATTTTCGACTCTAAGAGCTAATTGATCGTAACTAGTTCCGAGATTGCTAAGGTGTTGCAGTACATTTTCCATCAATTGTCATTGGCGAACTTGTTCATCCTTCAAATGGTTAGTCTCTGCTTTAAAATTAGCCACAACTTCTGAGAGTTATGCATTGCGAGTCGCTTCAGCCCTGTCGCAAGAATGTAGCTCTAAAACCACTTGTTATGGGCATAGTAACAATAAATATAAAACAAGAAATTTTGGCAATTCGAAGAACCAAAGAGATGAATACATACAATATTTATTACAAGAATAATGATATAAACACAACACTCTTCACAATACTTTTCACAATACATGATATAAAATGAAAATATTTTCGTAAAGTGATATTACTTCTGTATGGTATTTTATGATAATATCCCTTATTTTAATCATTTGTTGTAAAAAATATTGTGAATAATATTGTATATTTATCATTTTTCTTATAAAAAAAACTTCAAATAACTACTACTGGACTAAAGCAACTTACTTACTGACCCACTCACCCAAAATCCACACTTCTAGAGCATTGGAATGACTAAACTCTAAATAGGGATTAAAATACGCCTACATTGAAATGACTAAAATCTAAAATTTTGGACTGGCTATAGTAATGCGCAACATTCATCCAAAGATGGAGGTCACTATTCCTCTTTATTCTCTTATTTTATTCTTTTTTCTCTCTCTTGGCTTTCTCAAACTCTCTTTATTAATGTGAATAAGTAAAATTAATGTGAATAATTAGATTTTTTTTATGTGAATAAGTCGATTTAATGTGAATAAGTAGTTTTTTAATTATTAATTAATAATTTAATTTAAACAGAATATGATTACTAATTAATTTCTTCAACCCATAATATAATTAGAATATGATTATTAATTAATATATAATAGATATAGTGTTAAAATATGATAAAATAAAATAAATTAATAATTACAAATAATTAAATATACTTTTAATTCTTTATTATTATATAATAAATAAATAGATAATCTAATGTAGGACTTGATGTGAATAATCCAAATCAAATTATTATTATATTATTTTATTATTATATAAAAAAGAAATTATTTCAATGTAAAAACTTATATAAATAAAATAACCAAAAGTTAAATTTCTCTTTACAATGATTAAAATTGTCCTTTAATTTTAGACAATCTAACGAGAGTAGTGGCAATGACTAGGTCCTATTCTAGAATAATTGGAAACACGCCACTACTGAAAACAAATAAAATAACTTGCCACTAAACCAAGGCACAATGGCCAGCTCCACTAAGAAACGCAAAACACTAACTGACACCCTAGAACTTCTAATACTAGCCCCACAAACGCAACACATAACAACTTTTGTTTTGTTTGTTCTTGTAACTTTTTTTAGCGCCTTCTTATATTTCCTTTTTATTTGTTTTCGAAAATATGCATAAAAACTGAAGCGACAAGGAATATGGTTTTCCAAAGACATTTCTTTTAGTTTGCCTGCTCACTTTTCAATTGGAAGAGGAAATATTACTCTATCCTATATCTAGTATTCACCGTTACACATGTTAACATATAATTACTTCTATCAGTCAATTAAATAGCCATCATTTCAAACATGTCATATAACAAGTGCAAGTGATACAAAACTCTAGAATAAAGAAGAATATTATTAAAAAAAAAAAAAAAACACAGGACAATAGCCTTTTGCCGGGTCTGGCAGCCATCTGGGCTGGTGATAGGTAGATTGTAAGGTCGGACCAACGTGTGTGACCCAATATTCGACATTCGTTGATCCTATATTACGTGGCTTAAAACAATGTCAACCTATTAAATAAGAATAAATTATGTACAATTTTCCCAAAACAGAATGGACAAAAGTAAGGCTTCATTACAGAAGACCACACAATCGAGGCCTAGAACAGAACTGCCTTCCATTAGCTTTCACCATTGCCATAACTCCAGCGGTTACTCCAACCCATAATACAGAAGTCATATATTGCTGTGCATTTCGCCCAGCTACAGATAACAGAACAAACAATATTCTTGAAATTCTCAGTGAATGGGTTTCAGTATAAATTTTATCTTGTCCCTTCATGCATAAGACTAAGAATAAGAGAAATGATACCTTGATGAAGTGTGAAGGATGTCATCGTCAAACCTCCAATTAACAAAGCTGATGCCACTGGGAGATACTGCAGTTTTTGGGTTTTCCCACAAACCATGTAGTCAGAGACAACTCCGAAAAATGCAAATCAACGGGATCTCAAGAAATGACATGGTTTTCTTACATTTGAAAATTAGTATAATCAGGCAAACTAGGCAGGACTTCGTCAGATTTAACCAACTTTTTGTTCTTTTTTTTATTTGAGCAGTTAGATTGCAAATACACTTTCGTATAATTTTACCATATAGCATCGACTAAGATAAAGGGTAGTTAGCTTCTGTACCATTGATGGTCGATAGCAGCAAGTAATAGAAATGAGATATGTAAGATATTGATCCACTCATATTACTTACAGAGACTGACTCGAATCCATTTAATTGGAACGGTGATGGATTATTTCTACTGACAGTATAGTGACCACTTATAAGATCCAAAGCATCCTGAGCAAACATGGTTTCATGAAAGTAGGTTAGCAACACTGATTTCCTTTCATTTAAATGAGTTGTTTTCATAAGTGAAAATCATAGATAAGGAACTTGCCTGCCGAACCCCATCATGAAAATTATTCAAATAATATCTTGCAATGGCGCTCATTCCATCTTTGATTAGTCCGGCTACAGTCTGCTTCCCATATCTGCAGCATTTTGCATCCAAGATCTATTATGCTCAATATGCACGAACAATCTAACACCGATATTAGAAATCTTAATCTCAAATTGATTTACCTAACCAGATCTCCTTTCAGGGCATGAGTCCCAGCATAACCAAGGCTTATCTCATCACCTTGCTCGGCCCATACTAGTGTCAGAGAAAAGTTGTTAATAATGAAACTGAGAATATAGTTCACAGGGAAATTCTGACTCAGCAAAAGGATATAAGGATAAATATAAATAATTCCATACTTCTTCTGAATTTTCCATATTCTTCAGCAAACATCGAAATGCACTCTGTAGAAGCGAGTAATCCAATCCTCTGCAACTGTACATTCATTGATTTTTGAGCCAGAAAAGTCTGTTAAGAAAACAAGGAGGAAGCTCAGAAACCATAAAAAGCATAAACAACATGGTCCTTAACCACTGCAATATCTATCAGGTGACAAACATACCAATCATAAATGACCAAGCGATAATCATCAACTACACTAAATACCATTCTTCAAACCTGGGTGACATTTGTTCGATCAAGGCAATCAATGCAGTTAACTCTAATAACTCCTTTCTGCTCCTCCAGTATGTTTCCTTCTGCGTCTACGAGGAAGTATCTGCTCAGCTGGAACAGAAGTAATTAAAAAACAGAATTATGGAAAGCCAGCATTCCTAGATTGCAGCATAGAAATATAAGATTGGAAGTAAAGCTCCATATATTTTTTATTACCCTTGTTTTTCAAAATCCTCTGAGATTTGCTCATAAAGGACATTCAGATTATCAAAGTTCGAGTTGCCACAATAGTGATGAAAGTCAAACGACACGTATCTGCAGCAAATTAAGAAAAAAAAGGAGTTCATCACAATTAAGATGTTCTCTGAAGCACCACGATGCCTTGAAAAAATATGCTAAGATAAAGCACAACAAGAATCAAACTCCATAAAAAATACTTCTAGAATTTGATAAGTTGGTTTAGTAAAAATGAGCAAATACCATAAAAGTCTAAAATGTCACCTCACAACCTGCAGCTTTTGCATTTCAGCAGCATATGCTGCACTTAACTGACCTTCATCACCATGCTACAAAACAAGATTTAATTCAATTTTTTAATGACAAGGAATCATAAGACCATGCAAACATAACATTTCTTTCACCCAGTTAAACTTCGGATCCTTGTAATGCGTCCCCATCACACAAATCAAGTAATTCGATAGCTTTTCACTGATTGGATGTGGTTTCTAGAAATTTTTTGCACCCAAGAAAACTTAGACCTGGAGGGAGCATGGCGCCAAGACCAAGGCCCTTACCACTTGAACCATCCCCTAGGGATTGGAAAGAAAGAAAACTTGTACAGAAAATAAAAGCTTAAAACTTTAGTAGTTCTCCGAGCCATGGTGGAACCTGTAGGGCCATGACCCACCCTTGGTCATTCAGTTTTTAAATAAAACACTCTTATATATATATATCTAAATGTATATATGATTGAAAAATACTTTTTAGACTGGAAATGGGATAGTTTATTATACACCCCGACCCCATTTGGAATCCCCGAATAAGAAGTCCTGGTTCCATCCTGTGTTCAGTGATATAGTCCATATAAATAAATACCAAAGGAAACTATTAGGTAATATATTTTGCTGGCCAAATTCCATAGATTTACAAACAGCTTTCAAAACAAATTATATTATAGGAAAGATTCATGATTTGGAGGGGAAGATAAGAGAGACAAAGACCCTTACTTTATTAGTTAGGTCGACTGCTACCGTTTCTCCATATCTTTGCAAAAGATCACGGAAGTGGCGCTCCACAACGTTTGACTGGACGCAAAAAGCCAAATGTACACATATAAAGTGCCACTCATTATAATACAACTCAACACTGAAAGTGCTCCATCCTGAAGTAAGATTTGTACCGTTTGCTCATGGTCTATAATTCTAAGTCGTGGTTTGTAGCTGAGATCAACAATCTGCTCCCAAAGAAGTGGAATTGAACCTCGCACCTGAAATAGAGAATATCGACCAAGCTTTGCTTCTCTAGTTAATTCCCTCTTTGAGACTAATTTACAAAATGAAACAAGATGCAACTCCAAGTTAAGAAATCTGGTCTATACAAATTGACCTGCAGGATTAAATGCTTTGAAGAACAATTAATTCTGAACCCCTATCAGATACAGTACAGGTACCTGCAATAATGAGAACCTGAAACCATCAACCTCTAGCAATTGTTCAGTCTCAATAAAATTTGCTGTATCTCCTTCAAGGTTAGCCCCTCTTCTCCACATCCTTGTCCCTATGTCATCATCACACAATCTCATAACTCATCCTTTTGAATATCCAATCAATAATTGTACAAACAAATTATCTCCGCAAGCTGTACCTAGACGTCGAGTACACCTCCTTGAAATTAATGTGACTGTGGCAAGAGCACTGTTTAGCTTCAGCTGTATTGCCTGGAAGCTTAATCTACAGTTAATTGAAAACACTGTATATATATTTTTTTTTACTGGAATATAATGATAAATTTACTTCTGTGTCTTATTGTCTCGTTTACGCATGACATTTGCTCATGCACACACAAATAAAGAGGAGAAAAGGGAGGGATAGCTATGATATTAACCAAAACGCATTAGGAGTACGAAACTTCAGGATATTTCCTTGTAAAAGTGGAATGATAAAACCATCAAGCTGCAACAAGAAAGATAAATGCAGATTAGGGGAAAGAAGTTTTAAATGCTTCTATCAAAAGAAGTGCCAAGTTTGTCTCTCATTTAAGCTCTTGAAAATACTTTTTCTTCTTGAAGTTAAAATGAGTAGTTCTTGACTTCACAAACAGGAAAACAATTCCCATTAAATGCTAACCAAAAGATGAATTAAAAGAAACCATATCTAACCTTAGACTCAATAAGGTCCTCCAAAAGATTTTTGTTCCAAACAAATTGAGGGTCAGCCTGAAATACAAATAGACAGTCAGAAACAAATTCAGGATTATAGACCATTCTTGAAATGGCAAAATACACCTAAGAACTATTGGAAGAGTAGAAAAGATAAAGAGAAATACACTGATAGAAACACTATCTGAAGTCTGCTATACATTGGAAACTTAAAAAAGTTTTTGAGACTCCTATCACCTAGTATAAATCTTCTGAAATGCGCATTACTAAGCAATCAAACTTTTTTAAGTTAAAAAATTGTCTTCATAGCTCACATGAGAATGGAGGAGGCGCAGTCACCAACTAATGGAGGAACTAGTATCAATGGGGTCGGCAAAGAAAAGATGAACTTTGATTTTAATCCATTGATTCACACAGGAACACCAGAAGAAAACCCTCCCCCAAGCCTGGCATCCAAGGCAACAACTCAGCCGTAGTTGAGAAGTGGAGTATGCTCTCTGAAGTTTTATTTTAATACCATGCAAATCAGAAAACCCAGAGGAAACCCTAAACTAATAAAACTACTGAAAGACCATGCCAAAAATCCTAAACTTAAAAAAAAAACAACAAGGAACAAATTAAGATTGGAGACAAAAATTAGCCCTTTTCTAAGAACAAAATCAACTCCTTTTGAGATGCATTGGATCATGTGTTAAAGCTTCAATTTTTCTAAGCACAGAACAGCAACTAAGTTATACCATTTGTTGAATACAACGATATTGGATCAATTCAGGTGAAAGTTTATCTCTGAAGATAGACCTGTTAAGCTAACTAACCTGCTTCCAAAGTGGTTTATTCATCCATCCTTCTGCTAACTTGTATCTTCTTTGTAAGCTGGTAGACATGATCAAATGTATCTTGAATATGCAACTCGTAGTCCAATATATATCTGACTATGAGTACAAAAATGATAAAGACACAAGACATCTATGCAAACAGTGGCAATCTACTTAAAGGACAGCAAGTCTTAAGGTAAATCGACTTACTTCAAAGTAATATCCATTTCATATGAATAGTATAACCCTGGAGTCGATTCCACTGTTTTCAAAAGAGTTCTGAAGTAAGCCTCATCTCTTTTCTGCATAAAAGAAATTATATTCAGGAGATGCCCAATTATGCTTTATAAAGAACAGAATTTTTAATCTTTTAAAAAAGGAAAAAAAGTAAAACCATACTTCTTGAGAGGTCGAAAATTTCAGGGCTTCAATATTGCAGGGTAGGTACTTCATGGAAATAACTCTAAAAACCGGAGAACCAAGAAAAGTTCCGACTTCCTTCCGAGAAGTTATTACAAGTACATATGTTCCTGAACCAAAGCGCAGAGAACTAAGCAGAAATCTCACTTAACAACGAACAAGAACCATTATTGCCGAAGCGGCTAGTTAATTGCGCGAGTTAGCTCAAGAATCATACGATTCCAGTCTCAGCCTTATGAGATTTGAGATTCGTTAAAAAGTCTCCAAATCATATTCAAATAACAGAATTACATTGACAAGAAAGCCATGTATCAGCTATGCACTACATAAGCACGACATTTTTAAATGAACTAAAACGAAACTTCGAGAGCCTTAAGCATTCGTTTGCGCGGGCGCGCCAAACACACAGAGAGAGTAAATTATGGGAAGAAGAAAGGAAATGCGAATGGGCCTCGAAAACATCTTGATGTGCCAAGGAATTACCTGAAAGCAATCTAATAGTTCCCGCCACACCATATATTGTAGATACTTTGGAAGGACTGTCAGAGAAAGTATCACCTGCGAGAATCAAGAACGTCAATTTTTAAGTAAATTGCACAGATAATATCATGCGTCAACAAGCATACCCTAAAGAAAATTCGAAACATGAGACTGGGAAATCCTTTACCATCGAGTGGCCGGCAGTTACCGTCACGACGGTCTATATAGAAACCCTGATCGGGTGATTCAACGGGTTTAATCACAAACATTTCCTGAAATTCCTGCAATTCAAGCTGGTCATGGAGCTTGAATCTACCACCTGAAGAAGCTCCGCCCTCCATTTTTCTCACAATTTCCGATGCACGGAAGCCGCTTGAATGATTTGTAATCTTTGAAAAAAAAAAAAAAAAGAAGGAAATGGAAAACGTGGATGCAATGCAGTGGCGGAAGGAGAAGATGAGACGAGGGAAGGTCAAAACGACTCGTCAGGTTACAGGTACAACGAAAAACCAGCTCTTTCAGGCCTTTTCAATTTTCAGTGAGTGTAGAATGACGTAAATAGCCAAGAGATTTACGGATAATTATCTGATTAGGGTGGGCATTTTAATTAATTAATTAAGCTGGCAATTATGATTCGATTATTTGTCTTGCATCTCACTTTTTGCGTCTTTTTATATCGCGGCAATTGGCAATATGTATGACATGTTGCCAGCCCGAACGGAACGGTACCGTTCCCAAAACTTTCAAAAAAGAGAAATCGAATGTGCCGTAAAACTGAAAATTGCTGTCTAAATTAATTCTTTTTATTTAAATTTTAATATGATAAATCAGTTAAAATATATGGATTGAAAATAAGAACAGCATTTCTTCCTAAATGCTAAACATATCTGTGCACGGAACTAATTAAATTAAGGATCGTTGACCCCTCACGTTATGCAAAATAATTAAAAAACAATAATTATTGTGCAAGGGATATGAGTTCAGTCTCAATCACACTTGGACTTTTTAGACAATTACAAGATTATGACCTAAGCAATTTGTTGTATGCTTGCCAGAAAGTAAAAGGACGGAATCTTGCCAATGATACGAGAAATACATATGCATTTATGTTATTTGAATTTCTTTTGTTTTTATGTAATTCTTAATTATTATTTTTTTAAAGAATATATAAGATTTTAGATTTAATTTAGATTGAGAAATGAGATAAATTAAAATGAGTTGAGTTTATTTTTTAATATTATTATTATTTTAAAAATTAAAAATATTGAATTAGAATTTAAAAAAAATTATATTAAAATTTGAAAAATGTGAATTAGAATTTATGTTTTATATAAAAAATTATAAAAAAAAATAATGATAAAATAAAAATAAGTTAAGATGAGCTCAATTCAATTTTCAATTCAAACAGGATATTTGTATTTGAGTGTTAAAAAATATTAAGCATATTTGTAAATAATAATAAAATGTAGGAAAAAAATAATAATAAAAATAAATAATAAAATAATAAAAAATATTAAAGAGGGTTAAGAAAATATTACATCCCAAACCTATCCTAAGAAAAGAGTGTATCTAATTACTACGACGTAACATCCTTTATTGGATAAACAGTGACTCCATTTCAATCTTGTGTTATTTTTTTAGTTTTTGGGTAGAAGCGTTGATATTTTTAGTTAGGAAAAAGTTATGTGCCGGACGGTTTTAAAATCTAAATTCACACCAGGTTAATAATATGCTGACACGTTAGCTCATACACGAAATCTACAATACACCCGACCTCACGTTGTTCCCTCTCCTGCTTTCTCATTTCTCTTCTTTCTCCCATCAACGCCGACAAAGCTCAAACACGTTCCTTCCTCTCCCATCGCGATGCTGGCGGAAGTTTAAACCCATTCCTTTCTCTCTCATTGCAACTCTGTTTGCTTTTTTTTTTTTTTTCTTTCACAAAATTTTATTCTAGTATTTTTCTTTTTCCTTTTTTGTTCTCTCAGCTCTTTATTTTGTTCCCAGTCATGACTTGTTTCTAATTTTTCCAAGAATTTATTATTAATTATTTTCTCTCCGTTTCTACATTTTAAACTTTGAAGATTTTTTTGTTGGTCTGTGAAATTATTTGAACTGAATCTGACCAATCCAGTTAGTGAATTAGAAGTTTGTCCTTCGCGCGATTTGCTAGGTAATTTCTCACTCATATATTTTTCATTCTGTGATAACTTTGTCAATTCGGGTACCATTTTACAACGGTTTCTTAATATATACTTCATGATTATAGTTTTTATATTTTTTATAATTAATTTTCTTTCTGTGATTTCGTTGATCAGTTTAGTACAATCGGTTATCTTCTCAGGAAGTAGAAATTTATAAAATTACATTTTTCTTAATTTTCTTGACAACCAAACACGGCAAAGTTTTTATTTTCACTCTGGTTTGTATGTGATCAGGTGTATTGTTAATTTCGTAAATGAACAGACGTGTCAACATATTATCAAACCGAGTGTGACCGTCCGTCACCTCGCTTTTTCCTTTTGGTTACGAAAATTAATACGAAGGAATTGCGTATTTTACTCTTGCCAAAAGTAATGGCAATGAACTGGCAGCGGCATCAATTTTTGAGCCGGAAATGTTGCATCCTTGGCATTTCCAGGTGGAACCGTGGAGGCAACGTTTTGGGGCTTTGGATAAGACAAAGCCATTACTTTGCTTGGATATTTCATATTTGTATCTTGAGTAATGTTAAAAGAGCATTTAATAATATACACTCAAATGAATAGTATTTATAAGTACTATTTATATGAATATGTGTCATGAATATTAGATGCTCTTAATATTTTCTCTTATATCACTCAAAAAGAGAAAGGAAAAAAGAGTAAAATCATTGGCCCAACCTTTGTCTCTCGTACTGCTAGATTTAAAAAAAAATTATAAATTAATATAATTTCATTTTATTCATTAAATTATAATAAAAATAATTTTAAAATCTAATGAATTATATTAAATCACATTAATTTATAAAATTATTTTTATATAATTTCTTTTTTATTAGAGTATTTTCTAAAAAGCATCATCACGTTTTATAATAAGAGCATTGGTTATAGATTATGCATCTTCATATTTATATAATATCTCTTTAAATTGGTCTACATTAGATTATGTATCTTTAAAATTTTGTATAGCTATGAATATTATTTCTTCAAATTTGAAAAAATATTATTCACTCTTCAAGCATTATTTTATTATTTTTCTCTCTCCCACCCTTTCTAAGTTGATTTTGATACAATTTTAAATTTAGCTTAAGTTGATGATACAAAAACTTAGCACATGTTAATATTTATTGAAAAAATTGCACATTTGATATATGATATTGGTAATTTTAGATACTTGACATTTGTATTTTTGAGCATAGGTTAAATAATAGAATTTGTAGTGGGTGTTAATTGTAAAATATATAAAAATAATAATAATTTTTATAAAAATAATATTATTATTATTTGGTTCAAAGATATATAATCTAATATAAGAGTTTTTTTTAATATATAAAATTAATATTCAAAAGATGTGATTTTATATATGTATATAAAGAAACCAATGTTAATTGCTAGTACTTTACATATATGGAGAATAAATAGAAAACGTTTAAATAAAAAAGTATTGCAGAGAGAAATTTTTAGCCGTACAGAAAAGAAAGCAAGATATTTTTTCTTTTTAAGGCAAGCATGATATAAATAACATTAAAATGAATACAAAGATATAGAGTTTAGTGAAGTAGGAATATCCAACAATTGTCCTAATACAACAAACATACAGCAGATTAAAAAAAATAAGTAAAAAAAAAAACAATTTCACTCCTACCAATCTCAATTAAAGGGATGTCGCAAAAAGAGGTTTCGAAATAGTCTGATAAACAAACTATAAAACTGTGACTAAAAGTTTCAGTAGGGAGAGGTGCGCTGCATTCTATCGAGAGCTAGTTTTGTTGGAGGAGATTATTACATTCACTTAAATAAATCCCTAGTGAGGGAAACTGGAAACTAACAACTAGAAGAAAAATTGATACATTGGAGAGGGACCACCGTCGGTAGTGGCAGCGCGTAAGGAGTATGGGCCACATTGGAGAACAAACGGATAGCCGAAAACAAGGGACCCAAGGTCGCTAATCCCAATGGAGCCACATGTGGCGTTAAAGGAACACTTCTGACGTGGTGATGCGAGCACCACGCTCATGGACCCCTGCGTGTGAGTGGAACGTGTTGCACGTCTAATTGATCTGAACATTCCTTTCCATAGATCGGCAATAGTAGAGTCAAAAAACCCAGATCGTGATGGTTAAGGAGGCTCGGCAAGTAGAAAAATGGAGTTTCTTTTGATTGAGGACAAAAAGCTAAAAAACACTTGAGAAAAAACTAAAAAAACTAAAGGAAAGCAAAGATATATAACCGCATAGGGCTGTGCAGGAGGGAGGGAGGAGCAACAACTCTGCCCTCCTTTGGAAACACGCTGCAATGGCTGGGGAGAAACTTGTAGGGGTTTGGGGAGAATATGTTGTCAAGGGGTAGAGAGATTTCAGACTAATAAGGAAGCAAGATATTGAGAGTCGATAGAGAGAGTTCATGAGATTATGGTAAATAAAAATGCATTTTTCGATGCTCGACCGTAATAATGCTTTATTTGAAAGTAATCTAAGATGGTGACTTATATAAAGTCTTGCAGTCTATCATATTACTCTATTCTATAATAGACATGGAGAATGGAGGGAAGAAGATCATGTCTCTTTCATAAAGTGAAGTAGCTTATGGTTGTATCCCCTCCTTTGAGTGAAGAAGACAATACTACTTGTGCCCATACTTTTTTTTTCAAGAAAAATTAAGCTTATTTCATATAATTATCCTCTCTTTTGGCAGAAAATTATACCATTTTTACAAGTAAAAGTTTGGGTGTTACTAGATATTTCAAAACTAAACTTGTATAAGAACTATAAACTAAATGTAAACTGCTAACAAGGTAAGAAAGCGCTTACACAAAAAAAGTAAGAAAGAAACGTAAGAGGATCATTGTCTAAAGCTATGTAATCCCACCTTATCTAGATTGAAGCCATCAATTAGTTGCTTTGAAAGTTGAGAAAAACATGAAAAGCAAGCAATATTGTACGTGCCCAACTGCACCAAAATTTGCAAGCTCATCACCCACTGTATTGCCTTCTCTCTCTCTTAAAGTAAAGCCGATGGCAATGAGAGAAAGAGAACTCCATAATGTTAGGACATAGATTAGAAAATACTCAAAGAGTAGTTGAAATTAGATGAAAATTAATTAACAATGACCATGATAGAGTAGAATACCTAGCCCAAGTTCGAAGGAAAACCCAACCAAGGTGATATTAAGGAAGAAGAAGAAGATTAGCTCAAATCAAGCAAAGAAGATCAGCTCAGATCAGATTTAAATCCACATTAAAACCATGATTGCAGCCAGAAAAATAATTTAGAATTGAAGATATACATCTTGTACATGATTTGTAACAATCACTTTAAAAGTGTTTATTGTGTTGTGAAGTTGAAAGAATTCCTTTGATTGTATTATATAAATTCATATACAGAAAATGTAATGAAAATTTAGTGGAACCATTTTCCTTTTTTGCCTTCATTCTCTTTTTCTTACATGGTATTTAGAGCCAAAAAGGTTAATACCAATTGTTATGGCAACTCCCAATTCTGCAAACACTTTTTCTCTTCCAAACATCACTCAATTAGTTTTTGTGAAACTAGACAGCTCCAATTACTTGTTATGGTTGTCCCAATTCCTTCCAATTTTGAGTTGTCATGATTATTTGGGTATTGTTGATGGCATTGAGCCATGCTCTCCTTGACTCTTCCCTGATTCCCAAACTATTAATCCAGATTACACCATTTGGAATAAAAAGAAGCAGTATCTCTTAAACTGGATCAATGATACACATACAGAAGCTGTTTCTATCAACAGTATATGGCATAAACACTTCTAGGCAAGTTTGCAGGTCCCTAGCAACTAGGTTCTCTTCTCAATCTCTATCAAGGGTTGCTCATCTTGAAAGGAAATTGCAAAATCTTAAACAAGAGTCTAAAATCTATTAAGAGTTTTTGTCCTTGGCCAAAGTAATGGCAGATCAACTCTTAGCTATTGGAAAAACAGTGGATGATAAAGATCTCATCTTATTCATCACTAGTGGTCTCAATCCCTCTCATTTACAGGCTTTGTCACTGCCTTTAACTTTGTCACTCGAAATACTCCCATGACCTTTGAAGATTTTTAGGCAAAACTTCTGAATCATGAACTATTGTTGGTTGCTCAAACACCACCTTCAAAAAATGTAAGCTTTGCCCTCTACACTCAACAGTATACAATGGATTGTTGTCATAAAATGGATCATGATTATCAGGGTCGAATCCACCCAAGCAATTAGCTGTAATGGCTACAACAAAAAATGCAATTCTGAAGAAAAGAAAGGTATGTGGACAGGAGGGCAACCACTCATATCACAACAAGTTCGGACAATCTTTCAACTCAACAATCATATCAAGGTCCTAAGACAGTAGCTGTTGGCAATGGTATCACTTTACCAATTCAAAACTCCGGTATCCTCTCTACTCCAACTTCTTCTTTCTCATAGAAAAATGTCTTTCATTATCCTAAAGCCCGATTAATTTTTTGAGTATACAACAATTGTCTGCTAATAATAATTGCTATTTTGAACTCACTGCCTTTGATTTTCTCATAAAGGATTGCAAGACCAAGAGACTACTTCATCATAGGTACAATGAAAATAGATTATCCACTCAAAGATAGGTCATTCATTAAAGATAACACAAGATTTACATGCTTGATGGGAGTCAAAACATCTGAATCACTATGGCATCAAAGGCTTGGGCACTCAACCAAATTCATCACTAATCATGTCATCAACCAATTCCAACCTCGAATATCTCAGAAAAAGGGTCCTCATCAGTGTGTGAATCTTGTCAACTTGCAAAAAAATAAAATAAAATAAAATAGTTATCATTTAGTTCATCATCAAGAGTCAATTTCAATATATTAGATGTTATACATTTTGACATTTGTTCATCTCTAGTATAAGCTGTTGGGATTGTAATTATTATGTTATTTTTATAGATGACCTTTCCAAGTTTACATGGTTGTTTCCTATCTCTCAAAAATATGAAGTGTTCTCATGCTTTGTCAAGTTTAAGTGTTTTGCTAAAAATCGATTCAATTCTAAATCAAAGCTTTTCAAACTGATGGAGGGAGAGAATTTACCTCACATCAGTTCAAGCATTTTTTAAACAAAAATGAGATTCTTAATCGAATTTCCTGCCCACATAAACCTCAACAAAATGGGGTGGTTGAAAAAAAACATAGACATCTCATAGAAACTACTATTGCTCTTTTAGCACAGTTTGGCCTTGATCTAAAGTACTGAGTGGATGCCTTTTTAACAATTGTCTTCCTAATCAATAGATTGCCTACACCCTTACTCAACCTTGACTCATCATATACCAAATTATTTAAAAAGGCACCAGACTATAAACAACTAAAAGTGTTTGTTTGTTGTTGCTATCCATTACTCAAGCTTAGAATCCTCATAAACTCAGTTTTCGCAGCAAAAATATATCTTCTAGGGATAGAGTTAGAACCATAAGGGTTATAGATGTCTAGAAACTCAAAGCAATAAGGTGTATATCTCTCGACTTGTTATCTTTGATAAATGTACCCTTCCAGCTCGTAAACAGGTAAAGTCCTCAACTTCTCTTATTAAATCTGCTCCTGTCATGTTACCTGCACTAGAAAAAGCATCTAAATCATTTCAAACACCCCCTCATGTTACTTCAAACACAAATACTTCAACCATACAGTCATCCTTCATGATGTTGATATTGAACCAAAAACGCATGTCTCTAACCAAGAAATCAGAGAAAATATGTTGCTTCTGATCCAATGACAACAAGATCTCGAGATGGTACCTCTTGTCCTAAACAATTTCGAAATTATCAACTCTTTTATAATACCAAGTATCCATTTGTTTCATTTAATACATTTGCATTACCTACTGAACCTACTAATTTTGAACAAGCATCTAAATCCACTGAGTGGACAGTAGCTATAGCAGCATAATTTGAAGCATTGTAGGCAAATCAAACATGGGAATTATGTCCAAGGCCAACATATAAGAATGTGATACATTGCAAATGGATTTACAAACTGAAAATCAAAGCAGATGACAGAATTGACAAGTATAAGGCAAGGTTGATAGTAAAGGATTTTGAGCAACAAAGTGGCATCGATTTCACTGAGACTTTTAGTCTAGTGGTAAAACCAACTACAATCAGAATTGTTCTTACCTTAGCTATTTCATATAACTAGCCACTTCACCAATTGGCTGTGTCAAATGCATTCTTGCGTGGTCACTTGAATGAAGAGATATTTATGAAGCAATCAATTGGTTTCATTGATAAAAAAATAAATTAAAAATTGCCCCACTCCTGTCTGTAGACTTAGGAAAGCCATCTATGGGCTTAAACAAGCCCCTAAAGCTTGATTTACCTGGCTATCTCAAGCTCTTATCAACTTTGGCTTTAAAGAATCACAACTGGATTATTCACTCTTCACCTATCACACTGGTTCCACAAGTGTATTTGTACTTATTTATGTTGATGACCTTATTATCACAGGTTCAAGTAATTCAATCATTCAGAAGCTCATTGCTCAGCTCAGCCAAGATTTTGCAATGAAGAATCTTGGATCCTTGCATAACTTCTTAGGCATACAAGTACAAAGAGATTCTAAAGGTCTTCATTTATATTAGTCAAAGTACATTACTGATTTATTACATCGAGCTATGATGTTTGGAGCAAAGCTTTACTCAAATCCACTGGCTTCAGGATTAAAGCTATCTAGATACAGTGGAGAACCACTCAAAAATGGAACTAAATATAAGCAATTGGTTAGAGCAATACAGTACTGCACAATCACAAGACCAGATATAGCCTTCCCAGTCAACCAACTTTGTCAATTTATGCACTCCCTTGCAATTGATCATTTCACAGCACTTAAGCGAGTCTTGAGATATCTGAAGGCAACACCAACTCATGGAGTTCAGTTTACACAAAGCTCTATTCAACTCAATGCATATTTTGAATCTGACTGAGTAGGATCCATTGATGACAAAAGATTAATAACTAGGTTTGCTATGTACCTAGGCTCCTCATTAATCTCATGGAGTGTAAAGAAATAAGCAATAGTTTTGAGATCAAGTACATGGGTAGAGTAAAGGTCAATGGCATTAGCCATAGCACAACTTTTTTGGATCAAAATGCTACTTAAATATCTTCAAGTTCTCATTCTTAACACACCGATATTATGGTGTGACAATTTAGGTGCCATAGCCCTTGCCTCAAACCCTATCTTTCATGCTAGGACAACATATAGAAGATGATTAGCACTTTATAAGGGACAAGATTTTGAACAAAGATATTGAAGCAAAACATGTTCCCATAGCAAAGCAAATTGCAGATGTCTTCACAAAAGGACTCACCATAGCTCAGTTTACAATATTGAGAGACAAGCTAATGGTTCAAAGTTCACCTATTAGCTTGAGAGGGGTTGTTAAGGCAGAAGAAGAAGATCATCTCAAATCAAGTAAAAAAGATTAGCTCAAATCAAGTAAAAAAGATCAGCTCAAATTTGAATCCACATTAGAGCCTAGATTATAGCCAGACAGATGATTAGAATTGAAGATACATTTTGCACTTGATTTGTAACAGTCACTTTATTAGTGTTTATTGTGTTGTAAAGTTTAAATTCTTTCCATGTATAGCTCCATTGATTGTATTCTATAAATTCATGTATCGAACATGTAATGAAAATATAGTGGAATCATTGTCCTTTTCTGCCTTCATTTTGTTTTCTTACATCAAACGCACCATTTAGCTCTCTGGTTAGGGTTTCGATTGTTCATTTTGTTTCCTCTCCCATGCTCTAACACTCATATCTCCTTCCCATTTTCATTACACTCATGTCCCATTATCATTACTTTGATGCTCTACTTTACCCTTTCTGTATCCCGCCTTCTCTATGCATTGTTTCTCCCATCTGCTCCATCTCTCACTTTCTTATGATTGGGCTTTGTATTGCACGCCTCCACCTTCTTCTTCTCAGTTTCTTATTGTCAATGTTTTTTTTCACACCAAATAAATTTTGGTGTCTTTGTTGTAGCCAACACAACACATGAGTGTTTCCCTTCCTCTTCATTGTCACCATTTTGATGTTGTTGCTTTGTATCACGTGGCATCTCCAACGTCCTTAGACAGTGTTGTTTTGCTTTCTAATTCGACAGGCCATTGCAGGAAATTAGGTATATTATCTCGAGTGTTAGTGTTACATTTTTGTGATGTTTCTTTTATGGCATGTTTGGACTGTATTCATTGGAGATAGAACCAATACGTTGTGTGATTTCTTGGTGGGTTATTGTTTGGAAGGTCTCTTGAGTGCGTGAGAACCAATAGGTTGTGTGATTTCTTGGGGGGTTATTGTTTGGAAGGTCTTTTGAGTGTGTGAGGTGGACAAGGGATGTAACACTCTAATAGAAAACCCAAACTATATGATCTATACTTTAAAATGACTAGTCAATGATAGAATCGAAGTCTTATTGAAACATTATAAAGAACAAGAACTTCTCATTTCCAAACAATATGAGATCCCATGTAATACCTACCCTTATATTTATCATATGGGGTATCACAGAGGAATGTATGGACCAATGCATGTAGGCTATTTTCTGACATGTTGAGAATGAGTGTGTAAATAGTAGTGTGTTTATGAACAGAGGAATGACATGTTGGCTACGAACACTTCAGCTCATCTATGGTGCTCGCTGAGGTACAAAGCACATTCATTTTCTCTTAGGTACTCGACGAGGTTGCGAGCACTTTGCTATGTTCTGTGTGCTTGTCAAGGTGGTAGGAGCTTTTGCGTCTCAATGTGCTCGTTAAGAATGTGTGTGCTTCACTTCTTGGAGGTGCTTGTCAAGGCGGCGAGCAACTTGTCTCATCATGGTGCTTGCCTAGGATGGCAACCACTTATTGGGTGCTCTCTGAGGTTTTGAGTCGTTTGCCTCATCATGGGTGCTCTCCTAGGTAGTGAGCTTCTTCGATTCTTGAGGTATGAGCATTTTTTGATGCCCAAGGTTTCAAGCTCCTCCACTTCTCTAGGTTGCAAGCTCTCCCGCTTCTTGAGGTGGCGAGCACTCTACTCTCGAGGTCACAAGCACCATAAGGACACTTTTATTCTCGAGGTTGCAAACCCTTGCTTCCTGAGTTTTCAACCACTATCATTCCTAATGTCTCAAGCTCCTCTGATTCTTGAAAGCATAAGCACTTGCTTCTAGAGTTCTCTAGCACTGTTCTTCTTGCAATTCAAGCCTTTATACTTTCAAGAGTTTTCGAGTTCTTGTGCTTCTTGAGGTTTCAGATTGAACCCCTAGATGATTTTGGGTTATTAAATCAGAGTGGGGTCTAGGGGTTCAATCCAAATCCTTAACTTAATTTAAGATTTTGGATTGAAACCCCAATCTAAATTAGGTTAAAGGGTTCAATTTGAGACCCCAATCTAGTTTGGGTTTCAATTTTAAGATTTCCAAACTAGATTTTGGAATTTTCAACTTTTGCTAAGGGATAAAGACACTCTCAATAGATTGTATGATGAGTTCATCGCATTCATGGGCTTAATATAGAAGTTCCACCATATTGCCTCTTCCGAAATTCGGTTGGACAAAAAAGCATAAGTGAGATATGAGGTTTCACTATACCCACGAGCTTCAGAAGAATTTGGAGGGCTAATAGGACTTAAAAAGTTACTTTCCAAAGGAATTACACCCATATATGAAGGATTTTGATATTTCAACTATGTAGAAGGTAAATGTCATCAAGGATTGCTTTCTTGGAGAGATACCTCATAGTAGTTTAGTCATAACTACTTCTATCGTAGCCTCATAGTCCCCCCATTTAGCCTTAATGGGTGCATGTTGGATCTATTTTGAAATATGTTATCTCTTAACACAATGAAAGTTTTGACTTGCACTCAAATTAGACAAAAGGAAACCAATTCAGATTCGGGAGATGGTAGATTAGGGAGATTTATGAGGAGGATGTTAATCACCCTAGAAGCGGTAATTGCTCTTAATTCATTCTTTTACTCATATTAGATTGTATTATGTCTATTTGACAAACTTAATTTTAAGTTTAATTATCGCAACGACAACTTCAGAAAAATAAGCCCCATCACAATCCATATTGGTTGTAGTTTGACATCTATACATCATTCGTTTATTAATTAGTTTTTTTATAGTTTGTACTTATGTTATTATTTTTTCCTAATGACCTTTGTTTCTTTTTAGACAGAATATTATTAATATTCTCATTTTTTTTGGTTTTATGATATCACTTGGAGTTGGCAACTGCTTGTTATGTTGTTACCTTTATTTTTTTTAAAGATTGTATTTCAATTGTTGTAACTAGGGTTATTCAACTGACTCAACCCGACCCAACAATCTTTTGTTCTGAGTCTCTGATCCGACCCGCTATAGAGGACATGCCGATTACTCAATACCAATTCACCGATTGGCCCACTCGATATATATTTTTAATCCTCTAAACAATGATTCCGTGATCTCAAGAGTCAATAACCCAAAAACATTTAAATACACTTCTATATACACCAAATCGATCCAAATCCAATCCAAATCCAAATCAAAGATAAAGACACTTCTACATATACCGTTAGGATTTCTGGGATATGATCACTACACGAATGGTTGGCCGTGACTTACCTTATCTCAGAAGAGAGAGGCGACGAGAGAACACTGAGCAAAGAAAGGCGACAGGAGAACACTAACCAGAAAGGGGCGATCTTGATCTCTTCTTCTTCCCATTAGACAAGGTGCCGCATGCGATGGAGGAGAGAAGTTGGGCGAGTGGGTAATTGTTGGATCTTGATCTTGTCGTACATCTTGATCTATAATTCTCGTCGTCAATCTCGTCCTAGATCTTTGATCTTGATCTGGAACCATAATTCTCTTATTCTTCCCGCTAGAATTATAGTGAATCAAGGGTCTAAATTTAGACCACATAAAGAGGATGAAATGAGGTAATTTTACACATAAAGTAGTATCGGTGGATTCAATTAATCGATACCCACCGTTAATGTAACGAGTTGAAATTTTTCGGGTCAGGTCAGAAAAGCGGGCGGGTTTGAAAAGCGGTTAATTTGTACAACCTTAGTTGTAACATTTTTATTCATTCAAGCTATTTGACAAGCTGTAATTTTTTTAGACCGTTTATAATAATTTTATATTGATATGTAATAGTTGGCACTACTTTGTAATAGGTTAGCATAATTAGTTAGCAACTATATTAAGTTTATTTATATTTAAAGATAACATTTACTTTTGTCTATTTTGGATTTTACAATTTTGTTTTCATATATATAAGTTTGAAGTCAAAACGCGTTTTGGATCAAAATTGGCCCAAAACACTCTAAAAATGTATTCGGGCCAGGCCGACAGCACCCTCTTAATGATCACATATGACAAATTTTAATTTATAAAATAGTCTTTTAGAATTAAGGAAAAAATAATTTTTGTTATAAACTAGAATAAAACTATTATTATAAGAGAAAATTATAGAACTCTTTATTTCTTAAGAACTAAAATTTTTCTCTTTTTCTTTTTTTTCTTCCCTCTCTTTCTTTCTCTTTCTTTTCTTTCTTACTTCTGCATTTTTGTGATACATGTATGAAGCTGATCAAGGGGTATTTATAGACTTTAAAGTCGGGGAGGGAAGAGAGCAAATGAAAAGAAAAGAAATAATAGAGAGAGTAAGGGGGGGCCATGATCACATGGTATGGGCATGGGGGGATCATTCACTGCCCTCCAATAATTTACAACACTCTTTCTTGAATGACCACCTATGAAAAATCTTACTCGTTAAAACCTTGCCAAGGAAAAACTCAGTGGGAAGAAAAACCAATGGCGAAGGAAAAAGAGTACAGTATTCTTATGTACCTCCAAGTGCTTTAAGATTGCCTCATTAAAACATTGCAGAGAAAAACTCAATGGGATAAAACCTCAGCGAAGGAAAAATAGTACAATCAGCACAAATTTTCATGACATTTACTCCCCTTGAAAAGTGCATGACGATAGATTTTTAAGTCTTCGCATCGTAATGTTATGCATAATCTTCTTGAATGTCACAGTTGGTAATGCCTTTGTGAATAAATTTACCAGATTATCACTTGATCGTATTTGCTTGATATCAATTTCACATTTCTCTTGAAGTTCGTGAGTATAAAAGAATTTAGGTAAAATATGTTTGGTTCTGTTACCTTTAATATATTTTCCTCTGATTTAAGTGATACAATCAGTGTTATCTTCATATAGAATTGTTGGGTTTTCATTGATCATGGAGAGTCCACACTTTTCTAGGATATGTTTAATTACTGATCTCAGCCAAATACACTCTCGACTTGCTTCATGAATAGTAATAATTCCTGAATGATTTGAAGATGTAGCAAATAATGTCTGCTTGACAGAATTCCATGATATGGCAGTATTTCCATAAGTAAATAAATATATCCAGTTTGAAATATACCTTTATATGGATCTGAAAGATAACCTGCACTGCATACCCAATCAATTGTGGACTTGATCCACGTTGATAAAATAATCTCAATCTCATATCAACCGTACCATGAAGGTAACGAAAGACATGTTTAATGCCATTCTAATGCCTTCGAGTTGGTGCAGAAACTATATCTTGCAAGCAAATTAACTGAGAAAGTAATATCAGGCCGAGTGCAATTTGTAAGATACATCAAAACTCCAGTTGCACTAAGATATGATACTTTAGGATCAAAAATTTCTTTATCGTCATTACAAGGACGGAATAAATCATTCTTCACATCAAGTGATCGAACAATCATTGAAGTATTCAATGGATAAGCTTTGTCCATATAAAAATGATTCAAGACTTTTTCTGTATACATAAACTGATGAATAAAAATTCCATTTGACAAGTGCTCAAGCTGCAGGCCGAGACAAAATTTTATTTTGTCAAGATCTTTCATTTTAAATTTATTCTTTAAATATGTAGCAGTTCTTGAGATCTCTTTATGAGTTCCCACAATATTTAAATCATTAACATAAACTGCAATAATGACAAATCCGGATTTTGATTTCTTAATAAAAACACATGGGCATATAGGATTATTTTTAAATCCTTATTTTAATAGATATTCGCTTAGGCGATTATACTACATGCGTCCGGATTGTTTTAACCCATATAAAGATCTTTGAAGTTTAATAGAGTATATACTATTGTATGTATTTGTAGATGCTTCAGGCATCTTATATCTTTCAAGAATTTATATATATATGTCATGGTCTAAGGATCCATATAAATATGCAGTGACCACATCCATCAATCGCATTTCTAATCCTTTTGTAACAACCAGACTAATTAAAAATCTAAATGTGATTGCATCCATAACGGGAGATTATGTTTCTTCATAATCAATCCCGAATTTCTACAAGAAACCTTGTGCAACAAGTCGTGCTTTGTACTGCACAATTTCATTTTTTTCATTGCGTTTACGTATTAAATACTCACTTATATCCAACAAGCATTACACCCTTTGGTATTTGGACAACAGGTCCAAATACTTCTCGCTTTGCTAGCGAGTTTAATTCAGCTTCAATAGCTGCTTTCCATTTTGGCTAATCATTTCTACGTCGACATTTTTTGACGGTTTTTGACTTACTTTCTTCATTATTTCTGGTGATATCAAGGGCCATTGTATATGAAAATATGTTGTCGACAATAGTTTTATTTCTATCCAGAATTTCTCTAGTATTCATGAAATATATTGAGATCTCATTATTTTCAGGTACCTGTTTCTATTTAAGAGAAAACATTTCATGAAACACCTATTCAGGAGGTTTCTTTCCAGGAGATTTATACTTTTCAGGAGTATCCTCTTCATGAAGTTCTGAAATAGAAGATTTGATTTCTTCAGAAGTATCAAATATATTTATAGTCTGTATTGTGGGTATGAGTTCTTCAGGAATACCACATTCATGTTGTATTCTTTTTCTTATGGAAATTTTATCTTTTGAATTAATAGGTCTTCCACGCTTCAGGCGTGTTTTAGATTCACCTATTACTGTTTTGACAATTTGTCTTTCAGGAACTTTAATCATTGCTGAAGTATTAACAGCAGGAATATATAACTTTACTACATCTTTAGTGTCAGTAAATACATCCGGTAATTGATTTGCAATACCTTTGTAAATGAATAATCCTCTGAACTTTTAGTTTTCATTCATTTGTAGGAGGATAAAATTGAGACAGGGCCTTATTATCCCAAATAATTTCTTGTCGTGCTTCAGATACCGACTTTTCTTTACCCATTAATGGAAAAATGGATTCGTCAAAGTGACAATTCTCAAAACGTACTTTAAACATATCTCCTGTAAGGGGTTCAAGGTATCTGATAATAGATGGAGAATCAAAACCAACATATATTCCAAGTCTACGTTGAGGACCCATTTTTGTACGCTGTGGAGGTGTAATTGGAACATATACAGCATATCCAAAAGTACGAAGATGAGAAATATTTGGTTATTGACCAAATGCAAGCTGTAATGGAGAATATTTATGATATGCAGATGGTCTGATGCGAATTATTGATACTGCATGAAATATAGCATGTCCCCAAGTAGAAACAGACAGTCTTGATTTCATAAGTAAAGGTCTAGCGATTAGCTGAAACCTTTTGATCAAAGATTCAGCTAAACCTTTTTGAGTGTGTGTATGGGCAACATGATGCTCAACATCTATTTCTATTGACATGTAATAATTATCAAAAACTTGAGATGAAAATTCACCTGCATTATCCAATTGAATGGTCTTAATTGGATACTCAGGAAATTGTGCTCGTAGTTTGATTATTTAAGTAAGAAGTCTAGCAAATGCAACATTTATAGTGGAAAGCAGACAAACATGTGACCATCGACTAGATGCATCAATCAAAACCATAAAGTATTTAAATGGTCCACTATATGGATGAATGGGCCCACATATATCTTCATGAATCTTTTGTAAAAAGGATGGAGATTCAATAATAATTTTTGAGGGAGATGGTCTGATAATCAACTTACCTTGAGAATATGTAGAGCACGGATATTCATTGGGTAAGAATATATTTTGATTCTTTAAGGGATGCCGATACGAATTCTCAATAATTCGTCTCATCATTATAGATCTCGGATGTCGAAGGCAATCATGCCAAGTCATAAATATTTTGGGATCAATACACTTCTGGTGCACTACCACATATGATTCAATTGTTCTCATATTTGTATAATACAATCGAAAATATAGAGCAGATAGTTTTTCTAATACGAGCTCCTGGCCTGATATTATCTTAGTAATAAGAAGATGTTCTTTACTGCCTTCATTGGTCGTTTCAATATAGTAATTATTACGACGTATATCTTTGAAACTCAATAAATTTATTCTAGATTGTGAAGAAAATAAAGCATCATCAATACAAAATTTGGTGCCATTTGGCAACACAATATAAGTTCTTCTAGAACCCTCAATTAAATTTGATAAGCCTAATATGGTATGGACATAGGTTTTACTTAGTGTTAGATTTTAAAAATATTTCTTATCTTTAAGAATTGTGTGAGTTGTAGTATTGTCAGCCAGACATACATTTTTATCATTCAATTCAGAGATAAAAAAAAACTCATCAATATGATCCATAATTCTACAAAATATACAATTTTTTTATTACAAATAATAAATAAAATACATTAATTGAGTGAAACACTTCCATCTCCAATTAGGTGATCAATTCTACCATCAGGATTTTCAAAAAAATCGGAAACATCAAAATGAGTGATATTTATATCTACTGAATCTAATGAATCATCTTATGGTTCTACTAAATTTGTTTCAATCTTTTTATTTTTTCTTTTTATTGATGCTTGATATAAATCTACTAAGGGCCTGGCCGTACGACATGTACGTATCCAATGTCCAGTCATACCATATCTATGTCACACATTTTCACATCTTTTTAAAGAATTATTCTGTGGGCTTTAACCTCTTTCTGAGTTGTACCACTTCTGGTGATACAGTATCTTATTATCCCTTTGAATGTTGTCATTTCTGGAACCAACATTTTTATAATTTCTCTTACCACATCTATGCCATTGATTTTTTCGAAATGATGCACCATTCACTTCTAAGAATGATGTAAATCTAGTATCATTCACTTCAGGAAATGATATTGAACTAGTAGGGTGTGACTGATGGTTTTTCAATAAGAGCTCATTGTTCTACTCAGCTACTAGAAGACATGATATAAGTTCAGAATATTTTATGAACTTTCTCTCTCGATACTGCTGCTGCAGGAGCACATTCGAGACATGAAATGTAGTATAAGTTTTCTCTAGCATATCATCATCGGTGATTTTCTCATCGCATAATTTTAGTACTGAGTTTGTTTTAAAAAGTGCAGAATTATACTCACTAACACTTTTATAATTTTGCAACTTTAGGTGCAACCATTCAAAACGAGCTCTTGGGAGGATGACAGTTTTTTGGTATTCATACCTCTCATTTAAACTGTTCTACAAAATATAGGAATCTTTTATTGTAAGGTACTCAGATTTTAATTCTTCATGAATACTAATTTTGTACAGTTTGCCATTTTCTACACATAAAAATAATGAAATAAATATATGTATTTCAGAAATATATTTATAAATTTACATAGATTTTAAATAATAATCATCAATAAAATATATCAAAGATTGTAAATAATATATTAAAAAACTTACCGAGAAATAAGACCACTAGATTCAGAATTGGTTGAATCGTCGTGCTGATAACACGTTATAAACTAGAATAAAAATTATTATTGCAAGAGAAAATTATAAAACTTTTTATTTCTCAAGAATTGAAAATTTTCTATCTTTCTCTTTTTATCTTCACTCTTTCTTTCTCTTTATTTTCTTTCTTACTTCTACGTTTTGTGATACATATATGAAGCTGATCGAGAGATATTTATAGACTTTAAAGTCTGTGAGGGAAGAGAGCAAATGAAAAGAAAAGAAATAATAGATAAGAGTGACGGGGGCCATGATCACATGGTATGGGCATGGGTTCATTCGCTCCCTCCAATAATTTACAACAATTTACTAGTTGTAACCGAGCATATATCTCTAACAAAAAAATGGGCCAGGAAGTTGGGGCCCTGATATTTCAACCATAGCCCCCAAACACCACTTCAACTTAAAGAATCTCAAATTTAGGGCTCCAGCCCCTTCCAATCTGTATTTGTTGGCGCCTTCGTTCGAGAAGCTAGAAGGTTTTCTTCCATCGCTTCGCCAACGTTTTGCAGGTGAAAATCGACCGATTGCTTTCATACTTTCTTAGGGTTTCCAATATCTGCTCTGGCCTAGGATAAAAATTTTTATCCTTGTTTATTAGCTCTTCAATTTATGCAATCGAAGTTGTTACTGAACTTCTACTTCTGGGGTTTGGTATTTGCAAATGTAGCGAATTAGGGATAGCCATCGAGTTTATTAATAAGTGGCTGGTTTTCTTGGGATTCGTTTGGTTTCTACAAGAAAGAAAGAGCAAGTTTTTTGTCAAATCTTGTACGCTGACTGGGTTTGTTATTTGTTTCTGCTTATTTTTTCTCAAAAGGTTACTGGAAGATAAGATCATGGCGGGTGGAAATTTCATGCACAGAGTTATGTCTTACCTTGTGAACGAGCTTATCGTTAATAGCCTTGCCAACAGGTAACTTGGCCACTGGTTATATAATCTTCATTGCGCGCTCGTATTTTGCTGTTCTGCTTAATATATATGATGATGATGCTATAGTTCACTTAGAAAAAAATATTATATAATCAAAACTTCTTTCTCTGACCACCCTACAGGAACTTTTCCTTATTAGTTCGTTCCTTTGAAGCGAAAGAACCTCAAATTTCCTTATTTGTCTCTTTTGTGCCTTCCTAGCTAAGGCATTAATTTGTATTATACTGGGCAAGGCCTATTCTTTGATAATATTTGCTTACTTATAAAAAAAATAACCTCAAATTTCCTTGGTTTGATATGGTGTCTGCAGCTTATAAAATTCATGGTTTGCCACTTCCAAATGCTAAAATTTCCCAAACCTTTGTTCTGACCATTCGTCTATAATTTTATTTTGATGATTTTGTACGGTGTATTTCTAAGACTATCGTATGGTGTTGTTTAAAATATGTTTTCATAAGTTGTTTTTTCTGATAAATGTCAAACTATTTAGAGACAGGCTGAGGTTTATGGTCGTTTTGATGGAAAGCGATATATATACTATTTGTGATGACTTATGTTTTTTCTTTTATCATCAGAACTTCTCTATTAGATCATTTGAGACTGATCATTTGAGACTGATCTAAACAATCCCAAATTTCCAGCTAATCTTACGATTTTAGTTTCAAATTTTGTGTAATCTTATGATTTTATCAAGGAGTATATGGACATTCAACTATGATAATTGTTGTCATCGATTCTTCATTTCCAGAAATCCTCATAATATTTTTTGGAAGGCTCAATATTGAGATACATATTTTTCTGAACATGTGAAATCAATGGTGTTGTAGGTAATCAATGACACAGTCATGCATTTAGGTGCAGGGACAAACATTGTTTTTGGGCAGTGGGGGGGGGGGGGAGTGATGATCTGATAAAAACTATATTTTTAGGGTGTATGTCTTGACATTTGGGCCAGCTAAGAAAGTGTAACTGACAAATGTAGGCATCCAAAGCTTAAGTTGACTGAGGGCTGGTTTGGATTGAGAGTAGGCCTGTTCATCTGGATTTTGGATCCGGAATTTTCTTGAATCTCTTAATTGAAAATGTCAAAATTATTGAAAAATAAAAAAAATTTTCAGAACGGGGTCTGGCAATTTAGAGTTGAGTTCATCTCAATCTCATTATTATACTTTCTCAAATTCTTACACAAAATATAATAAACAAATCAACTTTTTCAAATTCTAGTTTAACTCTTTCAAATTTCAAAATAATAATAATATTAAAAAATAATATTCTAAAAATATTTTATTCAACTTTCAAAATTCATCTCAACTCATCTCTTAATCCAAACGAGTCCGGAAACATACTGTGCATTTTAGAAAATAAAAGATCGGTTTATTAAAGAAACATATCAAGTATCTTAAAAAGTTTACTCTTGCTGTTCATGCTTACGCTCACACTCACAAGCAAGGCCCCCTTCCCCCAAAAGAACTAAGGGTACAGCCCAGTTTGCTCCTGTTGTACCTATGAAAAAAACAAAAAGTTTGCTCCTGTCTACATGAACATGCAAGGTAAGGGTTCAATGCATTACATGAGTATGTCTTAATCCATGGTATATGCTTCTGCTCTCCTTCCACTGTTCCACATTGGTTTGTCACCTCTACATCTGCCACCAAGATTATCCGCATCATATGTTTGTACTGATTGTGAAGATGACTGCAACAATAAAAACTCTTTTCTTTTTCATATTTGCTTTTTTCCTTTTTAATGACTATTGATTGCCATTTGTGCCTAAAATAACTGGTGATCCCATATTTCCAACATAATGTTTGGTTGTTGTTCCACAGTCCTGCATTCCAGAGGTTTGCAGTGAGAACATCAAGGAGGATTGAGGAGGTTTCGAGTAAAGGTATGTTTCTATTACCCCAATTTTTGTAGCTTCTGCTTTTCTGGACATTTGGCAGTGATTGTGTGATGGTTTGTTCATGCAGCTGCACAGAAGCAGCAAGAACTTGCTGACCGTATGAAGGATCTGTCTAAAGATTTCGAGGTTAGATTGTATGTTGTGTATAGTGAATATGATTTTATCTGCATTATATTTTATAGCTTATGACAATACATGTTGTATTTGTTGCAGTCTTTCAAAAATCAGTGATTCAGTCTGATGGACATCTTATTGCCCCAGTTTGCATATAATCTATATTCTTTTTCCTTATGTGGGAATAGCGAAAATGAGTTATGTAATTTTAGGATAATATCCTAAAGAAAGTAACGGCTGAAGAGCCTTATGCAAAAATAAATTTATGTTTATATTTGACTTGCAAGTAGTTGGGTATTTTATCTGACTTCAGTGTTGGTATGGATTGAGAGGGAAGGGAACTGGGATTTGGGCTCTGAGAGAAAATAGTTGTCCTGTGAGAACTTTTTACTTGATTTGTATGTGCTAGGGGAGGAATTGGTTGTAGATGAAGCCTTTCAATGGTTTCATAAATATCCGCCTAGGAATTGGGACTCTATTGTGGTGCATCTATTCATATTTGATAAATGCTAATATTCTGGGAGAGAGGAAGGGTGTAAATTCTGAATGTTATGCTGAACTTATGGGAAGCGGGGAGTTAATTTTCTTTGCTCAAATGGTATTTACCATCTGGAGGTTTAGGCGATGAGATCGGCTTTCCCCCACCCTCCTCGTCCTGAGCAAGAAAGGATCTGATTTTTATTATCAAAATATGCAAGAGACATCGTGTAATTTACAGTGTAATTTACAAGCTATAATATCTTAAACGAGATAATATGCTTGGCATTCAATAATTTCGTAGAACTACATCCAAAATTTAGAGAAATTCATTAGGTTTTCTGACACATGAATCACTTAAAATGCCACAACATGAGCAGGATAAAGAGTACTAATTTCATATAATATTGTCATGTTTCGATCAGCTTGACTGCATTTTCTGGGTTTGGTCAATCTTGTTATTTGTTTGTTTTCGCAAATCACAAAGTCTAGTATGCATAACAGATCCAAAGCCCTGCAAAGGGAGACCTTGTCGTGAGGCGTTGGTCAATTTTTTTTTATAAGAACACTTCACGGTTCTTCCATTTGTACTTGGGCTTGGGGAGGTGGTCTAAAGCCAAGTTATAATGTGTTCTGCTTGAAAACACTTCGTGGCAAGCGAAAACAGATCTGTCATCATTGTCGTTTGTGATGGAGGTAGAAGTCTTTCGTCAGTGCCATGCAATTAAAAATGCATTAATCTTGAAAAACAATATGTTAATTTGCATAAGAATATTTCTTTTAAAAAAGTTTTGGTACAGCGTTCTTTTTCAAATGACCGCTGCGTCCATCCATAGAAGTTATGTTTTGAATGAAAATCTTTTAGATTATACATATTTTTTGGTATATCATGTGAAAGTGGTATATATATAGGATCTATTGATATTATATAGTCATTTGTTGTTGTGTTTTCTACGAAAACAAAGGTTAATGATTAGAAGACATGTTTTGGGAGACCTGAAAAATCTTTATGAAGACGGGTTTAATAAGTTTTGCATTGACAATTTTTACCAAAAAAAAAAAAAAAAATCTGAAAACCAATTATTTCCAGTTCTTATTTATTTATTTTTTTAAATTTGTTTTGTTACGTAAATTCTTGTTAGATATAGTTTATGACTGACTTATACTAACTTGGGGACAATTATATATGATCTAATCATTAAAAAAAAAACTCAAGTTCATGAATTTCTATGACGACCAAAACTTGAATTTCTATTACTCTCATCAGAGTAATGCTAGATCATTATGCAAGTTCAGTACGTGCAAACCAAATGTGGATAGGGCCCAATTAAGTTAGGGTTTAAAGATGGTTTGTTTGGGGTATTGGTTTCTAGCAATTTCAATTCTAATTTTTAAAATTATCATGGTATAAAAAAATAAATGCGGATGTAATAATTAAAGAAATTCATGAGTTTAATTCATCTTATAAAATATTTTTTACAAGAGATGATTGCTCATTCCTTATAAATATGTCTAAGACTCTTGTTTAGTACAGACAATATAAGATTTATTTCGAAACACTCTTAAATGCAGGACAGTATTTTTTTTTCGATTAATCATTGTCATGGGGTAAGTAGCGTGAGTTTTCATTCATCTTGTAGCAGACTCTGATACTATGAAAAATTCATGGACCTAATTGATCTCATAAAACTAATTCAATAATAAATATTTACACATTACTTATAAACATATCCAAGATTTTATCTACAAGCAATGTGAGATTTATTCTTCAATATCATCTCTCACGTATATGCTAGTATTTTTCGTATTCCTTGTTATGGGATAAGTAGTGTGGGCCCTTATTTATCTTGTGATAGGCTTTATTACCATAAAACCGATTTTACAAAAGAAAATTACTCAATATTTATATATATGCCTAAGATCTTATTTATAGATAATATGATATTTATTCCTCAACAATAATATGTGAAAGTAATTTAATCAAATGATTAATGACAAAAACTAAAGTCGCCTATTCAGGATTTTGGGAAAATTATTTAGAATTTTGGCATCGATTTTAAGGTTTCAACTGAATCACAAGAACTAGTTATTCGAAAAGCAATTAAGCCCACCATACATAAATAAGTTTTTTTTTTTTTTTTTTTGTGCGTGGGTCTCATTTCTTTTATACAAGCTTTGAAAACTTTTATGATGGGTGTCATTTTTTTGTATTTTCTTTTCTACGTGAGTTTCATCATAGAAGTCCATAAGATCCAATAGAGCGCCTCTACTAATTATTATATATAAATTGAGCGGCGAGCCTGAGTATTCATCACCATTGATCAGCTCGATTATAACTATGGATGTGAATTGAGTTAATAACTCTAGCAAACCATACAAGCAAATACTCAAGCTACTAGCACGTACGTACAAAGCATAAAGAAAAACCACGGGGCAAATAATCCACTATATAAAAGTTACAATGGACTCAAGTCTGCCCAAACTTTAGTTTACTAATTGAGGGAATATACAACAATATCAACTCTATTCACTTTTGTCATATATGCTGCGTACATCATGTCTGTATCTACATCTACAATGAGTAAATATGAAAAGTCTAAACCCCAAAGTTTCAATGGCTCCTAGCTTCACCTTAGTTGCTATGTCCAAATAATATTTAAAGCTAGGATCATCACTTGTGGCAGAAGAAAAAACAACTTTGGAGCCTTTTGCTGAATTTGCTCTCCTCTGAAGTTTGGATGGCTTCCAACATTGCTACTACCTCTTCCATCTCTGGCCTTTTTCTGGGATCTGCATCCCAGCATTGCGTTATAATTTTTGCAAAAGAGCTTGGGCAGCAGCTGGGTATCTTGGGCCTCAAAATCTGTAGTTAGTTTCAAGAATCGAATTAGAATTTGTCAGCTCTCATGGTAATTGAATACTAATTGTCAGTCACATATAGCTAGCTAGGAATCTATTAAGAAGAAACCTACACACACACACACACATATATATATATATATATAAATATAGTGTCTATACGTACCTTGTAAATAGCAGGCGAAGTCAATTTTGAGAATCTAACGTTAGGGAATGGCATATCACAGCAATACAGCTCCCACAAGCAAATTCCAAAACTGTACACGTCACATTTCCTGCTATATGGTTTACTTTCAAAGACCTGCCCCATGCATATATCTCAGTCACTCATCCTTTTAATCGACTACGCCAATTAGTTCTTGAATAGCTGTAAGTTTCGAAAAATGTGAAGAAAGTATACCTCAGGAGCCATGTAACCAAGGGTCCCTGTACGACCTATCTGATCAGGAATAGAATCCTGAATACAAGCAGTTCCGAAGTCTGTTAACTTTAGAGAATGATTCTTGTCAAGAAGCACGTTTTCTGTCTTTACATCTCTGTGGACAATCTTCTTGGAGTGAAGGTAATTCAAACTGCAAGGAATTACCAGATCGACGAGGGCAGAGTAAATTCCTTAGAGCTTAATTAATTAGCTAACTAAAACGTAAAGCAAATGTAGAAACAGACATATATATTGGGGAAGGGAATCATACCCTTTTGCAAGATCTAGTGCGAGTCGTAAGACCTTTTTGAAAGCCAGCTTCCTTATTTGGTTCTTTATGAGGTAAGATTTTAGAGTTCCCCAAGAAAGATACTCTATAATAATACAAGCAGCACTACTTGGCATGCTAATTCCCTCAGCTTCGAATTTGAGGTCGGTGCCCATTGTAGCTCCGATGAACTGATCAGAAATAAAAAAAAGAAAGAATAACAAATTAAAATTCTACTAGGATTATATTATTATTATATATTGACAGAACATGTGTGTGTTTGTATATGCATGTCATGCATGTGGCTGTAGGTATGCGTGCATGCATGTGTAATTTCTATGTACGTGATTACATGACTCTAGTAGTGGAAGAGTCGACTTCTAAAGTGATCAAATTTCTACATGGAAAACAGTTTTTGCAAGAACATATAGAAAATATATATAGAGTATAATCCATTATTCATTCAATATTGAGTTGTACGTCCGAGTACTCAAGAAAGATTTGTTGATGATGATGAAAATAACGAGAAACAAAGCATATATATATATATATATATTTTCCTTGTATTGCTCTTCATTATTTATGATCTGGAAAAAAAAAAAATTGGACAGATTACTACCTCACATCCTCCAAAATAATATAAATGGTGCAACAACTCATTAATTCGAAAGCTAGTTCGATGCCGAGGTGGATGGAGAGTACAAATTATATGCTATTTACACGAGATAATTTTGAGTTTTACAAGAATATTAAATTTTAATTTTTTCAAAATATTATCAATACTGTCATATAAATGGAATAATATTGAATAACTCCACCCAGCTTACACTAAAATTAGGAGCCTTTCGTAAAATGGACTACTCTTCTATCCAAAATTCAAAGTTAAAGAGAAATAATATTTGTGGTCTTAGTGTGTGCACTCTATTTTTTTTTTAAAAAAAAATTAATAATTGACCCCATTTTTTTAAAGGGAATACACCGGCCGGATTATGCATCCGAAGACAATATCTCACAACAAACCAAACTAATATAAAAGAACTTATATCGCAAACCAAATTATCAGTACTTTTGTTTAAAAAGAATTTTGAAAAAAGAAAAAGAGATCGAGAGAAAGAAAACATCAATTAAAGAGTGCAAGTACATATATCATACTACGTACGTACGTACCTTGACAACATTAGGATGTTCAAGCTTATGCCAAACTGAAACCTCTTGTTTAAAAGCAGCATTTATGAGTGAAGCTATTTCAGCCTCTGTTCCCTGTGCTGATTTCCACTCCAGCACTTTTACTGACAGTTTATCGCAAAAAAAAAAGGAACAAAATCAGTGGTAAAACTTGAATCTTATAATGTCGATCGTCGTTTTGTTTTGTTTAAAATTGAAGGGGAAACATAGAAAGAACTAATTATAAGTTAATAACATTGCTCTTAATGATCTCACCGAAAGAATGAATACAGATGCAGATCAACAAGAACATTAATGTTTCAGAACAGCTGAGAGATCAGAACAAAAAGTACCCCATGCATCCAATAAATTAAAGAAAGATGAAAATCAAAGGAAACAAAGTAGATTGGAGATTGAGGTTCTAACCGGCAACGTCTTGGCCGCCGTAGACCCCTCTATGGACGGCGCTGAACGTACCTCGACCAATCACTTCTTTCACGATAAGTTTATCGGAGTCGATTTCCCAGGGTTCTTTGGAGGTGACTGATCTCACCTTCTTTTCCTTACCGTCCGGGTTCTGCAACTCCCAAACTCGGTTTAGATGCCTGTCCAGCCTCTTAATGTCCACCATGTCTGACCTCACAGATATCTTGCTTCCATCTTCCATCTCTGTAGATTTTTTGGGTTTCTCTCGCTCGTTGATCTCTCTCTCTCTCTCTCGCTCGCTCTCTAGCTAACGTTGTCTCTCTCTCTCTCTCTCTTTCTAAGGATACAAAACGCAGGCAAAGACTTGCAGTGAAACGTTGTCTATATATATGCAATGGGAGAGGTTTTCTTGGTGATCCGACTGTATTTAATGTTGAATAGTCCGAGTTTAGGTAGGAGTTCTATAGATTTCAAGGATATAACTGTTCATACTTCATAGTTCATACAGCAAGCATGCACGTCGGCTTATCGTTTTTTATTAGATCACTGCTGTGATCTCCTTTGAACCATCAGAAATCGATCCTGATCTCTCAGAGTTCCCATCTCAATTCAATTCCTTTCCTTTTCGGAAACTCCTACGTCCTTTCGTACGCTCTTTTAGTTTTACTTATATATATATATTTCTTTTTTGGATAAGAGTTTTACTTATATTCTTTTTAAGTCGTCGATCTTTGACTTTATTTGAAACAGTTTTCGTCCGTGTATAAACTACGTAAGTATCCACGCCCGCACGTACGTGCCTCTTTGATCATGATTAGCTGATCATCTGGATATATATTCCAATATCCAAGATCTCGTCTTTTTCTTTTTTCTTTCTTCTTTCTACCGAACTTGACCTAGGTCAAAATATATGGAGATTAGAGACTTGTTTGGATATAAGTTAGACAGCCAATGGTGGCGTCCCACGGTGGTACTGGGGGCGTATAATTCTTATTTGTAATTTTTAAAATTTATTTTGAAGACATTTGGATATTGTTTGAAAACTTTTTCTTTTTTTTTTATGAGTTTTAACAGTAATATAGATATTTTATGTTTAAAATGTGATCTTGGACTCTTAACCCTAATTACGGTTGGTCTTAGCCCTAAACATGGCCTAACTCCCGCGGGAAATATCCGTGAAGCTAGGGAATATCTAGAGGTTAGAACCAGTAACCCATGCATGCATGTATTGTTGTACGTTTTCGTTGTTCTAATTATAATTATAATTATTTTTATTTTTATTCACATTCGATTATGACATATTCAACTTGACCGATTATCTCAAGTTTCGACTTTTTTCTAACGGCCAGAAAATGCTATCGACAAAATTGATCGATAAAATTTACTTATTGTAATTTTTAATTTATTTAATAATTAAGCAAGATAATATTAATGATTTTTTAAAAAATATTTTAAAGATATTTAAGAAATAGTTGAATGAAAAATAGAAATTAAAATAAAACTGCGGGTACTATTCTTTATCCCTCTTCATTCCATGGAAGATAGAAACGGCCTGCTTTCTCTTATGGGAGAAGTTGGAACGTCCGGATGGGTATAAAATTAGATTTCGCACCATCCAATCATATTGTGCTTCGTAGGGCGTTGTAACGCTCTGTATCTGGATGGGTTGGAAAATTACTACCTATCCAGTACATGATGTCTTCAAACATAATTAACATCTTCAAGAATTCTCTAAAAATGATTGACAATTCCATATTTTTAAATCTGCACATGATAATCTCCACAGAGCCATCGTTACAATAATAACATAAATAAAAGGGTTCAAAATCTCTCAATAATGTCATAATAATAATCTAATAATTCCTTTAAGTCTTACTAGATCACACATAAGAAATATCTAGTGGGCCTAAGAAATCCATCTATTAACAGTTGTTCTCTATCCACTTAGTCTTGTTCAAAATTTTATTCTTGGTTCCTAACTGAACCATCCACATCATCTGAAAAATGTTAAAGATAAATGGATGAGTTATTAACAATTCAGTAAACAAAGCACATATATTAGTCTGTACAACACGAGTTTTTATTTATAAAGTTTCTTATGCAGGAAATAGAAACATTTTATTTTTATATACTGATCCCAAAATATATTATCAAGAAAACATGGTGACTTTTCATTCTTTTCATATTCAGATTACAACTATTAATATTCAAAACACTTTGGCACACATAACTAATTAATCTCATCTTATCATATCATATTAAATTATATACTATGTTTAACTCTCATGGCAAGGTTGTACTATCCCCGATGGCCAAACGAGGCAGTATCATACTGTGAAACTTTTCCTTATCAGTTTCGGAGTCTTGAATGTGCACACAGAAAATGAACACATAAAGGACTACTTTGCTTCTAAAGTGGTTGCACTCCTATCATACTATATCATGTTGGTAACAATCATATCACGTGAACTAGTATCATCATATTAGAACCATTTTCAAAATCAGAATCAAACAGATAAAAATACCAAATATTTTCATATCTATATCATATCAAACCATGTCATATCAAATCATGTGCCAAACTCATTCATATCACTTTTAGATGATCAATAACAATTCTAAAACATTTCATATCACATAAATAAAATATCAACTTTTTATACTCTATTTTGTGCATTTCATAAACATGTCAACATCGCTCAGATCTACACTATTCATATCAAAAGGTATCTTCTCGTTTATAAAAATTTTCATGAGTGAATGCAAAACATATACTAAGGTGGTTTTTCATTTTTTCTTTTTAAAAACATGTCATGCATATTTTATAACCAACTTCAGTTCTTTTTTTTTGTGCAAATCTAGCATAGGAATCCCACTTACCTGACTCCTGCAGTGTATTATCTATACCTTGAATCCAAACTCTATTAGCCTCGTCACCTATTCATATATAGAATATACTACGTGTTAATGATTAACAACACAACTTTGATCTAAATAATTAAGATAAACCAAGATTCCAATCTATATTTCAGCAAGCTAATCAACTCAAACGGCCAAAGAAATAACCCGGACTGCCCACACAACAACCCTCGCGCTACAAAAAAAAATCCCATTTATCGGCATTTATATTAATGGCGTTTATATAAATGCTAGTAAAAACAATTATTTGTTGACATATTGTTTATGCGCCAATAATTATCGGTGCATATGCATATACACCGGCAATTAAATATACATTTATTGGCGTTTACATAAACGCCAGTAAATTAGAGATGATTTAGCGGTATATATATTACCAGCAGTTATATATATGCCGAAATCATAATCTTTTATCGACGTTTCATTTAAATGTTGCTAATCAGATATAAGTTTGTCGGCATTTGCATAAATATCAGTAAAGTCAAGAGATTTTAGCCGCGTTTATATTAGTAGCGCTTATTTATATGTCGTTAAAAATGCATTATTGTTGGCGCTTAATATTTATGCCAGTAAATAAAATCTAATCCTGGCATTTACAATATTACGTCAGTAATAAAATATAGTTTTGTCAGCGTTAATATAAACGCCCGTAAATTAGAGATGATTTAGCGGCATGTATATTATCAACGGTTATATATATGCCATAAGCATAGTCTTTTATTGACGTTTTGTTTAAATGTCAGTAATCAAATATAAATTTGCCGGCATTTGCATAAATGTCGATAAAGTAAAGAGAATTTAGCAACATTTATATTAGTGGAATTTATTTATATGTCGGTAAAAAATGAATTATTATTGGCACTTAATATTTACGCCGGTAAATAAAATTTATTCCTGACGTTTATAATGTTACGCCAGTAATAAAATATTAAATGTATTGAAGTTAATTCATTTTTATAAAAATATTAATGAGTACTATAATAAGTACTGTGTCTATACACACCAAACAACTTGTTATATTATTTTAAATAATCTCTATCTTTTTATGAAAAATTCTAGATATCACACTCCACCCTACTTATTTTACAATGATCATCATAAAGTATCATTACCGGCCATCAATTTTTGAGTTTTTCTTTTAAAGAAATAAGATGACTTAAAGTTAAAAGTACCACACTTTACATAGTAAGATGGAAGTATGATAAGTTTGTAGCGTTAGTACACATTTTTATTGTTTGTGATTATATCATTTGTATTCTTCTTTCAACTGATCTAGACAATACATGGACCACTTTTAGGGACAAGTTGTTTGACATTTAACATAACACCAAAAATACATTTAACGTAATGACCACTTGTATTATTATAGGACAAGTTAAATGTATTGAATAACCACTTGTATTATATCATTCATCTTGACCGACTTTATCTTATTTGTATGAAATAAGTTCAAAATCAAATCATAGTAATTAAGTAAAAGTATGAATACAAAGATGTAAACAAAACTTAATAGTCAATGCATTATCTTAATGAGAGAGTAGCTGGAAACATCTAGACACTAATCAATAATATAGTTTAAATCAGTAAAGAAATCATATGCCAAAATTCAAAAAATGACATTGAAAAACTAATAAAAATCAATCATATCCATCCTCATCATCCATGTCATCTTCCTCATTATCATCATCATCCTCTTTCACTTCTACTTCCATTTCCACTTCTTCATCTTCATTGTGATTCCCTACATTATCATTATTATTTTTTTCATTCTCATTATAAATGACACCTACAAAATAATTTGCATAAATTCAATAAGAAATTCATAGCACAAACACATTTATATCATAGAAAATAATCCGTATATGCAGCATTAAAGTTGAAAACTTAAATACAGACAATGTTTTCTCTCAATTATGTTGCAAAACATAAAAATCACCTGATTGATTTGGTGCGAGTAATTTCTGAAGTTCATTTAAAAATATTTCTTCCAGAGGATTTTTTCTTTTAATCTGCATACAACATTCAACGATGATACCAAAGATAAATGTATAAAATTACTTATAATAAATAAAACAAGCTAGTTCATATGAAACTATTTTTTTAAGAAGTAACATGTGCTTGAATGTAGCCACAAAACATGTTTTTTAACATAGTTAACTCATTCTGCATCTTGGTAATTTGGCTAACGGCATTGGATGTTGATGTAGATGTTAAATGCATGCCACACACTTTTTTTGTGGTTTGCCCAAAACCTAAACCACGCACTCGTCCATGACGTTCTAGGCCTATTACCTTTGAATAAATATCATCGATAGCCTGAGTAATAGTCCCTCCAATACCCTCTAGTCTAGAGTTGGGTCACAAGCAAGGAGCTCCTCCATGTCAGTCTACAAAAAAACATAAAGAGAATGCACGAATATACTTATTAAGGTACTTCATAAGATGATAAAGAAATAGTAAATTTATAAATCAGACATACCACTATTTTTTCTGTTTCATTGTTTAAATGTGTGCCGTCCTTATGTTTGTGGGTATTCACAAATAATTGTGCTCGACTTGGCAAGGATCTAGTCTTTTTTTCTTGTAAATTACTTCAAGAGTTCAAATATATATAGGATTTGAATGGAGAAAAGGTGTGACGTGTATTGCGGTTTATGTTGTAGCAAATCTCTGATTTCATTGAGTTCTTCGCCTCATCAACACGATTACAATCCGTTCTTTTTTAAAGTGAATCCCTTGTGTTGTGTGAGTTAACTTTCGCCACGGCACTCTTAGGTAATGGTTCTTTTCTGGTTACTCTTTTATTTGAGTGTTCGTTGTGTGACTCTTGCAAGAGGAAACTTAACAGTGGTAATTTTTGTTGGTGCAAAGGACAGTGATTTCATATCTAGGCAGTGCTACTTCGCTCTCATATTCCCATCGGATATCACGCGACACTAGGTATAAGATCTTTAAGTGATATTTCTTGAATGCTTGATTTTGTGTGATGGATGAATGAAATATGATTTGCTAGGTGTTGTTTGGAAATAAATTGTAGTGAATATTGTTGGATGCTGTGATTAAAATGTAAGAAGTATTGGACATTTTTGTGGAGCTTTGAATGGAGAAAAGGTGTGATGTGTATTGTTGTTTGGTGGATTTGGTAATTACTTTGAGATATGGGCCGTGTTGGGATTGTCATTTTTATAATTGAGTTTGATGTTGGTTACAGTGGATGCTTAGATTAATTTTGAAATTGATAAGTGTTACTCGATTTATGAATTTACCACTTACTACAAAAAAGGGCCATTTGTCGGTGTTGTTTAAACGCCAGCAATTTAACCATAAATGTCAGTAATGCTTTTATTGAATTTTTTTACCGACACAATTCTAGCACCATGAAAAAAGGGTCAGAGATGTATTTTCTGGCGCTTAAGTAAATGCCACTAACCCATTTTTGGTTAGCGGCATTTTATGTATAATGCTGTCGACGTTTTAAATGTCGGCAATCGACCAATTCGTTCCCAACGTACGTTTTTGTGGATTGTGTTATTGCGCTTTCAATCGTCAGTAATCATTTTTTTATTTTATTTTTAGGCACTTTTGTAAATGCCGCTAACCCTTCTCTTGTTAGCGGCATTTTGTACATGATGATGTCGACGTTTTCAAATGTCGGCAATCGACCAATTTGGCCCAAGATATGTTTTGTGGATTGTGTTACCGGTGCTTTCAAACGTCAGTAATCATTTTTTATTCTCCGGCATTTATGTAAACGCCACCAACCCATTTTTGATTACTGGCATTTTAAGCGTTATATTGCCGACATTTATATAAACGCCACCAACCGATTTTTTTTCACTTACGTTTTATGGACTATGTTATCGACACTTACAAATGTCGATAATCATTTTTTATTTTACTGAAGTCTACAAACGTTGGTAAATTGTTTAGGTATCTGCATTTTGTAAGTTGTATTACTGATGCTTACGAATGCCGATAAATTTATTTTATTTTACCGACGTCTATAAATGCCGGTAAATTATTTTGATATTGGCATTTTTGAGATTATGTTATTGGCGCTTACAAATACCAATAGTTAGATCGTTATTTTATCAGCACCAAAATAGGCACCCACCAACTGATATAAATTTACAATAATACCATTCACGAAATTTAAAAATGCACAAAAATAAGCACCCACAAATGGAGATAATTTTTTTTTTTTGAATAGAAATGACATTTTCATTAATAAAGAGGTTTACAAACTGCATAATAAGATGAGAATACATTGAGGACAATTTCTAAATCATATAAATCCTCAGAACACAGCAAAGCCTCATTTGCTAACACATGAGCTACACGATTATTCTCCCTTTTAATGTGAGAGGTAGACCAATTAGCAAAAGAACAAAGAAGACATTTAGCATCTTGGACAATTAAACCTCCATAGCTCCAATCTAATTTTGAGTCGCGAAACAACTTCACTACCTTGAGAGAATCTCCTTCCATTTTTACTTTGAAAATGCCAGCTTCATGGCAGAAATAACCCCCAACAATAAAGCATAAGCCTCACCGCAAAAAGGAGCCATACTGGAGCATCTTCTAGCCCGCATAGCTGCTATAAAAATTTCTTCATAGTCCCTTACCACAGCTCCAACTCCAATAATCCCCACGGTTTCAGCTTCTTGTTTGCAAATGGGGCATAGATCATTGAAAGCAATTTTCCTTTGTAATAAATTAGCCATAGTTGGAATACCTATGTTGACAACTTTCCAAATGAACAAACATACTGCCCTTGGAGCTTGAAGATGCCATATGGACCTGCAAAACTGAGCTTGGTTGCCAGGGGAAGAAACTCCTCCTGTCAACTCTTTCTGAACTAATACAAATTAAAAAGAAAAGCAACGATAATTAAACTAAGAAAAAGTAAGCCTAACCAAGTCATTCTTCAAGTAATGCATAAACTATAAATTTTCTAAATACAATGAAATTATCTAATTTCTGAAATGTAATACAAAAGAATTTCACATTCTCCAAAAAGGGAAGGTCACCTTGCCTATGGGTGTGACCAGTGTGCACCTCCTCTTTATACGTTCCACTCTCAAAAGCCTTGCCTGCAATGCTACATAAATAGGAGCTTAGACTATTAGAAACTAAATTCATCTTTACAACAAAAGCTCTACATTATATGTTTCATAGAATTTTAGAGCCATAAAGAATTCAGAATTAATCCAATATGTTATTATGTCTACCAACATATCCCAGTTTTTTAATTTGGAAATTAATTAATGAAGAAAAAAAGATTGCACCTGATCAATGTAATCTTGAGATGTTTCTCCTTCCAAAGCAGGTTTATAGTTCACTTTATCTGGTTGTTTCTGATGCTCATCCTTGTTAGTTTCCACCTCCCATATAACAAAATTTTATATTTTACCACATCTGTTAAAAGAAACCATTGATGTAATAACTTAGTAGATACCTCTCTTCTTCTGATGGTCGATTGCCGGCATTTGCAAACGTCAGCATGATCACGTACAAAACACCACTAACAAAAAAAGGGTTAGCGGCGTTTGCAAAAGCACCTGAAAAAAAAATGATTACCGACGATTGAAAGCACTGATAACACAATCCACAAAAACATATGTTGGGAACGAATTGGTCGGTTGCCGACATTTAAAAACCTCGATAGCATTATGCACAAAACGCCACTAACAAAAATGGATTAGTGGCGTTTACTTAAGCGCCAAAAAATAACATCTTCAACCCTTTTTTCGTGGTGTTAAAAATGTGTCGATAAAACAATGCTGGTAAAAGCATTACCGACGTTTATGGTTAAATTGCCAGCGTTTAAACAACGCTGGCAAATGGCCCTTTTTTTGTAGTAAGTGGTAAATTCATAAATCGAGTACCACTTATCAATTTCAAAATTAGTCTAAGCATGTCAGCATCCCAACACCTCGATTCTCATACTTTCGTAAGAGGGAGTTAGGGGCGTCACAAAGTATCCACTATAACCAACATCAAACTCAATTATAAAATTGTCAATCACAAAGCATCCACAATACACGTCACACCTTTTCTCCATTCAAATCTCCACAAAAATGTCCAATACTTCTTACATTTTAATCACAACACCCAACAATATTCACTACAATTTATTTCCAAACAACACCTAGCAAATCATATTTCATTCATCCATCACACAAAATCAAGCATTCAAGAAATATCACTTAAAGATCTTATACCTAGTGTCGCGTGGTATCCGATGGGAATATGAGAGCGAAGTAGCACTGTCTAGATATGAAACCACCATCCTTTGCACCAATAAAAATTTCCATTGTTAAGTTTCCCCTTGCAAGAGTCACACGATGAACACTCAAATAAAAGAGTAACCAGAAAAGAACCATTACCTAAGAGTGCCATGACGAAAGTTAACTCGCACAACACAAGGATTCACTTTAAAATGATGGATTGTAATCATGTTGATGAGGGGAACAACTCAATGAAATCAGAGATTGCTACAACATAAACCGAAAAAAAAATTACTCAACAAAGTTTATACTAAAAGCATGAAATTTTATCAAAAAAGAAGGAATCAAGATCAAGACTTACCAATGTGAGGGTCTTGTCAGCCCCAAGACTGAAAATCTATCACGACTTGCAATAACCAAAACTTATTAGGGAAAAAGAGCGACTTGAGAAAGAGAGGGAAAGAGAGGCAAATGTGTATGCGTATAGTGCGTGGCTACACAAACTGAAAACACTCACAAGGATCAATAGCAAATTGTGGTACAAAAGTTGCACTTTTGAAATGAAAAACTAAAAAATAGTGAGGGATCTAAAGAGAACTTTCCGGCGTGACTTGCAGATGATCACAAACAGAGGAAACGCCAAAAATGAGACCAAATCGCAAGAGAGAGAGAGAGTCTAGTGAGAGCAAATTGAGAATGACTAACTGCATGAAATAAATGGGAAGGAGTGGGAGAAGAAATGTGATTCGATGTTGTAAAGAAGAAAACTATCGACAGTTGAGAGAAAATCAGAAGGTACAGATGACCAAAGGACGAAAAGAAAGAAGGAGGGGATCATACCTAAAAAAAATGGCACCGTTTAGAGGTGGCCCCTTGACTGGGTTTTAGACAAGTCAGGGCCTTGAGCCTAGGCTTTACATAGGCACTCTAGAGAAAGACGATCTGATCACACACCCAATCGATCCCATTCATTTTTTGTTTCCTTCGAAGTTGTGTTCCTTCCTTCCCCTCATTTGCCCCAAAACTAAGACCTACAACCCTCCTCCCTTTCCCCTTTACCAATCTTCTATCAATGCTAGTCCACCCTGAGAAAACAAGACCCTTTCAACTGCCACTCAAGCTCAGACATGCTATTCTTTGATGGAGACCTTCCCTTCTTTCCCAACTCACCCCTTGAAAATTTTCAGGCAATTCCAGACACCCAAACCCAGCCCCACCTCTATGAAAGTTTGAGCATTCAGTGAAAGAATCAAACTGAGGCTGATATAGAAAATCAGGCTTTCCATCAAAATAGCTACTACTATTGCACCTCTGCATCAACTTAGCCACATTCTCAGCCCCACCACTATAACTATGAAAAGCAATGCCTGGTTTAAAGAAGACTCAAAGCCCATTTGAAATTCTTCATTTTTTACCTTCAAATCTTTCAAGCTAGACAAATTCCAAGATCCATTTGCTAAATTAGAACGATTTGGCAAACAATGCAAATGGATGGTCTAGTAAAGGTTCAAACTCTCGAATTGATGGCTTGGTGAGAAAGAATTGAGCATAGACTGGTCAAAGGAATAGGATTCATTAACTGGATTTTGCTGGTTTGAGTGTTTGGATTCATTGACTCAATTTTGAGGTAGATGGGGGAGGGAAGGGAGATAGCTTCGAAGGAAACAGAAAATGAATGGGTCAGGTGGGTGCATGATCATGTAGTCTTTCTCTGGAGCGCCTAGGTGGCACAATATGATTGGATGGTGCAAAATCTATTTTTATTCCCATTCAGCTCCTAGCTTTTCCCTTCTCTTATTTCTTATCGAGTCATGGGCAATTCTATCTCTGGCTCTTTTTTTTAACGAAGTATAAAAAATAGAAAAAAATTGAGAAAAATTTACTTGCATATAGCTTAGATGATATCTATTTGGGTAGTATCAAAACGCGGCATGTCATCCTACCAAGTCAAGCTAGTCCTATCCAGCACCCAATAGTACCAAAATGGCAATGGTTAATTTATATGCTTGGTTGGGGTTGTGGATCAAGTTTCCGTTTAAAGCGGGAGAGATCGGCATAAGATTTTACAATATTTATTGTATGTTAGTATATATATTTTTATCAGCATTGCATGAGTAATGAATGCTATATAACTTGTTTTATATGTCTATTTATCTCTCATTTGATACTCAGCTTTGAATAAAAAATTTAAAATAAAGTTGTTTCAAATCATAATATATGACATCATATGAAGGGTTGCTAGGTTGTCCCTCACATCTGGCATGTTTCATTCATCCACATAGCCCAAACAGGTGTGCAGTCATGAGTTTTCAGAAAACTTGAGAGTAATGCTAAATTATGCTAGTTCATGTGTGTGCTTACCAAGTGTGGATAGGGCCTTAGCTGAAATAGGTCTCCCGTTAGGGCTTGAAGATGGTTTGTTTGGAGTTTCGATTTCAAACAATCTCAAGTCTAATTTTTGTTGATTCAATGAAACTACCATGACATTAAAGAATAAATGTGGATGTAATAGTATGTATTTGATAAGTGGTTAATAGCATATGAAAGTGATTTAATCAAATGATTAATCACATAAACTAAAATCAGCTATTTAGGATTTTGGAAAAACATTTAGAATTTCAGCATCCATCATGGTTTTAAGGTCTCAATTGAATCGCAATTAAGAACTAGTCATTCGAAAAAAATAGGTAAGCATGTCATATAAAAAGAAGTTTTTTTCTCTTGGATCTCAAATTTTTAAAATGAGTTTTGGAAACTTTTACATGGGTTTCATTTAGTACTAATTGTCAGTCACATACAGGAAGAAGAAACTTACATATACATATATATATATATATTAGGTTGGAAGCAACGTGCTTCGCACCTTGCCTAGTTAGTTAAGTGAAATAGTTTTTTATATAAACATAATATAAAAGTCCATGTAACACGAGCATGTATTAATAAATTCTCGAATATCCATCTCCTATGTTTGGTCTATGTATTAAGTTTGAAGTAATTGATTTGCTATTAATTGTGACTTTTAATATTTTAGTACTATTTGGCTAAAACTATTATGAAAATTATTTATTATAATTAGTAAGCTACTGCAACATGAAGCTACGTTAATTTAAAACTGTAATTTATTGGTGAGAAGTAGCAAAAGAAGTTTAACTATGAAACAATGCCAGAACGGGTAGAGGTAGTTTTAAGTTGTTATATGCAACTATGTAGACATTCTAGAAAATGAATGAATAATTTATTCTAACAAATATAAAGCAATATAGAAAAAGATTGCGGTCATTGTACTATTTAATAGTTAAAATTTGATAACAAATATCTTATACTATTGAATATCTCTTAAGATTGAACAAAATCAATTTAATAGAAGTAAATAATAGTTACATGTGGAAGATTAGTGATTGTGCAAGGATTAATAGACTTTGTGAGAAATAACTCTTGCACAAAACTATGATTACAAAGACTTCATTATTGAGGCCTTTAATTTGCTCCAATGTCTCCCATCTTGTGCCCCATTAAAACCAATTTTCTATAAGTTTAATGTTAAGTGGAGTAAACTTTTGATTTCACACTACCCTTGCAAAATCTCAAATATCTTTGCACGAAATTATTCATACTTTAGTTAGTAGTGACTTTTTTTCTTTTTTATAAATGATTTACATAAATACACAACCCTAGATGAAGATGTCCATTTATGCCTCACCTGAAATCAACTAAAGGACGAATATAGTTTTGACCAAATAAGTGAAAGACTCTCACAGTATTCTATGGTATAATGAGAAGTCAAAAAGTTCCTGAAAAATTACTATAAATGGTGAATCTCAAATATGTATATTGAGGTTATTTGAATGATGTTGACAAATACTGGCAATCAAATATAAATTTCTCCCAATGTACCATTTTTAATTTGTTAGCAAGCAATTAACTGTCATACATTAAACAAATTTTAAGGAAAAAGAACCGCGAACGTCAAAATACAAACAAATATTACTAATTTATAACGAGCATTTTTGGCCAAAAAATATGGCCATAAAAAATTATTGGAGACTCAAAAACTATCGGAAAGCATTTCTGGTGAGAGATATATTGCCAAAAAATACTATTTGTGACGAAAATAAGATCGCCAAAATAGTCATTTGTGGTGAGATTTGTAAGCACTAGAAATATGGGGAACTTTTTCGGCGACACTCCATCGCTGTAAATATTTATATACAGTGAACAAAAATCGCTAGAAATAAAAATTAGTGACTCCCTTATTTTGGCAAACTTTTTTGGGCATGCCTTTAATATGTTTCCGGCTGGTTGTCTTGCCGAAAATGAAAATCATTTTCATCAATTTCAAAAAGCTCACTTCCGTCAATTTTTTGGAGTATTTCCAGTCGATGTGATCACTAGAAATGAGCTTAATCTTTCGTTAGTACCATACAACTAAAACTGCATTAATTTTTAAAAACAATATGTTAATTTGCATAAGAATATTTCTTTTAAAGAAGTTTTGATACATCATTCTTTTTCAAATGACCGCAAGGTCATAAAATTTATGTTTTGAATGAAAATCTTTTAGATTATACATAATTTTTGGTATATGTGAAAGTGGTATTTAATGATTTATTGATATATCACTACAAGATATAAGGCTTTTTGTGGCGCCTGGTATTCGCTACAAAAAAGTCCCAAAATCGCCACAATAAAGTATCCCAACAATTTTTTTGACACCCTGTAACTTTTAACGTTTGTTTCTTTAAATACACCACTATTGTTTTCTTACTTGCGGAGAGTTAGAAGCGCCACAAATAGCTAAAAAGCATCGCAAATAAGAGATGAATTTGCTGGAAATATCATGGAAGCCCTTTTACAACGAATTTAAGTCGCCACAAATATCTAAATGTGTCAAAAATGGAAGTCGAATTGACTAAAAAATGTGTTGGGAAGCCTTTTGCGGAGATTTTAAGTCGCCGCAAATAATAGTATACAAAAATAAAAATAAAAATACTAGTGAAGTAAATTTTCACTAGTATTTTGTTCATTACATTATAATAAGGGCTCTTGTGATAGATGATCATTATTCCAAGTAATGACTACCATAACTACATCTAATAAAATAAATAAATAAATAACTATCACATAAAAAGCTCATAAAATATCCTAGGTAGAACTAACAAAGTTTAAGAAGACTTAATTGTATTTCATGGAAGTTCAATACATTTCATGCAACAAAGACTTTTAATATCAATGAAAGAAACTGAACTCAAGAAGGTAGCAAGAATCGTTTTTTCTACAAATATCTAGTAATGTCCTTTCATAGCAAACATGCTAGCTAAGTATGGTTTCTAATTACATTTTAGATTGAGTAAAATGTAATCTAATGCCAGTATAACTAATCCAATCCACATTTTCTACCAACAAAAGCTCATTTTCTAATAAAATGTAGCAGGGAAACAATGAAATTAAGAAAGATAGAGAATCTTATTCCAATAATTCTACCTTTGTATCCAAATGTATCCAAATAAAAAAAGTACCAGTAAAAAAAAAGTATCTAAGTAAGAAAGTGACTAATGCATTCATGGTCTGGATTTTCGATCTTGCAATCCCAGCTCATGGTTCCCACTAACAAAGATTATAGAAAAATGCTTGGCCACATTTAAATCAAAGATTATAGAAAAAAGAGCAAAAAGAAGCATAGAGCATTTCAAATTGCCACAATCAAGCAAAGAAATTGCATTGAAGTTGCCCATGAAGATGATATTAGTGAGAGTAATCCCTATGACATTAAAAAAGAAGCAAGTAGCATATAGACTAAGTGAGAATGTAAGAGTTTAATAGTCAAATCAAGTAACCTAAGGCCATAGGAACTACATAAGTATCTCTTGTAGCCAACTCCGAGAGAATTTCCAATGCATGCCTTATTACAACAAGATTAGCAAATGAAACCTGCTAATGTGACACAACTAGTTATTGACAATAGACAACACATAGCAAAACATGAATATTTAGATGCAGCATAACTATGATGAAATAACTTAGAAATCAAAAGCAACACAAGAAGCATAATAAAGATATTCACACATACGCTTGCAAATGGAACAAATAAAAGCAGATCAATGAAATTAGGGTTCCTTGAGCAAGTGATAATTATCCATAAGACTTGCAGCCACTAATCAGGATATATATAGATTAGGCAAAAACACAAAGCATTATCAGACTCCCTAGAGTAGGGGGAAGAAACGAGCACAATTATATACAAACATGAATCGATAAGGGCATAAAAGTTAAAAGACAACTTGGCCACTAACTTTTTTTTAAATGAACATCCCATAACATTAACAATAATCATTCGTTATAACTTTTCACAATAAATACAATGTAAGAGTTCAAATGGTTCTTCTTCAATCCAGACCGTTTCTTCACCAAAATGCATAGCCATATTTGCTAGTAAATGAGTTGCAGCATTGCCTTGTCTTGGCACAAAACAAATATGGCATTTAGACTTATTGGTGAAAAACAGCTTTGTATCCTTAATTACTTGACCATAACAAAAACAATCTTCAGCCTTTGACTATACAGCTTTGATCAAAACCTGAGCATCCCCTTCAAAAATTAAATTTGACAATGCCGGCTCACTAGTTAGACCAGTAGCACATTCCAAAAAAATTGCCTCTGCTTGATACGGGGATGAAACAAAACTTCTAGACCACCCAACAGCAGCCATCAATTCTCCTTCGCAATACGGATCACATTCCACCCCCATCTTTTGTTGTTTATCATCAAAAGTAACGTCCTAGTTTACCTTGTACCACTCCTGAGGAGGCTTCTTCCACTTAGGCTCAGTGTGGATCCTAAACCCTTCTCAACTCACTTCATCTCATTATTACAAAATTTTCAAATTCTCATATACTTTCCCAAATCTCCATACAAAATTTAATAAACAATTTAACTTTTTCAAATTTCAACATACTCATAATATTAAAAACTAATATTCTAATAATATTTTATTCAACTTAACTCAGCTCAGTTCAGCTCGACATTCAAACGCACCATTAATCTCCTAGAGAAAAATAGGACCAGCTCTCACATCATCATGAAGAGCATGGCAAGCTTGTGCATCTTGGATTGCACTTCTAACAATGCAGCATGCCACATACTTGATGGTCCTTCCATTTTGCCTTCAAAAATCACTTTGTTACGTCTGTACCACATTCTTTGAAAAACACATGCAAACAAGCCATTTGTGAAGAAGGAAAAAAATTAATAAATCTAACCAGATGCTTGAAAAAATGCTGGAATTCCTTTTAGCTTTTTGGAAATGACTTCTTGGATCTGACCATATCATTTGCGGCCTGACAGTTCCACAACAAATGCCCAACATCCTCAGCATCCTGCTTACACATAGGACACAATCCATCCTCAAGAATGCACCTCTTCACAAGGTTTCTTTTAGTTGGAAGAACATCAAGAAGTGCCCTCCAAATAAATACTTTAACCCCATTAGGCACTGATAAGTCCCATATTAGTTTCTAGGAATGATCATATTGCTGCTGTGATGATGATACCCTCATTTTAAGTTGGTTTAACTGATGCTGGAGATCATAGGTTGATTTAACAGTGAAGAATCCTTTCTTATTAGGACTCCAAATCATCTTGTCACTAGAGCTTTTGCTACTTGTAGGCAAACTTTTGATGGTTGCTGCTTCTTCCTTAGAAAAAATAGCATCAACTAATTACTACTGCCACCTACCCTCTCATCAAGTAATTCAGCAACAACATCAAGTAATTCAACAACAACATAATCCCTCTGCAAAATATTTACTCGAGACTGAACCTTGTGAGTCCATTATGTAGATAACCAACTATCCTTCCATATACGAATGGTCCTCCCATTACCTACTCTCTAAAGCATCCCAACTTTTATAATGGGCCTTACACCCCATATACTTCTCCAATTGAAGGAGACTGAGTAGCCCAAGATGGTAGAAAACAAATCTCTTGACTTGTAATATTTCTCCTTCAAAACTCTAGTCACAAGAGTGTGGGGGTCTGTTAGCAATCTCCAGAATTGCTTTGCAAGTAAAGCCTGGTTAAACACTTCCATGTCACGAAAACCCAACCCTTCATGAAATACCCAAGTTGTGCCACCGTTTCCAATGAATCCGCTTGTTATTAGTTGAGTGACCCCACCAAAACTTGGCCATTATGCTCAAATGGTCCCTACACAACTTCTTTGGGAGTCTAAAAATACTCAATGCATACGTTGGGATTGCTTGAAGGACTGCTTTGATTAGAACTTCTTTCCTCGCTTGAGATAAAGACTTATTGTCCTAGCTATTAATCCTGCTTTCCAACCTTCTTTTAATGCTTGCAAAAGCCTCATATTTCCTTCTTCCAAACATGGAAGGTAGACCCAAATACTGTTTAGCATCATCACAGACTCTAGCTCCAATTGATTTGGCCAGCTCAGCCCTTGTTTCCCTATTAACATTAGTGCTAAAAAATAATTATGTTTTTTGGAGATTGAGCTTTTGTCCCAATGCTTCCTTATAGGCATTGAGTATGCCTTTGAAAATTCTCCATTGTTGGTTTTCAGCTTTACAAAAAAGCATACAGTCATCTGCAAATAATAAATAAGATATGCTAGTGCCCCCTCTGCTGAAATTGATACCCTGAACTATCCCTTTGGACTCTGTAGCATTGAGCATCGAAGAAAAACCTTCCATACAAAAAAAGAAAAGGTAAGGGGAAAGTGGATCCCTTTGCCTTAAACCCCTAGAAGGTTTTATGCTCCTACTAGATCTCCCATTAACAAGAACTGAATACTGAACAGTGGATACACACAACATGACTTTTTGGATCCAAGATAAGCTGAAACCCATTTTTGTCATAACTTCCTTCAAGTATGGCCATTTAACTCTATCATAGGCCTTAGAAAGATCCAATTTAAGGGTCATATTGCCCCTACGACCTTTTTGTCTATTTTTCATACAATGTAAAGCCTCATATGCAATAATCATATTATTTGAAATTAACCTTCCAGGAATGAAAATACTTCGATTGAAGGAAATAATTTCAGGCAATACCAACTTGAGGTGATTTTCAAGTGTCTTAGACATAAGTTTATATACGACATTACATAAACTTATAGGTCTAAAATCACTCACAGATAAAGGCCTATTTATTTTGGGGATTAAAACAATGTTAGTGTTGTTGAAAGAAGCATCAAACTTGCCATTATTCAGAAAATCCAGAACTATAGCTGCTACTCTATCCCCCACCATAGCCCAATATTTTTGAAAAAGACATGGGCCAAAACTATCTGGGCCTGGAGCCTTTAAAAGAGTTGTTTGTGCAAGTGCTTCATCAACTTCTCCCCTGTTAAAAGGCTTGTCCACAATTTGTCTTAAATCCATCAGGTTGAATTGAACCGCACTATCAGTAGGCTTATTTGAAGTAAATAGTTACATAAAATGATCCACAAAAACCTCTTGAACCTCCACTTGACCAGTCTTAATCACAAAATCTGCATTTCTCACTTCTAGAATTTGATTCATTCTCTTTCTTTGGAAAACACACTTATAAAAATAACTCGTTTTTCTGTCACCTACTTTATACTAGTGTAGTTTGGCATGTTTTTTCCATTTTAGGTCCTCTTGTTCTAATAAGAAACACACCTCATTTTGAAGCTCTTTGATCTGGGCCATGTTTTCAGCATCCTATCTTTCTTGTAAAGTCTTTAGAGTGGCTAACTTCTCCAATATTAGTCTCTCTCGCCCTGAACATTTACTTTTACTCTATCCAATTAGGTCAGAGCTGCACTTTGACCGGCTATGAAAGAGGATCTCTGACTTGGAACCCAACATAGGAGTTTTATCCCAGCAGTTTGCAATAAGTTTGTGGCAATCATCATACACAAACCATCTTGCCTCAAACTTGAAAGGTCTACTATTAAACCCATATCTGTGGACCGAATGTAAAACAAAGACTAACAAAGGGTGATGATCAGAATTTATAGCCACTAAAGCTTCCACCTGAAACCTACCACATTGAGCAAGACAAACTTTATTCACCAAGACTCTGTCAAGTCTTTCCTTAGTAAAAGTATCATCCTAGTGTCTGTTACTCTATGTAAATGAATTACCTTTAAAGCCCACATCTATCAAATTATTAGCTATCACAATAGTTTTGAAGCCTCACATTTGAGCTTCTTCCCTTGGTCTTCCCCCAAACTTTTCACCATCCATTAAGATCTCATTATAATCACCCATAATCAGCCAAGGAATAACACCTGGGTTTAACCTATTCAATAGATCCTATGAGTATGGTCTATTGTTGACATGTGCAACTTCATAGAACCCTATCAATAATACTTTGAGTTCCATCCCCTCAACAGTCAGCCAAGCACTGATAGGATGGTTAGAGAAATTATAAATTGAGAGATACACAGTGTCCTTCCAGAGCATAGATAAACCTCCCCCTCTATCAACATGGTCAACTACAAAGAAACTAGAAAAACAAAGTTTCTTCCTTATCCCCTCCATTTTTGATTTCTGCATTAAAGTTTCCGGAAAACCACTTTGGAAGACTTATTCCTCACCAATAGGTAAAGATCATAAGTTGTTCGAGGGTTTCCAAGCCCTCGGCAATTTCAACTTAGGAAATTCATGGGTTTCGACGGGGCTGAACAACAGCCTTCGCCAATCTAGAGAGTGGAATAGTCTCTAACCCATCATCCGAAGCCTTTTGCTTCTTACTCAAAACCCCATCTTCCTCATCACACAGAAATAACCTTGATAACCGTTTCTTAGAGGGGAAAGAAATTAATTGACTTGTATTCCCAGCTTTACGAGCTTTACCCTTCAGAGAGCCTCCTTTAATAGCCTTCTTCATCTGAGCGCATGGAGCCAACATACAACCCTTTGATTTCGCAATGTCCATTATTGAAAAGGAAATAATAGGATGGGTTTTGCAATGTCTGCCATTTGTATGCAAATGTAGTTTAATTATCTTGTTGGTCATAGTTTAATAAGTTTATATTGTTTTCTTTGTTGGCTTCAGAGAAATTTCTCAAAGGAATACTAATAAGTTTATATTCTTATATAAACAAGGAAATTTAAGGGAACTTGGTTCCCCGTATGTACCCATAAAACTAGGTAGACTTGTGGTAGATATAATATCAATCTCAATATTGGGATATACCAAAACAAATAGAATATACTGAAACTCATTGCTTATTTGTAATTACATTAATATTTGACTTGGAAAAATAAAATTGGGTAACTTATTGTACAGGGGTTAACTTACAGCCAACATGTGATACCCCATATGAGAATGATAAGGTAGGTGGTGTATGGAATCTCACATTACTTGAGAATGAGAAGTTCTTGCTCTTTATAAGGTTTCAATGAGGCTCCAATTGTATCATTGACTAGTCCTTTTGGAGTATGGGTCATGTGGTTTGGGCCTTCTATTTGGGGCGTTATAAATAGTAGTAGAGCCTATCCGAACCAGAAATGTGGGATTTGAACCGTGCCATCTACAATAGACAAGCCCGACGAGGACGTCGAGCATTTAAGGGGGGTAGATTGTGATACCCCATATGAAAATGATAAGGTAGGTGGTGTATAGGATCCTACATTGCTTGAAAAAGAGAAGTTCTTGCTTTTTATAAGGTTTCAATAAGGCTCTAATTGTATCATGGACTAGTCCTTTTGAAGTATAGACCATGTGGTTTGGACCTTCTATTTGGGACGTTATACAATATGCAGAAAGTTTAATTATAATTAATACTAGCAGTGAACGACGTTCCTGCATGTGTAGAAAAAGCAGCAACAATTCTAAGAATGAATGAATGAAAGCTAAACCAAAGTATGAACATTGAATCCACTTGAAAGTTCTACAACATGATTGATCTTTAGGATGTGAATGGGAAAATTTCACGTCATTAAGTTTTATATGTGTGTGTGTGTGTGTGTGTGTGTGTGTGTGTGTGTGTGTGGGAAACTTAATGTTCTACAACATGATTAATCTTCGGATGTGAACATTGGCGCCCAAGCCATTAGCATTGTATTAAATCGGCGCCACATATATTCTCCTTTTCCAGCGGTTTTAGGCACAAAATCTAATGGGCCCAGCATAGAATCTGTGTTAAAATTCAGCGATGCTTATAAAATTGCTGCAAAAAAACCATCTATTGCGCGCGACGATCATATTAGCGTCAGTTAATAAATCATCACAAAACCCTATTTCTTGTAGTGTTCAAGATATAAAATAGGTCATGTTTGCAATGACTTTGGTGATCAGGTAACTATATATTGGGTTTTAGCTCGCCTTATATTTTTGTAATCCAGCCATCTGCTCGACAGTTAAGTACATTAATTTGTGCACCAAATTACAGCCATATAACTAGATAGTAGACCCCATGATTGTCCACAAAATTAAGATATTGCTTTTGAAACATCAAACACTCCAACATCCAGATTTCACTTTAGCTAGCCTCCGGCCCACTTTCTCTCCAATCAGAACGTCACCCGATATATCTAGTTCATGATCATCACCACATGATTCTTGCACGAAGTTTCGAATAAATTAAATATGCTAGCTAGCCATATTATATATATATATAGTACTTTGTTAATCTAACTAGATATAGAGAACGATCGAGTGCCATGAATATATGATAAATATACATCATATAATGTGCTTTCTCAAGTCTTTACGTACCCACCATAAGTTGAAAGGCTTGAATGCCACATATATAGTGGAAATCCAGTGCAAGAGGCAGCTAATAAAAACCCATTTGAGCACATTAAGTTATTAACAGTCATTTCTATTACTTTCTTCTTTCCCGAATTACAATGACAGAGATGATCATATACATATATACTTACATATATATACAGTACATATAGATGTGCGTTGTGTGGATCAATAATCATAAAAGGAATATATATATATATAGGTAGCACATCCTGTGTGCATATATAACTACTAAAACTACTAATAATGATTGCCGCCTGAATTTCTTGATGTTCTGGACATATAAAATACAAATTAGGTGAACGCATGCAAGCAGTATATGCCAAGTACTATATGCATGGTGGTCATGAATGAATTAAGTAATCAGACGTACTGTAGTCATATGAGTTCCTAGCTACCTAGTACTGCGGGTTTCTGATCAAGACTAGATCCCCATCACTAATTTATGAAAGGCATTTTTAAGTTCCATTCTATTCCTTATTAGAGAACAAAAATGAATTTCCATTTTCCTGTTTAAGTTGTCTATTGTCAATTTGTGTCAGCAAATTATGTTGGCCCTATAATTATAACGAGGTCAACAATATAAGTTTCTCTGAGTTCTCCCTATGTTTTTCGATTAACTACCATTCGCATGAATTTTTATTATGAAATCTTCGTAATCCAGTTGTAAAAAAGCTTTCCTTGCATTACCTTTGTTGTTGAGTATCTAATGATCAATCGAATTTTTATCAAATGAACAAGATCTTATGGAATGATTACCTATAGTCTCTTTATATGGGTACATGCTTATGCCAAAACAAGAAAAAAAACAGTTCACTAGTATTTTGTTATAGTACATTATAATAAGGGATCCTATGATAGCTGATCCTATACATATATAAACAGATGCAACGTTATAATAAGTTTACAAAGATCAACTTTGATGCCAACCAAGACAATCTTAACACCCAACGGACTTCCATAGGGCAAACTCTATCAAATGGATATGACAGAGGCGCCTATAGAACAGATGCAACCTTTTGTTTTAAACTTCTTTTTTAAAAACTTGACTATAAAAATAAGGAATTAATTATACAAAGTAAGTGCATTGACTAAATCATTTGAAAAGCATCCTATTAATGAGACTCATTCAAATATAGTTGTTGAATTGCATACCTACTTAATGACCTTCATTATATAACTAGAAAAATCTCATTATGTTTTAAAACTCATAATAGGTGAATTGGCCCACAAATCAACAAATTAGATTTGGGACCCATTAAATTTGAAGTTCACTTTACTTTTAATTAACTACTAATTAAGGGGGGGAAATCCAAAAACCATAAACTTAAAAAATCCCAAGTTTTTAAGATTAGTTTCTAGAGAAACAAACGCATATATGTATGATTTTATTTCCGTCATAGCTATAGTAACACATCAAACAAATGAACCAACGTTTATGAAATCAATCTTAAACTCTTCATCAGGAGATTTTAGTTGGAAATAGTCATTTAGTCACAATTAAATGACCACAAATAAGTAGTTTTCTTGTAGTGAAAAAATATGTTTCCTTGAAATTTAGTGATCCAAGATAAACTAAGCAATTTTCACTCAACTTCACGGGTCACACTACATTAAAAGCAACATTCAAATACAATCTATGCAAAGAAAAATAACGCATACAAAACAACCTATATTTCTGCTCTGTCTCAGTCATCTCCGCAACCAAACACAGCAGAAGAAATTACTAAGAACAATCGAAAAAAAAAAAATACTAATATGTGATATTGGTGATATTCTCTATCCCTTATTTTGCATGTCTCAAGTCATTTTCTTCTTCACAAGATGCGGATTTAAGAATCAAAATAAGGGAACTGGCAACCCTAGCTTGCCATTTCGTTTAGAATCAAAATTTTCAAGAATGAAAACTAAAATTTGGAAGCTTGTCTATGTTTATCCTTCTCCTTGAAGAGATTTAGGCTAGGGTTCCACACTTTGAAAATGAAGAGATGAGCTAGAGAGAGGGCCAAGAGAGAAACGCCTGAAGGAAACCGAAAACAAGCGATCTGTGTCTAAGGCAATGGGCTTTCGATGAAGGCTAAGTAACGAAGAGGTGGACGATTATAGGTTACAACCCTATATCTTCTCCTAATCTTCCCAACAGTTAATTAACTCTACATTCAACCAAAATCAAAATTTTAGAGAGAGACGAACAAAGAGAGAACACTGGTAGGAGAGGCATGTCGTGGCAAGTGGCAACAGTCCATGGTGAGAGAGAGAGAGAGAGAGGGAGAGAGAGAGATTAGGAAAAGAAGGGAGAAGGAGAGCTATCGGGGGCGGGGGTAATCGCGATAAGGAATTAATTTATAGGAGAGCTATCGGGGGCGGGGGGGTAATCGCTATAAGGAATTAATTTATAGTATGACAATAACAAGTTTTGACGAAGGATGTAAGTGCCGCAATATCTAAACATTTTTGACAGCACATGATATAGCACCGTAATAAACTCTAAAAGGCGCCGCAATATCCACGGAACATCAATAATCCTCCGGGCTGACTTGTTCTGCGCCATTTGTTTCTAACGAAGTAAAAAGTGCCTCAATAAATAGCTATTGGCGTAAGTTTTTACTGCGACAAGTCTCAAAGCGTTGCAATAATTAGTTTTTCTTGTAGTGATTATGGTGATTTTTTATTTTTATTTTTGTGTTTGCTACACAAACAATGGTTAATGATTAGAAGACTTGTTTTGGGAGACATAAACCCTTATGGAGAGCACGGGTTTTGTAAATTTTGCATTGATCGAAAAAAAAAATCTGAAAACCAATTAATTGTTTCAAGATTTTTTTTTTGTTATAATCAAAATTTGTTTTTCTGATACGTAATTTTTTTTTCGATATAATTTATTTTTTACTCATACTAACTTGTAGACAATGATATAATCATTAAAAAAAACACAATTTCAAATATTTCTATGACAAAAAGTACTTGAAAGTAATGCTAGATTAATTATGCAAGTTCAAAGTGTGCACACCAAATGTGGATGGGGCCTTAAATGAATGGGTCTCATGCATGTTAGCGTTTAAAGATGATTTGCTAGCTTGGGGTTTTCGGTTTCTAGCAATTTTAATTTTAAATCTTATTGACCCAATGAAATTATCAAGATATAAAAATAAAAATAAATAAATAAATAAATAAAAACGTGAGCGAAATAGTATGTATTTAAGTAGTTAATAGCATAGAAAAATAATTTAATCAAACGATTAATCACATAAACTAAAGTTGCCTATTTAGGAATATTTTTGGAAAACTATTCTGAATTTTGACATCCATCATGGTTTTAGGATTTCGACTGAATCACAAGGGCTAGTCATTCGAAAAAAAGTTAAGCCCATCATACGAAGATAAGTTTTTTCCTATGGGCCTATTTTTGTTTTTTTGTGAGTTTTGGAAACTTCTACTGTAGGTTTCATTTCTTTGTTTTTTTTTTTTTTTCCACGTGAGTACTTCCATCCTGGAAAATGCTTAGGAGCCTAACGGGCTTAACGGGCCCCCTAGCAACGTCCCTTCCATCATAGAAAATGATACTATAACTGGATGTGAATTGTTATAACTAACTGGATGTGAATTGTTAATAACTCAAGCAAACCAGACAAGGAAATACTCAAGCCGCTAGCACGTAGGTGCAAAAAGAGAGCAAGAGAAAATGACACTATAAGAAATTTCCCCATTGCAGAGGGTCATTTGGTTGCAAAAATTAGGAAAAATTATTGCAAATACCTATAAGTATTGATTTGAGCAGTGTCGCCTGTTAGATCCAATATTTGGTTATTTCCGTGTTTTCCCCTGGGTTTCCTAGTAGCGTTGCAAATATACAAACTAAATGCATCGAATTTGTATTGCCACAAATGGCCATAAACTGGATGCAAATGACCATTCCACATTCAGCTTGTAATGGATGCTGATAGTCTATTGCATCATCCTTGTTTCGTTGCTAAAAGCTAGTAAAATTCAATGCAAATGAGGACACCAGATTACCTCTTGAAAAGTCCATTGGATGCAAATACACTTATCATTTGCAACCAACTAGACGGATGCAAATAGTAAACAAAATCTGTCCCAAATTGTATCTGCCTTTACCATCATCTATGCAAATGGTCGCAAATGATTACATCTAATCTACAAATTGGTCACACATCTTTTTTCGTAAACTGCATATTCATATTCAACCAAGTCCAATTCCACATGTAGCTATTATAATCTGAATACATTCAAAGGGCAGCAACCACTCATAGTAATACACTAATTCCTACATGCTAGTGCAACCACGTCATTTTAATTATACAAATATGATGTTTATGCTAGTGAAATCACTCAGACAAGTGTATTAACATTAATGACTAAACTCCTTGCCATCATATGCAGACCAATACTGTACTGGCCATGTTTTCTGGTCCTGATGGGATAGACTTCAACTTGAAATTGAATGTTGGGAAGCAGGTGATCTTGAAAAGTTACTTCACTACACTAAAACCACAATCAGCTTCACTTGCCCTTCATTAGTTCCACCAAATTAAACAACCACATATGCAAAATATGATGTTTTACATCAACCCACTGGCCTCAAAATTCCAGCAACAGCATATAAGTTGTAATGCTATAGGAAACAGTTAATATCCAGCAAAATTTTACACAATTACATAATCCATTTTGTGGTGCTAAATTACTTGACTAATCATGCATACAATATAGGTCTCAAATGTATAAAGCCACTACTATATATTTTCAGGAATCAAGTTTTAAAATCAACTAATAAAAATAAATTGCTAGTTAGTATTACCAGCCCATACACTTTAATAGTGCCAAAAGTAGCCACCCAATAGCTCTATTTTTTTTTTATCATTATTTATTGGGTGGACCATACATGGAGTTCTAATTAATTGCCGCACTGAACCACCCATGCAATCTCAACAACTATAATCAAACAAATTTTCCAACAAGGTCCCATATCTTGGTAAAACCAAAATCATTAATTCAAGCTACCATATGGCTTGAAAATGGTTAATTCATGAAATGGGTCTTTAAAAATTAGACTAATATCACAGTCATGCCAAAAATGCTAAATATCTCATTCTTGATAACATTACCTAATTAATCTCCACCACTTTTAAGTTTGTATTTGAAAATGTACACCGTCTTCATGGCCAAGATCCATATACTACCAGAAGCCTATCAACCAGTCCACCTCATACATCCACCAAGGCAGGATAAGATCCCAAATACACTGGCATGCATTACGTGTGAGTCAAAACACTCTAGTTAGTAAAATAGTTGTTAACTGATAGACATTACCACTTATTTGAAAACATATTAAAATTTGATAGTTACATGAGCATCTCCGACACTTTGCAAAATAATATTGGATAAAGTGAGTCCTCATAGTAATAAGGATGGGACAGAGAACAAAATCACTTTATGTCTGGTATACCAATATGAGCATACACACTATGTATATCAAAAGCCCAACACCCCCTATACTGTTAGATTATTTTAAATTATATTTCAAATTTGATTTTCAAATGTTATTTCAAATTTTAAATTATCTATTTATTTGAAAATTTCTCTAAGGTATTTTTTTTAATCCCACATTGGTTAGACAGTGAAATATTTAATGGTTTATAAGTGAATGTATTTTACTATACATAAAATAAATAAAAGGGTAGACAGTCTAGAAGCGTCACTCAGTGCGAAGCACTGATCGCACGCACGCGCATGCGCGTCGCGCGTGCGACGTATTGACGCATTGACGCATTGACGCTTTAGACGCACTTAGCACTTCGCACGTACGCATCGTCGCAAGTGACGGAATTCTTTTACTAAACGAAATAATGTGTCTGATTAATTTTTTTGACAGTTGTGATTAACTGTCAATTATAGTTATTTTTGTAACTGTTCAGACAATAACTGTCATAATTCTATTTTAACTGAAACGTTATGTCTGCTGCTATTGCATCTTTTCGTTCAAAAGGTTAGTGTTCAGAATTTGCAATCTGCACACTATATAAACAATGTTGTATCCTGAAGACATAATTGCTAATGATTCCCTTTTGCAGAACTCTATACGAGTGAGAGGCAATATTTGTCTGAGAGACAGATTAACAATTGCCTCACTGTTCTTTTCATTCAATCTCTATATGTATATAAATTTTCTAACATATACCTGCCCAACCAACTAGTTTCCACAAAAGTTTTAAGTCTAAGCTCCCACAATATAGATCAACAGAACCCGACCACCATATTACTACCAAAAAATGCCTACCCATACCTGCCCAGCCAACTAGGAATGCCAAAAGTTCAAATCTAAATTGACATAATACAAATCAACATAACCCAACCACCAAGCTGTTAAGTGGTACAATTAAGTGAGATACAAGCAGAAGATGAATTTTGTTGCCCCCTAGCAATTAGAGACTGTAAGGGTATTGGTTACAAGGGGGTTTATATTACTATTTGCTGGTTTTAAACATATATTCTGTAAACATGTACAGAAAATATGCAAGTCCAAGGTTCAAAAGGCCCAATACACAACTCCAGCAAATGCAAATAACTATAAATAAAGCCTCTGCATATAAAAACCCACATTCAATAAATTCATTCAATGAAGATTTAAAGTACCAATTAAGTAAGTAGGGGAAAGCCCACATTCAACAAATTCATTCAATTATGGGAACCTATTAAAAAAATCAAACATCAACTAAATTGTAATTTGAGAAAGAGCCCAAGTACCCTTGTTTATCTTAATTTGAGAGTAGGGAAAAGAACTTTTTGGTATCTCTACCTAGTAGTAATGCAGCAAACAAAATATAGAGTGCAACTGTAGAAATTCAATGGCGATTATGACCATGGAAATCTCAACCAACGGTACAACGATGAAAGCAAGCAATAGGGCAACAACCAATATAATCACAAGATTACATGAAAATTCATTCTAACAAAAATTGATATAGAAAAATTCAAATAAATTTAGTTCTGCACAAGATAACTTCTTTTGCTTCTCATTTTCATACTTATGATGATACCAAAGCATCAAACTTTGCAAAAAACCATTTTAAAACATGCTATGAAATTAAAAGAGAACCAAGCAAAGGATTAACTTAAAACTTCTAATATCCCAAAACAGGTCATACAACAAAAACTTTAATAATAGACATGATCCCGACTAATTAATGCTAAAAAACTAAGCTAATAACACCTAGGACTAAGTCAAATTAATCCATGACATTTTATCTTCGAATTACACTTATTCACATAGCAAAACATCCACTTAAACTTGGTTTGGGTACCAAAAATGGGGCTTTTCAAAAATCACAACATATGGTAATTTAACACATCGAAACTCAAGCCGATACAGTTCATTTTGCTTCTAAAATTAAATCAAAGTAAAAGGGTAATTTAGGATTTTACCTCAAGCCTAAATCCTTTCCAAAAGTAAGATGGATGTCCCAAAAATGAAGCTATGGCTGAATTGGAATACCCCTAAAAACCGAAACATACATGGGTGAGAAAATAGTGAAATCCGAAACCTATGAGGAACCATAGTAGAAAATAAATCAAGAGCCCCTTACCTTCAAGATTCCCCTCTGGAAATATGAGAACAAGCCTTGAACTCAAGCTTGAAATGGAAATCTCGAAATGAGTTGGGAGATTGGGTGAAATCGTGTGGTTTGAAGGAGGAAATTCCAAAATAAGAACATGGTTAAAATACAACACTGAAATGATAGAGAAAGTGAAATGGAGTGTGGATGGAGAAATGCTTATCGGTGATAAAAATTGAAGATCAAGAAAAATCGCCGCGGCCACAATGGAAGGAACCAGGATTTTCGGAAGGGAAAGGGAGAATCTGTAAGTGATTTCAATCAGTTAATAGGAGTTTTTGATATGAAAATCAAACCTTAAAATCGAAAAGGGAAAAACTTAGGGTTTACTTCGCACACACGGAATAAAGCAAATACAAGGGGATTGAAAGGGAAAAATCTAGGGTTCACTTACCCACGAAGACGAAGACTCACAAGATGAAGACCAGACGAAGACAAACAAAGGTGAAGACCAATGGCACTCCCAGACAAAGACGAAGAAGAGGCAAAAACGAAACAAAAGGGCATATGACGAGATGCTCGTAGAGGCTAAGGGTTTTTTTTTTTTTGGGATAAATAGAGGCTAAGGGAATTAAAGTACGTGAATGACTTAAAAGCCACTTAATGTGACATTTTATTTTGCCGTTAAAAGCAAAATTTCATCGTTTTACACCATTTCGGGCACTTTTCTTTTTTTATGAAGTCCCCTTCTGCCCGTATAAAAGGAATTAATTAAACTAATCAGGCAACTCATATTGCTGGATGGACTGATTTGGGATGTAGGTCACCATCCAAAATTAAACCGATGCAAATGTTGATTATTTGCAACCAGTTCTTCTGCAACAAATTAAAATTCTATACAAATAGAAAATTTTTTTGTAGTGATACGCTAAACTTTCGTGAAAAAATCCTCCAATGTAGAGGAAAAAATCACGGGGCAAATAATTCATTATATAAAAGGTTACAACAGTGCTCAAGTCGTGCCCAAACTTGAGTTTAATAAAGGAATATACAACAATATAATCAACTCTATTCCTAGCTTCACCTTACTTGCAAGGTCCAAACACTCATTAAAGCTATGATTGTCACTTGTTGCAGAAGAAAAAACAACTTTGTAGCCTTTTGCTCTCCTCTGAAGTTTGGATCGCTTCCAACATTGTTACTACCTCTTCCATCTCTGGTCTTTTTCTGGGATCTGCATCCCAGCATCGCATTATAATTTTTGCAAAAGAGCTCGGGCACCAGTTGGGTATCTCAGGCCTCAAAATCTGTAGTTTGTTTCAAGAATCAAATTAGAATTTGTTAGCCCTAGCCTCATGGCAATTAATACTAATTGTCAGTCACATACAGCTAGCTAGGAAGAAGAAACTTATATATAAATATTATATATATATATATATATATAGTGTCTATACGTACCTTGTAAATAGCAGGCGAAGTCAATTTTGAGAATCGACTGATGTTAGGGAATGGCATATCACAGCAATACAGCTCCCACAAGCAAATTCCAAAACTGTACACGTCACATTTCCTGCTATATGGCTTACTTTCAAAGACCTGCACCATGCATATATCTCAGGCACTCATCATTTTAATCGACTACTCCAATTAGTTCTTAAATAGCTGCAAGTTTCGGAAAATGTGAAGAAAGTATACCTCAGGAGCCATGTAACCAAGGGTCCCTGTACGACCTATCTGATCAGGAATAGAATCCTGAATACAAGCAGTTCCAAAGTCTGTTAACTTTAGAGAATGATTCTTGTCAAGAAGCACGTTTTCTGTCTTTACATCTCTGTGGACAATCTTCTTGGAGTGAAGGTACTTCAAACTGCAAGGAATTACCAGATCAGGGCAAAGTATAAATTCCTGAGATCAGCTTAATTAATTAGCCAGCAGTCGATCAAGTGCTGCTTCACTAAAACGTAAAACAAAAGTAGAAACAGACATATATGGGGAAGGGAATCGTACCCTCTCGCAAGATCTAGTGCGAGTCGTATGACCTTTTTGAAAGCCAGCTTCTTTTTTCGGTTCTTTATGAGGTAAGATTTTAGAGTTTCCCAAGGAAGATACTCTATAATAATACAAGCAGCACTACTTGGCATGACAATTCCCTCAGCTTCGAATTTGAGGTCGGTGCCCATTGTAGCTCCGATGAACTGATCAAGAACAAAAAAAAAAAGAAAGAAAAACAAATTAAAATTCTACTAGGATTATATTATTATTATTGCCAGAACATATGTGTGTATGTATATGTATGTCATGCATGTGCCTGTGGGTATGCGTGCATGCATGCAGTGTAATTTCTGTGCACGTGATTACATGACTCTAGTAGTGGAAGAGTCGACTTCAAAAGTGATCAAATTTCTACATGGAAAACAGTTTTTGCAAGAACATATAGAATTTTTTTTTTTTTTGAGAAAATATAGAAAATATATATATAGAGTATAATCCATTATTCATTCAATATTGAGTTGTATAATCCATTATTCATTCAATATTGAGTTGTACGTTCAAGTACTCGACAGATTTATTGATGATGATGAAAATAACGAGAAACAAAGAGTATAAATGGTGCACAAGTCATTAAATTTTGAGTCGTATATATTTTCCTTGTATATCTCTTCATTATTTATAATCTTGAAATAAAAATGGGACTGATTACTACGTGACATCCTCCAAAATAATATAAATGGTGCACAACTCATTAATACGAATGCTAGTTCCAAGCCGATGTGGATAGACATTACAATAAATAAGATTTTTTACTGCATTTTGTTTAGTTGAGAGTTAAATTCTATTGTAAATAGTAGTATTTGCTGCATTTTTTCGCCACAAATAGTAGCATTGCGACAGAAAAATTAGGCATTTGCCTCGAAGAATTAAGCTTATTATCACTCTCAAATAGTTGCGGTTAACTTGTGATCTTCAAAACGCGGAAAATGATTTTTTTATCGCGATTTTGAGGTTTTTGTGACAATTTTAAAGGTTTTTTGTGATAATTTTAAAATTTTTTATGATGACTTATCAAATATCGTAAAAAGTCTTATATGTTACAGAGTGAGAGAAGGTACGAGATAATTTGAGTTTTACAAGAATATTAAATTTTGAATTTTTCAAAATATTATCAATACTGTCATATAAATGGAATAATATCGAATGCATCCACGCCCGGCTTACACTAAAATTAGGAGTCTCTCTTTATAAAAATGGACTACTCGTCTATCTAAAATTCAAAGTTAAAGAGAAATAATATTTGTTGTCTTAGCGTGTGGACTCTATTAAAAAAAATTAATAATTGATCCCATTTTTTTTAAGGGAAAAGAATATATCTCTCAACAAACCAAACTAGTATAAAAGAACTTATATCGCAAACCTAATTATCAGTACTTTTGTTTAAAAAGAACTTTGAAAAAAAGAGAAGAAAAAAGAGAGATCGAGAGAAAGAAAACATCAATTAAAGTGTGCAAGCTCATGTATCGTACTACGTATGTACGTACCTTGACAACATTAGGATGTTCAAGCTTATGCCAAACTGAAACCTCTTGTTTAAAAGCATCGTTTCTGAGTGAAGCTATTTCAGCCGCTGTTCCCTGTGCTAATTTCCACTCCAGCACTTTTACTGACAGTTTATCGCAAAGAAAAGGGAACAAAATCAGTGGTAAAACTTGAATCTTATTCTGTCGTCGTTTCATTTTGTTTTGTTTTCTTTAAAATTGAAGGGGAAATATATAAAGAACTAATAACTTTGCTATTCATTATCTCACCAAAAGAATGAATACAGATGCAGATCAACAAAAACATTAATGTTTCAGAATAGAGAGATCAGAACAAAAACCCCATGCACCCAATAAATTAAAGAAAGATGAAAATCAAAGAAAATAAATTAGATTGGAGATTGAGGTACTAACCGGCAACGTCTTGGCCGCCGTAGACCCCTCTGTGGACGGCGCTGAACGTACCTCGACCAATCTCTTCTTTTACGAGAAGTTTATCGGAATCGATTTCCCAGGGTTCTTTTGCGGTGTCTGATCTCACGTTCTGTTCCTTATTGACCGGGTTCTGCAACGCCCAAACTCGGTCTAGATGCCCCTCGAGCTGCCCGTCCAACCTCTTAATGTCTACCATGGCTGGCCTCACAGATATCTTGCTTCGATCTTCCATCTCTAGATTTTTTGCAGTAGAACGTTGTTGTAGTCGATCGGAGGATGTCTACATGCGATGGGAGAGGTTTTCAGCTTCGTGAGCCAACTGTATTCAATGTTGAATAGTCCGAGTTTAGGTAAGAGTTCTTTATTCAAAATGTTGAATAGTCCGACTGTATTCAATCTTGAGAGTATAAATGCCAGTTGTAGTTCTTCAAATCAAACATGAATTCTCTTTTGACCTTTGACGTCTGTGGCTATTCCTAGCATCTAAGTTACTTCATGGCCAAGTTTAAAGAATTGCTTCCATGCATCTTCCATCTCTAGATTTCCTCTCTCTCTCTCTCTTTCTGTCCCTCTCTAAGGATTCGAAACACAGGCGAAGATTTGCAGTAAAACGTTGTTGTACTAGATCGGAGGATGTCTTATACGATGGGAGAGGTTTTCCTTCGTGAGCCTACTGTATTTAATGTTGAATATAGTCCGAGTTTAGGAAGGAGTTCTATAGGTTTCTAGGCATTTATATATATATATAACTGAGCATACAGCATGCATGCACGTCGGCTTATTATTAATTTTTTTATTCGATCAGTGATGTCTCCTTTGAACCATCAGAAATCGATCCCGATCTCTAGAATCCCCACCTGAATTCAAATCCTTTCCGCTCTTTTAGTTTTACTATTGATCGTTTTAGTCGTCGCTCTTTGACTTTATTTGAAAATTGAAACTGTTTTCGTCTGTGCATGGATAAACTACGTACATATCCATGCACGCACGTGCCTGATTCAGAACGATTAGCTGTTCTAGATATGAATTCCAATATCCAAGATCTCTCCTTTTTTTTTTTCTTTTCTAATTCCTTGATCATCACTTAAGTCGAAATAGAGATTAGACGCTAATTAATTGTTTGGATATAAGATTGGCAGCCAATGGTGGCCAACCCGCGGGTGGTACTGGTGGCGTATAATTATTATTTTTAATCTTTAGTATTTTATTTATCTTTTAAGTTTATTATAAAGATGATTTAATATGGATATTGTTTGATTTTTTTTTTTATTTTAACAGTACGATAGATGTTTATGTACTTGAAAATGAAATCATAAGTTGATTTTTTTAGTTAAGTTGAGTTGAGATAAAAGTTTAAAATTGAATAAAATATTAATTATTAGAATATATTCTTTTAATATTCTTTTTTTTTTTCTGAAATTTAAAAAAAAATATTGCTTATTTAATTTATATGTAAATTTAAAATGTTATAATAATTAGATTAGATAAAATAATAATTAGTTGAGTTGAGATAAATTCAAAAAATAAACAAAATCTAAAGGGTTGGTCTTTTATATTTATATATATATATATATATATATATATAAATATATATTCGAACATGGCCTAACTCCCCACGGGTATAATGGAACATTCGTGAAGGGAATTATGTTGTTGTTGTTATAATTATATTTATGGTTATTATTATTCTTATAATTATAAGAGTTATTTTAGTCAAAGTTGGTTTGAAGAACATACGCCTTGTCCACACTATTAATGGTATTGTAAGTCTTAAGATTCGATCTGTAATATTTAAATATTTAAATTTTTGTGAAATCACAACTTATCTTAAAAATTTAAATTGATGAAAAGAGATATATTTTATTATTTTATATATTAACATAATTTCTTCTTATTTATGAGTCAGACTTTCTCTCAGTTAATATGCTCAATAAATGAAATATTTAATTAAATAGGATAGAGTATAGAATCAGGATTCGAACTCATAACCTCTACTCTATTATCATATGAGATCATCATTTGTCTTGAAATTTTATATGATAGAAAGAAATAGATTTTATTATTTTATATCTAAACAATTTTTATACAACTTAAATCATGTCTTATCAATAAATTGAAATATATGTCCTCCACACTAACTTATAAATGAATTCTTGCTTAAATAAAATGTTTTATATTACAAATCAGAAAATACTTTCTCACGTACTGTACTTAACTACGTATTTTGATAATGATAATATATATAAAGAATAATTAGAGTCACATTAGAATCTTATAAAAAGTAAGAATTTCTTATTTGTAAATAATGTGAAATTCTATACATCACTTACTCTTATTGGGGTTTTACAATCTACTACTTTCAAATGTTTAACACTCTCTTAAATTTTATATTTTTAATTAGGATAGACTCTAATATTATTTATAACATTTAATAAAAAAACTTAAATCATATGATTTATACTTTAAAAAAATTAATTAATAATATAATTAAAATTTTATTAGAATTTTATAAAAAAAATATTTTTAAATAATGTAAGATTACAAGCACATATCCTTATCGAAATATCACATAATATCAGACTTTCTATGACTGCAAAAGGGCAAAAAAAAGTAGTAATAAATTAATATCCTACTTCTATTGCTTTTTAGCTTATCTTTTTACTTTGAAGGAAAAAAGGACAGAAAAGTAGTAATATATCTACATCATGCTGGGTTAATTAAGTCGTTCACATCATGTAAAAAAAATCATTAAAAGGCTCCATGTTCTAATATTTAAACGAGGGAATCTTTTTTAAAGAAAAAAATAACGAGGGAATCTTTGTATTATAATTTTGCTAAGTCGTCGTCGTTTACAGAGTCCAATAGGCAATAGCTCTTTCTCAGCTCTCTCTCCGCGCCCCTTTCCTCGTTGTCTCCCTCTTGTCTTCCTGTTAGCTATTCAGAAGCTTTCTCACTTATTTATGGCCGCCGCACTGAACACAGTTTCTTCCTTTTCCTTATCAAATATCAACTGCAACCGGCTTCGAACCCGGCCCCTCTTTTTACGGGCTTCTGTGTCATTCACAAGTGAGTTCCCTCGCTCATTAATGCTCCGTTTGATTACCGAAGAGAACGAAATCAAATATAGGGTAGGAAAAATTGTAATATTTTCAGATTGTTTACATAAAAATTTCCCTTAGTAAACATTATCTTGGCTACCAAACGGCTGTCTTAGATTCAGCCATTGAGCTTGAACTGTCTGTTCTTTTTACACTGAGAGATTCTGTGAACTTTACAGGGCGGAGACTTGCGATCACAGCGGCGGAGACCGATTCCGACGAAGGTCTTGTGAGATTCAATTCATTCTCTTTAGTTTTGTTGTTAGGAAATTTGCTGTTGTCGGTGAAAAATTTTGAAGTTTTGAATTTAATAGATAGGTAGCAGCAACTCCATATGAGCGATTGTTAATGAATTGGTTTAGGGTTCTAATGATTGCAATTATTATGATGTAATTGTAAGCAGTTAAATCTGAGACACCAGAAAAGGCAGCTGCGGCTGGAGGTTCCAGTTTCAACCAGCTTCTAGGCATTAAAGGAGCGGCGCAAGAAAGTGTGAGCTCTTTGTTTTGAAGTTAATTTCCATCCCCCATTTTAATTTTCAACTTTCTTTCTCTGAATTGTTTGAGATTTGCTCGTAAACTGCTTCGGAAAGTCCAGCCTAAAACAACTTAATAATGTTATAGACAACGGGCTGGCTCTTCCACGAGTGGGCCAATTAAGAAGTCACCTAAGGCCCTTGTGGAAGAGGCCCTCTAAATACTAACATTACTTAATGAGTATTTTCATAATTTCATTGAATTGATTAAATTTAAATTTAAATTTAAGTTTTAGTAATATCATAAAAGTTTATATTTATCTATTCAATTTATCCATTTTATTCAAATTCAATCTCTTATCCATTTCCTCTCTATATACTAATAAAATATTATTAATTTAATAATTTTTTATTTAATTTTATAATTCTACCAATTAAATATTAATAATAATTATATTCTAATTAAATTAATATTAAAATTTATCACATTTATTAAATATTAATTTTAATAATTAATATTAACTAATTAATTTATTTTTATCATATTTCATATTTAATAATAAGAAATCAAACCAAAAATTTTAATTACAAAAAACACCCACATATTTGATGAGAGGAGTGAGAAACAATTATTTTGATGTTTGACTAACCTACTGTTTACCTACAAATTCAGTGAGTTATTGTAGCTGAAGTCTAGGTTTTTATAGCAATGTCTAATTCAGGTGGTGGTGTTTTAGCACATAATGGCTATGATTTAGCTATCATTCAACTTTAGCCAAGTCAATAAAAATGCTTTTAACAATGTAATATTTTAGAAATCAGTTGCGATACTATGCCAGCTAGTTTTTATTGTTATTGAGTATTAGCAATGGTCTAGCCATTGCTACGTCCAAATTGAAGGCTAAATTCACTCTCTTAGCTATAATGCATATGGTTTTAGCCAAAAATTCCACATTGATCTAACTAAATCAAGATTTAAATAATAATATAATATTATATATTTTAATTAAAATAAATAATTTTTTTGCAAATAAACTTAATATATTAAATATTAATTTTAGTAAATCATAAATTATTATTATTTTTTTAATTTTGCAAATAATAGTCAATTCGAGATATTAAATATTAATTTTATATACTTAATATATTAATTAATAATAAACTTACCAAAAAATAATTTTTAGCAAGTCTTAGCGATTTTAATATTTTAAATCTATTTAATTTTAATATGTTAAATATTAAAATAGAATAAAATATTAAGATGGAGAGTGAATAGTAACTCTCTATATTTGGCAAATTTGAGTGATTTACTATGCATCAAAGCCAAATAATTTTAGATTTGGCAAAGTCCAATGTGAGACTTATTTGATCATTTTACTTTCATTTTGGCTTTGCAATGGACTTTAGCAAGACCATTGTTAGTGCTCTAGTGTAATTGCTAGTTCATTTTGATTTTTAAAAATACTTTTTTAAATATTTAGATATAGTTTAGATAGTAAATCATCTCAACTCATCTAATCATTACAATTATAAAATACACTAACAGTCCAATCCAGACATACTAGTGTTTTCCTCTACAAAAATAGGTTTGCAAAAAATTGCACAAAAAATAAATCTAGTTTAAACTTATCAAAGTGGGCCAATAAATAAAAAACTTAATTAAATGAGAATAAGTGTAAATCTAGAAACCTAAAAGATATCATACTAAGTTATACTTTTTTCAAAATTTTAAATTCATGAAAAAAAAAGTAGTTAAAAAAAATGACTTTATATTTAAAAAAGGATAATTGCCTCTCTTTAGAAACTAGAATTTCCAAAAATGATCAACAGTTAAGCATGAATATAAAGAATACAATTTATTGTCTCTCTAGTCGTAAGGCTTCTTTACAATTCCCACAAACACTCAATGGTTAGAAACAAAATACAAATATGATTTCTCCAGAAAAACACACAAATGTTATTCTCTAAACAATCTCTCTAGCAAATTAACAAATCTCACCATCTCTTTTATTCTGCTTTTCCATACAATAAACTCTCACACCCAAACCCAAGGAAAATACATTATTTTTCTTTATTTCTTTATGTTGGGTATTTGCAAGTTTTGCAATGTGTCATGGTTTTCCTTTGATTTTTTTTCTAATTATGATAAATAAAGGATAACAATTTTTTCTTTGATTTTTTTTTTGCTTCATCCTAGCTTGCAGCTTCTGATAGGAGAATAAATTTCAAATATAAAGTAAAATACATCATTTAAAATGATTAATTTAATGTTTAAATAAAAGAAATTGCCTCATTCAAATTTTTAGCCTTAGCTTCAAAATCTATTTTGTCGGAATAAGATAAGCCCTTTGATCTATAAAAAAAAACATTGTATTTTGCAGACTAAATGGAAGATCCGACTTCAGCTTACAAAGCCTGTTACATGGCCTCCCCTGGTATGGGGAGTGGTTTGCGGAGCTGCTGCTTCTGGTACCCTCCTTGCAAATTATGAAATCAGTAGCGTCTTTTGTTACAAATAATATTCTTTTCCTTCATTTGATTGTTTTATTAGTTTATCAATTCCCTTTGAAGGCCTTTGATGTGTATTTTCAGTCAGTATGTTCTGCAAGCAGTAAATCGTTGTACTTTTCTCAACTAAACACTACATCTCAATCTTCTTCCCGTATTGATACCTTCTTTGGGTAGCATAGAATCAGCTTTCCACATAAACCTGTAGATTGAGGTGGTTATGGCCTTCTCTAATTCCTATTTTGTGATCAATCTGCCAAGTTTTGGGCTCAAATCCATGTGCAGTGATCCCAAGAATTTAGCCATATACCTATAATTTTTTTTTTTTAATTCACAGATGCTATGATCTTAGTATGTATGTATGTTTAATTGTATTTTTTAATCTTCTGAGTCAATTTTACTCTCATGGCAGGAAATTTTCACTGGAATTTGGAGGATGCTTTCAAATCAATTGTTTGCATGATGATGTCTGGCCCATGTCTAACTGGCTATACACAGGTATAATTCTTACTGATATATATAAATAAATGCTCCACTTCAACACCATAAGTACTTTAAATTCATATAATGTAAACTTCTTTATTGTTTTACTTTTTAGACACTCAATGATTGGTATGACCGAGAAGTCGATGCAATAAATGAACCCTATCGTCCCATTCCTACAGGAGCAATATCTGAGAACGAGGCATTTAATATGTTGCTTCTTTTCCGTCCTTTTTGGAACAAAGTTATTTAACCAATTGTAATGTATGCACACGAATACTTCCACTTAATTCAGTTATTTTTTTCTTTTTATTTTCAAATATTTCAGGTCATCACACAAATTTGGTTGTTGCTTTTAGGAGGACTTGGACTGGCTGGTATATTAGACGTGTGGGTAGGTTACTTTAAATGGGCTTTGCATGTTGCTTCCTGTGATAGTATTGAAGATGAATATCAGTTCCTTAATCCTTACTTCTTATAGGCTGGGCATGACTTCCCCATAATTTTTTGCCTAGCTGTTGGTGGATCCTTAGTATCATACATATACTCTGCTCCACCTTTAAAGGTACTTCTTTCTTGGTCATCCTTGACATTAAGTCAAACCATTCGGCTTTCCTTCATGTTGCAGTGAAAACTTTACTTACATCACGACTAAGTTCGAAATCTGGTTGCAGTTGAAACAAAATGGATGGATTGGAAATTTTGCCCTTGGAGCAAGTTACATTGCTTTGCCATGGTAAGATATCCTATGCTTGACTGTCCCTCCTAAAATTAATGTAGACAAATTTACATATTTTCCTGGGGTTGTTAATGTATGGCATTTTCCAATTGACTAATTCCTTTGCTATTCTTCAGACCTATCAAGAGAGAAGTGTATGTCTAGTCTTGGTGTTTTTCCTAACATTATGCTCATGAAGAGGGCAATACTCAACTGATGGTTCTAAGCAAGGAATCCCTTAGCAATCAGAAGTGACTTGTTGAATCGGGATGATAGCCAATACTTTATCTTTCACTAAGAAATTATTGATATTTTCTTAGAGCATTCTTTGATCTTTTTTTCCCCTTGAGGATCCCTTTGTTAGATTTCTATCGTTATTGCTTGTTTATGGGATTGGAAGCCTGTTGTGAAGGAAAGCCATTCAGATTTGTAGGTTCAATTTTCTGCATGAACTGTCTCAAATATGTGAAAGAAGGCAAGCTTCATACGATAGGCTAGATAAAAAAAAACATCATTAAGTATAGTTTTCTAGGTGCATAATGGACTTCCACCACACATTATTATTTCAACTTGATCTCTTGTTGACAGGTGGGCTGGTCAAGCTTTATTCGGGACACTTACACCAGACATAATTGTTCTGACTCTACTGTATAGCATAGCTGGGGTATGTTCTTCTTTTGTTTGTTTTGGGGTGGGGGGGTATATGGCTATGTGTAACGACCTAAGAAAGGTCCAAACTATATCTGGGCACATATTGCAAAAGCATTGGTCAATGCTCTAATTAGAGCCTATTAAATTCATTATGAACTAATCTCTCACAAACAATGTGGGATCTCATTCACCACCTTTTTATACGTAATCACATTGTCTGGCGTATTAACATCATGTATGTTAAATATGTGATCCAATCATCAATATTTGATTATGGCTACATCACATTTCAGTTGGGTATTGCCATTGTCAATGACTTCAAAAGCATTGAAGGAGACAGAGCACTAGGACTTCAGGTACCTCTAGTTCTCCATTGTCTCTTACCCTTTGGTAATACGAATCATGCTATGTTGGCAACAATTTATTGACCATCCTAGAAGTAGCTTTTCATAAACTTAATAATGTCGTTTGGGCAGTCACTTCCAGTTGCTTTTGGAGCAGAAACTGCTAAATGGATTTGTGTTGGAGCAATTGACATAACTCAGATCTCTGTAGCTGGTAAATCATTTTTTTCTATTTTCAATATTGTATTTATTGAAACCCATGTTTTGTTTTATCGCTGATGCCACGTCAAATTTTGCCCTCATTTTATGATGAATTTATATTATTGCAGGTTATCTGCTAGGGGCTGGTAAACCACACCATGCCTTAGCCTTACTTGCTTTGATAATACCTCAAGTCGTTTTTCCAGGTAAAGCACTTACATTAATGGAACTTCATCACTTACTCCAGTTGAAAATGAAATTAGGACTTATTGTTTATATAAATTTGAAAATTATATATTCTTTTTAATTAACAAACTAACAATTGTAATTAGGTGCACTCCTTACTGTAGATATTACGGTTCAACCACGAATATTTTCTGTTTTGTTATTTTATTCTTTGCCCATTTGCTTCTAGCTACGATAGGTGCTATAGTTATGACGAGCGTTAGCCTATTATATCGGTAATAAGCACTCTGCTAATAGTACTATTTTGTGCACTGCAGTTTCAGTATTTCCTCAAGGACCCTGTTAAGTATGATGTTAGATATCAGGTATATATTCAGGACTCTATGAAATGTGAAGTTACTGCCAAAACGAGCTTGTTGAGAATGAGGCTTCTACTTCTGAATAATAATTTAATGGACTTGATCGACTAGCTAGATAGCCTTGTAATTCTTTCCATCACATGACATATCACAGACCTCCAAAACGACCCAAATAGGAGCTTTTTACAACATTGGCAATAGTCTAGCTAACATTAATTTTTGGATGGGTGAATTGATATTAGACTAATTATCTTAAAGTCAAAATAGAAATATAATGTTATATATATTTTAATAATATTTCAAAATCTTTTTTATATTTTTGTAAATACACTTTATATATTAATTAATAATTTAATTCTTACTTAAAATTATTGTTTCTCAACTATAAAATAAAATAGGAATAAAGTAGAGAAAGTACTAGTCTAAGTGCAACTAATTTTAAAAAAACTTAGTCCTTGTTTATGTTCCAAAATCATCCCCTCTTATCTCAAATTCATCATTACACTTTTTCAAATTTCTATATAAAATAATCTAATAAAGTTCAACTTCTTCAAATCCTAAAAACTTTCAGTGTCACCATCATTGAAATTATTTATACTAAATTCTTACTACTTACCTTCACAAACCAGATTTTTCATTTTTGTTAATAAATAAATCCAACATATTGAATATATAATTATTTATATTATATATATATTCTTACCAATCTCTAGATTTCTCTCAGTCCTAAGATACAATATATACTCAGAATTTAAAAACATCTATGTAAAATCAACACTTATTCTAAAAATTAAAAAGAAAAATTTAATTATTTATATTATATTATCTGACATACTAATACGTTCTTCTACCCATTTAAAATATACTTTTTATTAATAGCTAACCACAACCAATCTACTAATATTTCACTACTATTCAAACATTATTTCATTACCATTCACATGATGTCGAAAAAAAGTCTCCGTGATTTGCATTTTGCTTTGGTTCATACTAGTCATTTTGCACTGAAAAATGAAAGAATATTATGCATGTTCCAGGCAAGCGCCCAGCCATTTCTCGTACTTGGTCTTTTGGTGACTGCTTTTGCCACCAGACATTGATTTTATCAGAGCCCATGACCAAATGCCGCTGTGGAGAGGAGACAAGTAGTACTGCAGAAACAGAAAGCCCGCTGAACAGTTACTAATTAAGGTGCGTCACAAACCCTTGGACCATGCGAGGGATTCCCCTTCGTCTTTGCCTGGAGAGGGCTCAAAACTGGACTTATCCTCCGAGAAAGCAGTTGCTCAACATTTGGCTTTCCATTCTGGATTCGGTTCCATTTCTTAATGACTTCATTCATTCTATCGGGTCGTCCAATGAAAGACACATATGTTTGTCATTGAAATAACATTATGCATGCCTCACACAGGGAGTACTAGGTCACCGTAAATTAGCATTACTAGCATTACTCCGTAATTTGGATTTTTCAGTTGCTATTGTTTCTAATATAAAAATAGATATCTTATATAAAAATAAGAATAATCTCCTTTTTAGACAATATAAAATTGTGCCAATTTTCATTGTCAGCCTTATTAATCTACGTACCATTCTCTAACGTCTACGTACCATGCATGGAAAGTGATACAACTTACTGTTAAATACAAAGCAGGAAGTAATGGTCCCCAAGAAACGACATTAATCTAAGAGTACCATTTACTGTACTTCTCATTCTAGCTAGACTCCAAAAAAAAAAAAAAAATACACTGCCACATGACTGTCATTATTGGACACCTGCTTATCAACACAGACAGGACCTAAGAAACACAACTCCTTAAAACATTTTGTTTAGAGGTACGTATATAGTTATTAGAGGTCCCTACTCCCTAGTCCTGAATTTGGATTCGTCAATGGGGATGCCTTCCTCAGCAGCACGCTCTACTCCAGACTTGTCAGTGGTGCTGAGTCCGCCTTTGCGGCCCATCTCCTGATACCCTTCCTGTCCTATCTGCTCCTTCCTCGTCTGTCCTCCTTTGCTTCCCAGCTCCTGGTACCCTTCATGTCCCAGCTGCTCCTTCCTCGTCTGCCCTCCTCTGCTTCTTCCTTCATTCATCACCCATGCAGTCCCATTATTAGCAAAAAAATATACCTGAATGCAATCTTATTACCACTGCAAAAACACACAAACAAACATAAGTTATATACCTTCAGCAAGGTGCTTCTGGGCTTCAAGGCTTTTCCCCCCAGTTCCTCCTGGAACCACGGTCTCTCCCTGCCTTGCCTTTGCGTCAAGTTCTTCTCTTTTCTGCTCGAATGCCATTTCTCTTTTGGGGTTTTTCTGACAACAAACTTACAAAAAACGATATGCTTAAGTTTCAATGACCACGCTGCTGAATGCTGATGCTACCACAATGATAATGCCTAAGCGGAGAGACTTTCCTTTATATACAGAGAGAGAGTTATCCAACGGTGAAGGAAGGTAACTAAGAAAGGCAGCGGTAGAGGCCACGTAAGGGTACAGACGCGGCGAAATAGGGGAAGTTGAGCGCTACTAGAATGACACACAGGAGCTTGTGTCAGTCGAAACACTTATTTACAGCAACCAAATTGACACGAGTCCTGGCTATTGCATCCATCTCAATTGGCTTTGGCATTTGAAGTCTTACACGTGTCCTTTGCTGTGTCCCATTTCATCCTTTATGATTTTAAGGAGCCTCGAGGTCATTCGGCCATTCAAATATCACATAGATCATATTTTTTGTTTAGTTCTTTCATATTTGATTATTAAAGAGAACCCCAAATAGATTGATGTGGAGTAATTGATTGATCTACACCATATACCTAGTTCACCAAGCACCATAAAATGTAGCCTTGTTCATCCGCGTAGGATCCATAGCTTAATATATAGTTATTTCCCAAATATTAACGCTCTTAATTCTTAAAGGGATATGCATTTTTTTTTTTTTTTGAGAAATTAAAAAAATATATTGTTGATGTCATTGTGGGATTTGTTTTGGTCCAAAAGCCCACCAGCGATAAAAGCCCACTAGAAAGGAAAAGCACACAGCGGGCCCAACTCTGCAGAGTTCAAAATACATATCAACCCGTTGCCACTTTTCATGGGATCTTATACAGATACGAAATATCGCCAAACTCAGAAAGATATCTCATGCAGATACGCGATCACGATAATCACGGAAGGTGTTACACAGGATATGTATCGGCCCGGAGGCCTATATATACCAGGTAAACCTCAATTGTGAGATTCATGATTTTCCTCATAAAATACGTGGTTATTAACTTAAGCATCGGAGTTTTCTAGGGTGGAGAACCACCGTTTTCTCTTGATTCTTCTTGCAGGTATCAAGAATAGGAGGCCGGCGAGACACATCCTCAACATTGGCGCCGTCTGTGGGATCTGACTTTACAGACGATTAACGTGGCTCTCACATGCCAACTGTGACACGTTCCGTAGCAAGCCGAATGACAAGTTCCGTAGCAAGTCGAATGACAGGAGCATCGATGGAAGCGCGGTTAGCAGTGGCGGAGGAAAGACTGAGAACAACATTGGAAGCCTTGGAAGCGCTTCAAAAGGAGAATGAGACTTTGCGGCAAAGGAACGCTGAATCCAGCAACACAGTCGTACCGCCTAGCAACGGGCAAGGAGAGCAAGAAGGAGGAAAGGGCTGGTTCGGGACCCTCCGGTCGAGGTCGATCGACAGTTTCTAGGAGTTAGCTAAACTTTTCATAACCCAGTTTATGCCAAGCAGAAGGCGCCGGTGTCTAGCCGCCTACCTGCTAACAGTCAAGCAAAAGGAGGATGAGGATTTCAAGACCTACCTCACATGGTTCAATAAAGAACGCTTAACAACGGATGACCAGGACGAGAAGATCACTCTGGCCGCCCTCCTGGGCGAAATCTAGCCTTAGAGTCCCTTCATGGTCGATCTGGCAAAGAAGACTCCCTCCACCCTAAGGGAGTTCATAGATCAAACGGACAACTTTGTCAACGCCGAAGACACGCTGCAAGCGTTGGTAGACCCCCGCAGAGAAAGTAGGAGGGATGAACGGCGAAGGGGGCGCGATGACAAGAAAGCGGGAACAAGTTGGCAGGAAAGAAGACGAGAAAGGTACACGGATCGAAACACCAGGTTAATGCATAACAACCTGAGTGTCAAGGAGGAAGAGGATGGCAAGGCCGAAGGGTGCCCACATCAGACGGGAGACCGGTATTGCAAGTACCACCAGACAACATCACATTGGACTGAAGATTGTACAACCATGAAAAAGAGGGTCGCTGACCTAATAGGAACAAACGAATTGGAGCACATGATCGCAGAGCGATCAAAACCAAGGAGGCGCAAGGAAACCGGGCGAAGAGGTAAAAGGAGCTTCAGCCCCGAGCGGAGAAACCGCGGCAACAACTCTCGAAATGATCGCAGCTGAGCGAACAACAGAGGGAACGTTGGCAGAAGCAGGACCCCCACCAGAGGCTGCAGGAATAGGACACCCCCGAGAAATAACAATAATAGAGAACCAATCGGGGAAATCAGCACGATAGCAGGAGGATTCGCCAGAGGCGGAATATCCACATCCAGTCGCAAGGCGCATGCACGAAGAGCTCGGTACGAGGAAGTATATGTAACGGACAGGGCGCCTAAGCAGCAGAGACTGAACCAAGAATGAGAAGTGATATCCTTCAGAGAGGCAGATAGGCAAGGGATACTATATCCGCATGACGACGCCCTGGTAGTCACCCTCATTATAGCCAACTATACGATTAGGTGGGTACTAATTGATAACGGAAGCTCAGCTGATATATTGTTTTGGGACGCGTTCAACAGAATTGGCATTGATACCGGACAACTACGACCTTCCCCAACACCACTGAAGGGTTTTTCCGGTGAAGCCATCCAGCCAATCGGAGCTATCACACTTCCAGTTACCGCCGGGAGTGGAACACAAACAGCGACTACAATGACCGACTTCTTGATAGTGAAAGCCCCTTTCTCCTACAACGTTATACTCGGGAGACCGACCCTTAACCGCCTCAAAGCAATAACTTTTACGTATTACCTCAAGATGAAATTTCCAACCGACAGCAGGGTAGGAGAATTAAAAGGAGAACAGGCACTGGCTAGGGAGTGTTATGTACAGGAATTGAAGAAAAACGGCAACGAGGTTTGCACAATCAAGGAGCCAGAAGGAACTTTCCTCCCGCCACTTCCGCCCACCATGGTCGAGGCATCGCAAAAAGAAGTAGAGGTCGGAAATGAATAGATTCAACAGCATGTCGAGGTCAACGAACCTTTGGAGCTTATAACTCTGTTCGCAGACCGCCCAGGGACAACCGTGTGCGTAGGCACAAACTCCTCCCCTGCAGATAGAGAGAGTCTGAAACAGCTGTTGGTGGAGCATAGAGACATTTTTGCCTGGAGCCACGAAGAAATGCCAGGAATAGACAACGCCATCATTGAACACAGACTGGGAGTGAACCCTGCGCATAAACCTGTGCGTCAAAAAAAGAGGTCTTTCAGCGCGAAAAAATACGCCGCCATCGGCTTAGAGGTCGAGAAGCTGCTCACCGCCGGTTTTATCAAAGAGGTCCACTATCCGGAATGGTTATCCAACGTCATCATGGTGAAGAAAACCAACGGGAAGTGGAGAATGTGCGTAGACTTTACCGATCTCAACAAAGCCTGCCCGAAAGATAGTTTCCCCTTGCCACGCATCGACCTCATCGTGGATGCAATAGTGGGACACCGGACGCTCAAATTCATGGACGCATACTCAGGATACAATCAAATACAGATGCACGCGGCGGACAAGGAGAAGACGGCATTTATAACCGACCGGGGGTTGTACTGCTATCAAGTAATGCCATTCGGATTAAAGAACGCAGGAGCAACTTACCAAAGGTTAGTCAATCGAATGTTCGCAAAGCAGATGGGGCAAACCATGGAAGTCTACATAGACGACCTCTTAGTTAAAAGCAAGGAGCCTGCCCAACACATTATTGACCTGAGAGAGGCATTCGAGGTGCTGCGCCAGTATAAGATGAGGCTGAACCCTGCCAAATGCGCCTTCGGAGTCGAGTCGGGGAAGTTTCTGGGATTCATCGTATCAGAGAGAGGAATCGAGGCCTCCCCCGAGAAGATAGAGACTATAATCAATATGAAACCACCAAAGAACCTGCACGAGACACAACGATTAGCAGGGAAAGTAGCCGCCCTCGGGAGGTTCATAGCCAGATCAACCGATAAGTGTATGCCTTTCTTCCACGTATTGCGTAAAACACATCCTTGGAATGAAGTGTGTGATGAGGCGTTCAGGTTGTTTGTAGGTTGGCCACATCGGTGGAGAACCATTCCCTTAGCTGGTTGGCCACGTCGGTGACGGCCTCCGCATGAGAAAAGGCAGGCAAAGGGGAGGCTTTCCGAGGAGCCACGCCCATTACCGGATCAGCCACATGTCCAGATACAGGCAAGAACCCCGGATGAACAGACCCAACCCACGCGGCATGAGAGTCATCACGGAGCATTTGGTCTAACTCCTCATCGGTAAAGGACTCCCGAGCCCCCGTCAAACGAGGGGGCGTAAAGCGGCGACGGGGAGAAATGCTCCCCACTCCCAACCAAGGACGGAGTTTTACCTCCAGACACAGTAGTGGGAGACGTCTCCGAGCTGGGCGGGCCAGTCAGCGAGGCATCGCAGGCGCCCCCAAGAGGGGGAGACGCAAGGCCCCCTTGACCAAAAGGCTGGGCGCCGATACGGTCCGTTTCCTCTGCGCCCAAAGGTGGAGCGCTCTCCTCCTCAGAAACACCCTTGGAGGGCGATTGGTGGCGTGAACCAGGCCCCGCAATTCTTTCCAAGTGAAGGGCGGCTGCCACACAAAGAGGAAGTTCGCCGCCCCTCACTGGTCTTTCAGTAGTTGGTGCCATGAAAACTGGAGTGGACGCCTGGGAGCTCAACTGAAGAGGGGCGTGAGCCTGGAAAGTGGCGCCCATTTCAAAGAGAGCGATATTAGCCAACATCTCTCTGTTCCCCAAACCGGCGGAATGTGGCCTCGCGGGAGAGGTGCATACAGGCGAAGTGGGAGCCACTACCCGAACGCCTGAAGACCCAGACCCTTCTAGCGGGGTTGGCGTTACGCCCTCGCCGCCTCCTGGAGAAGCCACACATTCTCGAGGCGTTGGCTCAGGAGCGCTCACTTTGGGAGCCAAGCCCCCCTCAAGAATTTGGGTCGCCGGCGCCAACTCCCGATCGCCCCCAGTGGGCACCCTGTTTTTCTTGGGCGGAGGGTTTGCGCAAGAGCCCTCTGGGCGTTCTCGTTTCCTCTGGCCCTCATCGTTCTTCTTCTTGGACCTCTTCTCATTCTTGCCCTCCACCGCGACAGTCTCTGGCCGATCGGTTTGCCTAGGCTTACTCCTGGTACCTCGCATAGAAAGAGCACCCCTTGCCGTCTTTTTTGAAGGAACTGATAAAGGGGCGAGGATGACATCAGTGATCATAAAGTCGCGCTCCTGGACAAAGGAACTGTTCGGAGACGTCAAGAACTGATCTGTATGCACAGGTGTCAGCAGCTTGTCAGTCCAAAGGTCCTCCGATGGTCTGCGGCCCAGGCATTGACAGCATCAATCCGGGCAAGCTCTCGACGGGACAAAGGGGGCATGGTTGCCCACAGGCGTCGACCATCAGGAAGTGGGCGCCAGATGGCCCTGATAAGGAAATCCCTAAAGACCTCATCTTGACCAGGAAACTCCCATCCTTGGCCACTAATGAAAAAGAACTTGGCAGTCCACGCCTTGACGTTAGAATACCTTCCCTCAAATCTCGCCAGAGATTGGTCTTTCTCCTTCTTGTGAAAACAAGCCACGCACCCCTTAGTGGCCGCCCTCACGTAATAGAAAGCCAAGAACTCACGCGCAGTGAGATCAGGATAAGAATCACAGAGGGGCTCAGCACCATCCAGAAGACGATGCAAGCACACAAGAACACCCTCAAGGCGAAAGGGTGAAGTTGAATAGGAGCAAGTTCAAGAAGGTCGAGAATATCTCAAAGGGGGCGACAGAATGGGAGTTTCAAACCATGCGATAACAGGGCGATGGAGATAGCCACCCAACCAGAAAACCCCTCGTCATCACAGCACCCTGAATCAGGGGCTTTCATCACAACCAAGCTCGGGATTTTAAATTCTTCCCTGATCCCGGCCAAGTGTTTCTCGCGAACACTGGAACGCCACAAGTAACCGTCGAAGGTTGTGCCTTCAAGAATGTCAAAAGGCTGAGACGATCCGCTACCTTGGTCTACCATAGGAGTAGTGAAGAAAGAAGAAGAGGAAAGCAAGAAGCAAGAAAAAGGAAAGAAGCAGAGACGGAAAGAGCCTAATAACAAGAGAATACAGAAAAGCAAAATGAAGAGAGAAAAAGAAAAGGTATCTAAAGAAATCAAGTGCGGCATGCCAACAGACGGAGATATGATGACCTGACATAAATACAGAGGTGTAACGTCAGATGAGAAGACGAGAAGACAACACGCACCCGATGATCAGTGGAAAAGAACGAATTCCTAAGTTTGTCTTCGCAGGAAATCAAAACCAAAAAAGAATTAAATTCCCTACGCTTCAAGGCGAAGGAAATTTGTGGGATAACTATGGGATCTGTTTTGGCTCAAAAGCCCACCAGCGATAAAAGCCCACCAGAAAGGAACAGCACACAGCGGGCCCAACTCTACAGAGTCCAAAATACATATCAACCCGTTGCCACTTTTCGTGGGATCTTATACAGATACGAAATATCGCCAAACTATGAAAGATATCTCATGCAGATACGCGATCACGATAATCATGGAAGGTGTTACACAGGATATGTATCGCCCCGGAGGCCTATATATACCAGGTAAATCTCAACTTTGAGATTCATGATTTTCCTCATAAAATACGTGGTTATTAACTTAAGCATCGGAGTTTTCTACGGTGGAGAACCACCGTTTCCTCTTGATTCTTCTTGCAGGTATCGGGAACAGGAGGCCGGCGAGACACGTCTTCAACAGTCATGTTCCACGGCCAGGACTATTCGACGATTATCCAAACAGTCTGGGCCTACAAAAGAGTTATGGGGGATGGGAAATTGTAGTGTATGACCACTTCGATGCCAAAGTCAGATGGGTTGAAGAATATAAGAATGTTTAGTAGTATGAAAGATTGAAGAATTGAGAACTTAAGTTGGATATCGATGGCCTTTTCATTATTTATAAACATGGACTTGTACCTTACCTGATTCCAAAGGACGAGAGTGGATGTCCTGTCTGTCCTTGTGGCCATCATTCTCTTTACCGTGTTTGGGTGAGCCGCCCTGCCACTATCAGGGTAAGGGGTGAGTTGTCACTTTCGAGTTGTGTCATTTCCTACTTTATACAAACGTGTGCTTAGAATTCCTAACCTACATTTAATGCAATGCAGTACTTACATATGCTGCATTTAATACGAAGTGGTATGTAGTACGCTTTAGGTATGCTTGTATTAAATGTGGAGTAGCCTCAGTAGGTTCCTGCATTTAATGCGGTGATGGGTGTGGCGTGCTGCTTCTTGACCTGGAGTGTGTATCATGCGTGTTGTATTTGCCTGACGTGATGTCCTTACAGCACTAGTGGTCACCTTCTTCCTGAGGCTTGAATTGCACAGTGGGTTGCGGGGCTAGATATCTCCCAAATTAGGCTGAACCAAGTTCTGCCTTGGACCCCGGGCCCTATTTACATTGAATGGGCCTCCCGTCACATACACAATTAATAAAACAAACTCTATTCTTATAAAGTAATTAGAAGATATAATAGTGATCTACATGATTTGAAAACATCTAACTCGTAATTAAAGAATTCAATGCAATGAAGTAGTTCAAAAACTTTCGATGATCATTTGCCTAAGATCAAATATATGCATGGCAAAAATACAAGGTCACACACACATAAAAACATACATGTTTATTCTTAATTTATTGTCTTTCTTATATTTTTTTAAAAAACTCTCACTTTCTTTTCATGTGGGTTTTTATTGTTATTTTATATTTTTAAATGATTCAAATTATATTACGAATTTTCTATATGATTGCCCTAAAGTATTACAATCTAACAAGATTTAATTTATTTTTCAAACTATAGTCTATACTAGTCTTGTGATTAGTGAGTAATTATTAGAAAATTTTAGAGTACCAATATATGGTATTCTATCAAACTACAAATTAATGTCATATCATTAAAACTTAATGCTTCTATAAACATGAATTTGAATGCCATAACTGGAGGACAATATTCCCCGATGGGCCGATGAAGTCTAAGGTCTCATTTGGATTGAGAAACACTCTCAATCCATTTTATCTCATCTTATCTCATCTTATCTCATCTCATCTCATTAGAACAATTTTTTTTTTCAAATTCTCATACAAAATATAATAAAAAAGTTGATTTTTTCAAATTTTAAAATAATAATAATATTAAAAAATAATATTTTTATTTTATTTTATTCAACTTTCAAATTAAATCTAAAATTATTTATTCTCATCTCATTATCCAAACCACACCTTATAAGAGAGGTCCATAAATGCTAATTATGATCCAACAAACCAATAGTGAGGGATACACAGAGTGATTCAATCTACCCTCATTAACTACGGAATAATGGCATGATCGATCGGGAGGATATTCACAAACCTTCCTTAAATGGATAACTATCCAAGATATCCCCCTTCTGTGGTAACTTCTCCTAAGATTAGCATCCATTCAAAGCCTGCTATGTAGCATTCATGAAATTAGTGGAGCAAATTAGACTGTCATGCGATCTCCATCAATTAAATGCTTTCCTATATAAACCACGAAAGCTGGTGATTTGAGAGAACTCTTACTCACTATTTTTACCACTTTAATATAGAAAATACGAGACTCTGACTTAGACATCAGAGGTGTCTTTTAACATACTGAACCCTTACATTCAATATGTTTCAATCTGAATCCTAAATTACGTTAAAGCCAGTTTTAGAATTGAACTCCTAGATGTTTTGGGGTTTCAAAAGTTGATTTGATATTCATGACTATATGATTTTAATTATTATATGATTTTTGCATCATGCTATCATGTCAAGTTTTTGTGAGTCAAATCCAACCACTAGCGTTAGTTCTACCATTACCCCTACTACCCTTACTCCTATTCCTACTCCTACCCCTACACGCACGGCCTCACCAAGTAAGCAACCAATTTTAGTTGTATGGTCTCACTTCACCAAATTATAGGGTAGTGACCCCCAAGCTAAGTGTAATCATTGTAGAAAAATGTAAGGATGTCGCTAAGGAGGCATGATACATTTCAATTGAAGGTCCACTTAAAAGCACAATGTAAAAAGAGTTCAATTAGATATTTGTTACAAGTGAAACACTATAGATTGGAGATTGAACTTAAAATATAGTGGATGAGAGTGTGGGAGGAGGGGAACGTTGAAAGGGTATACAAAATATGATCCATAATAGTATAAGAGATATCTAACTTATATGTTCATAATAGATGAGATACCATTTCTATTTACGGAGGGTGAATGGTTCCAAACATACTCTAAATACTTAAAGGGAATGATCTCATCATAGTTTATACTTTTAAGTTTACAAAATTTTCACATATTTAAATAATATTTGTATTTAGATTTTTTTTTTCTTATTTTGTATTTCATGTTTTATAGTCTCACTTGCTCAAATTTTTACCCTATTTCCAAATTCCTAGTGAAAGGCCTAAATCTGGACCCTACGATTCCTATTAGTTTGTCATCGTAGTTTTAAGTTTTTAACTTTCTTACATATGTAGCTATTGCTTGTAATTCTAATTTATTTTACAGCCTCACTTGCCCACCACACTTCATAGTCAAAGTCAAAGTCAAAGTCATCATCTTGGATTCTTGATCTTGCTACAACTTGAAATTTCATTGAAACATTATTATTCATTTAAATTATTTGATCATTTTTAATAATTTATAATTAATTTTTAATAATTTTAAATTAATTTTTATTATTGTAATAGCTTAGTATTATTAGTTAAAACTTAGCCTAGTTTGCTTTCTATAAACTATTTCATCTTATCTTATCTAATCATTAATTTTCCAAACTTCTAATCAAAATACAAAAAATAATTTAATTTTTTTAAATCTCAAAATAAAAATAATTTAAAAAATATTTTATAATAATATTTTATTCAACTTTCATTTCATTGTATGACCAAATGAGGCCATAAAAGGTACTGACTTAATAATTAGAACTTAGACTTTTTTGTTTTATGCTTTAACAACCATCGGTAGTTCCAACCCAAGTATTTGCAGGGATTTTCATGGATCCCAACCAACTTATTTCTGAGGCTACTAAGATGGCAAATGAATTCATTTCAGCAAACAAAAGTGAGACAGAAGGAAAAGCAAGTGAAAGAATGAACCTAATCCAATGGACTTTACCTCCTGTTAATACCTACAAAGTAAATTGGGACGCTACGGTGGATAAAGTAAATTGCCGTGTAGGAGTGGGAGTTATAGTTGGAGATTGGAATGAGAAGATCATTGCCTCTTTAAGATCTCAATGCCATATGTATCCAGACTCTTATTTGGCTGAGATGTTGGCTGCCCTCAAAGCTGTCATCCTGGTTAAACAACTGGGAATCTCTCGCTTTGTTCCGGAGGGAGATGCCCAAAAAGTGGTGAAAGCTATCAAAGACCAATCGGATTAATGGAATGCAGCAGGAATGATCATTGCTGATATTAAAAGTATGCTAAAATCCTTCCAACAATGGTTTGTAAGTTCTATTTGTAGGAATTGTAATAATATAGCTCATTGTCTTGCTAAGGATGCATTAAAACTCTCTGAAGAGAGATTGTATTGGAGGAAGTCCCTCTTCATATCATTACTTGTTGCAAGTTTGTTAATGAAGTGTTAATCTTCTTCTCAAAAAAGACAAAAAAAAAAAAACAACCTTTGTTTCATTTTTTTTTTATAAAAAGTATAATATAGTTTTTAAGTTTTTAATATTTGGATCCAAAATGATCCAGAAATAGGTTATTGTTATAAAACTAAAAAAAAAAAAAAACTATCATTGCAAGAGAAAATATTTGGAACTCCTTATTTCTCAAGAACTAAATTCTCTTTTTCTTTTTTTCTTCCCTTTCTTCTTTCTTTATTTTCTTTCTTCGTATTTTTGATACATCTCTGATCGAATGATAACCGATATATATAGACTATTGAAAGCCGTGTATAATGGCAACTATTGATGGATGCACAACATCCATCAACAATACATCCTCATTTTCATTTTTCAATGACTTAGTAGGGAGGGGAGTCATTCATGCCCCCTCCATTATTCATAACACTTCCTCTTAAATGACCACCCATAAAGAATCTATCTCGTTAAAATTTTGCCAAGGAAAAACACAGTGGGAAGAAAAACAATGGTTAAGGAAAAAGAGTACAGTATTCTTATATACCGCCAAGTACTTTAAGATTGCCTCATTAAAACCTTGCAAAAGAAAACTCAGTGGGACAAAACCTTAGCGAAGGAAAAAGAGTACAATCAGCACAAGTCTTCAATATAGTTACTCCCTCTAAAAAGTGCATGATTATAGATTTTTGAGTTTTCGCATTCTAATGTTCTACACAATTTTCTTGAATATTACAGTTGGTAATGTCTTTGTGAATAGATCTGCCAGATTATCACTTGATCATATCTTTTATATATCCTCCTTTGATTTGAATGATAAGTAGCATTATTTTCGTATAAAATTATTGGACTATCATTGATCATGGAAAAACCGCACTTTTCTAGAATATGTAGAATCACTGATCTCAATCAAAATACACTTTAAACTTGTTTTCATGAATTGAAATTATTTTTAAGTGATTTGAATATGTGACATGTTGCCCAGATGACTAATACAAGAGGGGGATGAATTGGGTTATATTAAAAAATTAATACTTATAACCAAATATACAATATAAAATATAAACAGAATATGAAGCAGCAGGAAATATAAAGAGTAAGGGTAAAAATAAGCAAATCCAGTATTTTAACGAGGTTCAGCCCCACTACCTATGTCCTCGCCTCAAGTTACCCCTTGAGGATCCCAAATTCAATATTCAATCTCTTTCAGGTGAAGATAGAAACCTATTACATCTTTGAGCAATACCGCTCCAAAGAATCCGTATAGAACACCGTCTACACTTCCAATCACCTCACACTTTGTGATTCAACTATGTCTTCTGTAGAATACCTTCTACACACACAAGTGTTATACGCACTTTCTTACAAATATAAAAACTGATAGTAGGTAGGTTATCAGAATACACTCCTCAATGAGTGAGATAAAAACAATACAGCGCAACTTATATCTCTCTCAAAATGAATAAGGATTAAGGTACAAAACTTAGAGAAGAGAGAATGAGTATTTTGAAATAAAGATGCAAAAGCTCTTATTGTTGTGAGTTTTACAAAACACAAGTGAGTTATTTATAGGCAAATGAGTCACACTTAATCATCTTTCAAATTCAAAATTCAAATTTTGATGAAGTCATTGCATATGTCATACGTTTTGATGAAGTCATTACATATGTCATGCATTTAATGAAGTCATTGCATATATCATACATTTTGATGAAGTCATTGCATATGTCATGCATTTGTAATAAATAATTTTTGAAATTAAAGTTTTTAATAACATCATGCATATGTCATGCACACGAAAAAAAATAATTTTTGAAGTTAAATATTTTAATGATGTCATGCATATGTAAAAAATGCAATTTGATGCTTTATGAAAAAGAATTAGTTTTGAATTTTAATCCAATTTCAAATTTTATCAAAAGATGTACAAAATTACTCTATGAGTATCATTTTTAGACTTGTTTTCTTTCTTGTTTATGCTTGATGTGCGCTTGACTCTATTGCGTAGATAATTTGAGTTTGAGACTTGAATTTATTTGTTATCATCAAAATCTATACGTAGATACGAGACTTGAAACCTTAGGTTTTACAATCTCTCATTTTTTGATGATGACAAATACTTAGTAGAAATCTATGACCTGTAGTAATACTTAAACTCTCCCTGAAAATATGCGTTAGTTTTTCAAGTAAAATATAGACATGATTCTAGCATATATAACATGGTAGTATAATACTAGTATAAAATACTAGTATAAGACTTCTCCCTCTTTTGGCATCATTAAAAAGGAACCACAATTGATTTCAGTAAAATTTCTTCCCCCGTGCGTGTCCGACAAAAGCTGTAAAAGCTGAGACCTATCTTTATCGTCTCGGTAGAGAGATCTGCTTGATATTGTTGACAAATGAAATATTATCGAAATTAGGTGTGGAAGGAGATTTCTTCTCGCGTCCATGTCTGACAAAACCTGCAAAAATTGGAAGTCTAGCTCTGGCAATTTGGTGCGGAAGGAGATTTTGTAGAGAGTTGAATAATTAGAGTCACTCGTGTCTGATACAACCTGCAAAAGCTGGAGGCCTAGCTCTGGCAATGTAATTACAAATACTTATAAGAGATAGAAAAGCAATGTAATTACAAATACTTATAAGAGATGATTGAGTACTTACACCTCATGAAGGTTCTCTTAGAATTTGTTACACTGGATGATCTTTAACATATTTCTACTGTTTGGTTGCATCTTGTACTAAGTCTTAATAATCTTTCCTTATGTCTCCATGTTGGACTTCTTCCATTGTATTCTCTTTGTTGAGATTGAGACTATTTGTGCTATTTGTACCTTTTGTTTCTTTATTAATAGATTTTTTGGAGAGTAGAGGGTTAGATTTATCAAATACTACATGCATAGATTCTTGTACAGTTAAAACCCTTTTATTGAATACTCTATGAGTTTTACTATTTGTAGAGTACTCAAGAAAGATACCTTCCTCAAATTTTGCATCAAACTTTCCTAAATTATCTCTATCATTGAGAATAAAACATTTGTATCAAAATAAATGAAAGTAACTAATGTTGGGCTTTTTCTCATTCCAAAACTCATAAGAGGTTTTATCTAATTTAGACCTTAACATAACTCTATTTATAACATAACATGCAGTATTTACTGTTTCGGCTAAAAAATAACTAGGTAAATTATTCTCATTAAGTATTGTTCTTGCCATTTCTAGAAGAGATCTATTCTTCATCTCTATTACCCCATTTTGTTAAGGAGTTCGAGGAGTTGAAAAATTATACAGAAAAATATTTTCATCACAAAATGATTCAATATCTTTATTGACAAACTCTTTCTCCCTGTCACTTCGAATGTTTGAAATAGTATAACCATTTTCATTTTGAATTCTCTTGCGTAACTTGGTAAAAGCATTATGTACCTTATCTTTATGAGTAAAAAAAATGACACAAGTATATCTAAAGAAATCATCAACAATAACAAATGCATAATATTTTCCTCCCAGACTTGCAACTCTATTTGGTCCAAAAAGATCCATGTGTATTAGTTGCAATAGTCTAGTAGTGGAAATATGTTTCTTGATTTTGAAAAAAGTTTTTGTTTGTTTACCAAACTGGCATGCATCACAGATTTTGTCTTTAGGAAAGTTTGCTTTTAGCAAACTTTTCACAAGATAATTTTTTGAAAGTTTGGAAATAAGTTCCATGTTTACATGACCTGATCTTCTATGTTATAATCAACTATTTTCATATTGAGCTGATAAACATATAGCATCTTGTGAGGTAATTTCTTTAAATGCGATTGTATAAACATTATTGTTTCTAAGATAAAACAAATATTGCAATCATGATTATTCAAAATAATGCACTTATTATTTTTGAAAGTAACTGTAAATCTTTTATTACATAATTGATTTATACTCAAAAGATTATGCTTTAGACCTTCAATAAGTAGAACATTTTCAATTATGAAAGAAGATTTATTACCAACTTTACCTATTTCCACGATCTTCCTTTTTGAATTGTCTCCAAATATCACGTGTCATTCTTCTTTAGGAGTGATGTCAATGAATTTAGTTTTATCTCCTGTCATGTGTCTTGAGCATCTGCTATCTAAAAACCATTTGGTTTTTCCTATGGAAGACTTCATGTATACCTACAAAAACAATTAAAATAATTTTTCTTGGTACTCATGTTCTTCAAGTCCTTTATTTATTAGTATTAGAAGAGACAAGATTATTTGGTACCCATATGACCCTAATAGTTATTGTATGTTTTCTTCTAATAGGACAAGCATGATAGTTATGATCATTTATATTACAAAAATTACAAATAACATGTAACATATTTGAAGAACTTGAGTGATTGTAATAATGTCTTTCTTTAACAAATTTCTTTTTAGGAAAAGAATTTTGAAAATCTGACTTTGAATTAATAGGTTTATCAAAGAAATTTTTATAGGGTTTGAGTTTTTCTTTTGACATGTATTTAAAACCTATTTTATCAAAAACACATCTTTAACTATCAAGAAGTTTTTCAAAATTTCTTTTTCTATTTGTAAAGTTTACAATAATCTTTTCTAAATCAGTCACTTTCTTTTTTAACTCATCATTTTCATCTTTTGAAATAATGTTTTCTTTTCTTAAAATATCAATTTCATTTGTTAAAGAAGGATTTTTCTTTTTCAAAATAGTATACTTGATACCCAATTTTTTAAATACCTCATATACTTCTTCCAAAACATTTTACAATTTTTCATAAGGTGGATTTTCAAGATTTGTTACCTCAAGATCGTCTTTAGCCATAAGACAAAGATTTGCAGATTCTTCGTTGCTTGCGTCGTTGTCTGAACTACTTGAATCATCATTCCATCTTTCATTGCTTTCTTGCCTTTGTATCGATCTTTCTTTAGCAGGGGACAGTCTGCTTTGATATGTCTAGGTTTTTTATATTTATAACAAATTAATGAATCGTTTTTACCTGTATCTTTGTTAGAAGATTTTTTAAAGGTTTCCTTTGAGTAACTTTATTTTTCAAGAATCTTTTAAATCTTCTTGTGATCATTGCAATTTCTTCGTTATCGTTTTCTTCATTTTCATCGCTTTTACTTTCATAAAGAACAGCTTTGAGTGTCAAGCTCTTCTTTTACTTTCCTTATACTTCTCCTATTTTCAATGTGTACTCATGGGTAATAAGTGACCTGATGTGTTCATTTACTTCGAGTTTTTTTAGATCTCTAGTTTCAAGAATTACCATCACTTTTGATTCCCAACGTTTTGGCAGAGAGTTGAGAATTTTACTTACTATCTCCAAACTAGAATAAATTTTACCAAGAGCTGTCAAACTATTTATAATATTAGTTAAACGAGTATACATAGAAGAAATAGATTCATCATAATTCATTTTGAACATTTCATATTCATGCGTAAAAATATAAATTTTTGATTTTTTGACTTGCGAAATTCCTTCATAAGTTACTTACAAGTTGTCCCAGATTTCATTTGCTGTCCTGCAAATCATTATTCTGTTAAATTCATTACCATTGAGAGTATTATACAGAAAACTCATAGCCATAATATTCATTGTATAAAGTCTATCATCTTCACGATCAAACTCTTCTTCTTCCTTTTTGATCTTTACTCCATCAACAATTTTTGTTGGAATATAAGGCTCATTTACAATGCATTTCCAGATTTCTCGACCTTAAAACTGAAGAAATATTTTTATTTTAACTTTCCAGAATGTATAGTTGTCTCCACAAAATAGCGGAGGGCGACTACTGGATTGACCTTCAGCGAATGTAGCTGCAATGTTAGCCATATGATCTTAACTCAAAAGATAGTTAATCTTATAATAAAGCCCTTGCTTTGATACCAATTGTTGCACAGATGACTAACACAAGAGGGGGATGAATTGGGTTATATTAAAAAATTAATACTTATAACCAAATATACAATATAAAATATAAACAGAATATGAAGCAGTAGGAAATATAAAGAGTAAGGGTAAGAAGAAGCAAACTCAGTATTTTAACGAGATTCAGCCCTACTGCCTACGTCCTCGCCTAAAGCTACCCCTTGAGGATCCCAAATTCAATATTCAATCTCCCTCAGGTGGAGATAGAAACCTATTACACATTTGAGCAACACTGCTCCAAAGAATCCGTGTAGAACATCTTCTACACTTCCAATCACCTTACACTTGGTGATTCAACTATTCCCTGTGTAGAACACCTTCTACACACACAAGAGTTATACGCACCCTCTTACAAATACAAAAACTGATAGTGGGTAGGTTATCAGAATACACTCCTCAATGAGTGAGATAAAAACAATACAACGCAACCTATATCTCTCTCAAAATGAACAAAGATTAAGGTACAAAATTTAGAGAATAGAGAATGTAAGTTTTGAAATAAAGATGCAAAGGCTCTTGTTGTTGTGAGTTTTGCAAAATATAAGTGAGCTATTTATAGGCAAATGAGTCTCACTCAATCATCTTTCAAATTCAAATTCAAATTTTGATGAAATCATTGCATATGTCATACGTTTTGATGAAATCATTGCATATGTCATGCATTTGCCATAAATAATTTTCGAAATTAAAACTTTTAATGACATCATGCATATGTCATGCACATGAAAAAAAAATAATTTTGGAAATTAAATATTTTAATGATGTCATGCATATATAAAAAATGCAACTTGACGCTTTATGAGAAAAAATTAGTTTTGAGCCTTAATCCAATTTCAAATTTTATCAAGAGATGTATAAAATTACTCTATGAGCATCATTTGTAGACTTGTTCTCTTTCTTGTTTATGCTTGATGTGCGCTTGACTCCATTGTGTAGATAATTTGAATTTGAGACTTGAATTTATTAATTATCATAAAAATTTATATGTAGATAACGAGACTTAAAATCTTAGATTCTACATGACAAATGGTGTTTGCTTGATAGACTTAGTAGAAATTTGAGACCTGCAGTAATACTTTAAACTCCTCATGAGAATATGCGTTAGTATTATTTCAATAAACAAACATGATTTCAACATATAAATAACAGGGTTAAGAATTCAAACAAAATTTCATCTAAATAATGTACTAAAGAGAACATGATAATATTCTCATATAAAATTTTCTCCCCCTTATTCGACATTATTAGAGAGAATTTGTTTATGTATGGTGAAAGAGCATTGGAAACCATCTATGTATGATAGAAGTTGTAAAAACTTGAGGTCTAATTTTATTGGTTCGGCAGAAAACTAAATCCGTTTGACATTGTTGACAAACGAGATCTTGAAGAGATTTGAAGGATTCGGATTGCTATTTAAATATAACCAATTTTACCATTGGTTTACTCCAGCAAAAAACAAATCTCACATTCTTCATAGATCCAGTTCCTGTTCATTCATAACGATATTATATTTGATAGAAATTCTTTTGTTAATGTCCCAGATTTAAACTATAAACTTTTTATACTTCAATCACTCATCTTTTCTCCTGAGCCTGTAAACACCATGATAGGAGCAGAGATATATCTTTCTAGAAAAACTGATCCTAAAATTATTGTAGCATCAAGAACCCTCAGTGCTTAATATGCTGCCTCTTTTACAACCATGTCTCAGAGGCTACTGGTGAGAACGAGTGAGGTTAATCATCTTTAAAATCAAATATCTGAGTTGCATCAAATATTTGCAACTAAAGATAGAAAAAATAAAAGTTTAAGACAAAAAAATAAGGAGCTAAAGAAATTTGTAGACTGATATTTTCGTGACCTGAAAACACGAATAGAAAAGCTGGAACGAGAGAGAGCTCAAATACAAAGTCAACAACAGCAACTAACGATAGAGGTTCAGTGTTTACAAGAAAATAGTAATAGCTGTAATTAATCTCGCTGACTTTTGAAAATATGCATATAGCATATCTTGTAATCTTGACTAAGTGAGACTTGAAGAGATGATGGTTTATCTTGTTCTTATTTTCATCTCTATAAAAATCATATTTAGTTTTATTTAGTTCGCATCAAATATTCTTTTCATATCTATAATCCATCTGTATTTGCATTCTTATTTTACAAATTTTCAATGGTTTATCAGTTTCCTTTCAATATTTCTCACGATCAACATATGAGGTATCTTTCACCTCAGTTACAAGTTGTTCCTGCATCTTTCGTGGGTGCCATGTTACAGCAAGCGAATGATCTGACTAATAGGTCCGATCGTGAAGCCGTTTATGAGCTGGTGACTCTCGGTACTCGATACTCCTCCTTTATTGTTGGATTTTCCAACCAGTTACAATCCAAAAATCGTGAGATTAAGGAGTTTAACGAAAATGTTTACGTACTTCAACGACTCGTTTAAGAGTCTGACAGGAAAATAGCAGACTTAAAGAAAGTGAATAAAGATTTAAAATCATTGCTTGCCTCTTCATTTTTACTGCCTAATCCTTTGGATAGATATGACATGTTGTTTTATGAAGAGCAAATGCATTTGAAAGATGAGGCAAAAAGTTTCAAATTTTTGTAATTCATCTAGCATTTGAATAATAAAATTTTTCCATTTTCAAATGCATTCTTTGAATTTATAGCAGTCTTTATGATCTTTTCATGAGTTCTATCAAGGTAAATTATCAACGTAAACTGCAATAATAAAAAATTCGAGTTCTGATAAAAACACATGGGCATATAAGATTATTATCAAATCCTTCTTTCAATAGATACTCGCTGATTGAATTATACCACATGCGTCCGGATTTCTTTAACCCATATAAATATTTTTGAAACTTTATAAAGTATATACTACTAAATGTACTTAGAATAGATGCTTCAAGCATTGTATGTCATGATTTAATGATCCTTATAAATATGCAGTGACTACATCCATCAATCGTATATCTAATTCTTTTGTATTAATTAAGTTGATCAAAAATCTGAATGTGATTACATTCATAACAAGGAAATATATTTCCTCATAACTAATCTTGAGTTTTTGCAGGAAATCTTGTGCGACAAATCGTGCTTTGTACCACACAATTTTATTTTTTTCATTACGCTTTCGTATATAAATACTAATTTATATCCGACAGGTATTACACCTTTGGTGTTTGAACAAGAAGTCCAAATACATCTCACTTCACTAGTGAGTTTAAATCAGCTTCAATTGCTGTTTTCGTTTTGGCCAATCATTTTTACGTCGACATTTTTTGACGGTTTTTGACTCACTTTCTTCGTTACTTCTGGTAATGTCAATGACCATCATATATGAAAATATATTATCGGCAACAGTTTTATTTCTATCCAGAATTTCTCCAGTACTCATGAAATGTATTGAGATCTTATTATTTTCAGGTACCTGTTCTCCTTCAGGAAAAAATATTTCTTGAAACACCTCTTTAGAAGGTACTTTTCAGGAGTTTAGGAATTACTTCTTCAGGAATTATACTCTTCAAGAGTTATACTCTTCAAGAGTTACCTCTTCAGGAAGTTTGTATTTTATACAGAAAAACTGGATAGATCTTATTTTGTAGGTATGGTCTCTTCAAGAGCATCGATTTATTTTCCTTTTGCTTTTCTCTTTTACACCAATAGGTCTTCAACACTTCAGGTGTGTTATAGACTCATCTATTGCTAATTTAACAACTTGTTCTTCAGGGATTTCAATTCTTTGCTTAAGCATTAATATCAGTAATATATGATTTTACAACATATTTAGTGTCAGTAAATATATCCAGTAATTGATTTGTAATACTTTGCAAATAGGTAATCTTCTTAACTTCTGATTCACATTAATTTGTAAAATGATCAAATTTAGACAGAATTTTATTATTTCAAGTAATTTCTTATCGTGCTTCAGGCATTGATATTTCATTATTTCAAAACATGATGAAATATTAATAAGCTTATATATAAAATCTTAGTATAAGTGAATCAAATATTTGGCCGTACAACAGGTACGTGATAAATGTTCAGTCATACCATATCTATGATAAACATCTTCATCTTTCTATGAAAAATTATTCTGAGAGTTTTTACCTTTTTCCGAATTGGATCACTTTTGGTGATACGATATATTATTATCATCTTTAGTGCTATCGTTTTTTGGACTAATACTTCTATAATTTTTCTACCACGTCTACGCCCTTGGTTCTTTTGAAATAATGCACCGTTCATTTCTAGGAATAGTGTAAATCCAATATCATTAATAGGACGTAACTGGTGATTTATTAACAAAAACTCATTATTTAGCTCAATTACTTAAAAGACAAAATAAAAGTTCGAATATTTGTTGAACTTTCACTCTCGATATTGCTATTGCAGGAGCACATTCGAAGTATAAAAATAACATATGTCTTCTTTTAAAATATCATCATCAATGACCTTCTCACTGTATAATCTTAATATTGAATTGATTTTAAAGAGTGCAAAGTTATATTCACTACCACTCTTAAAATCTTGCAATTTCTGTTGCAATAAGTCATAATGATTTTTTGAGAGGATAACAGTCTTCTGGTGTTCATATCTCTCCCTTAAATTATTCCACAAAATAAGATGATTTTTCATTATGAGATACACAGCACGGTCTTATAGGGACATGTGATTTTCTTCTTTGATTATATTTTCAAAGTTCATCATATCCAAATAGATCTCATCAAGGATCTTGGATAAATAACTTTTTTCAGAAATGTCAATAGTAATAAATTTTAATTTTATAATATTTGATATTTTCTACATATATGAATCACAAAAATAAATATATGTATCTAAGAAATATATTTACATACTCATGAGAATAAAAGTAATATTTTATCAAGTAATATTCAGTAATATTACCTTTCATATTTATCTCGAAGACTACAAATAATATATTGAAAAAACTTACTTGAAATAGAAGACTACTAGCTTCATTATAAGTAGATTTTCGTACTGATAACGTGTTATAAAATTAAAAAGAAAACTATTATTATAAGAGAAAATATTTGGAACTCTTCATTTCTTAAAAATTAAATTTTCTCTATTTCTTTATTTCTTCTCTTTATTCTTTTTTCGTATTTCTGATACATCTCTGATCGAATGATAACCGATACATATATACTATTGAAAGTCGTGTATAATGACAATTATTGATAGAGCATCTATCAATAATACATTTTTATTTTTCATTTTTCAATGACTTAGTGTATAGGGGGTCACTCATGCCCTCCGTTATTCATAACAGTTATGAGTTATTTTTGGACCCATAAACTGGCCTGGACTAGTGGGCCATGGTCCATTTAGGCCTAAAATGGGAGGGGGCTGGGATTGGATAGACCAGGGGTCCAAATCAGGCCTCGTCACTCGGACGGAGGGCCCACCCTTGGGGTGCGAGGCCGAATTCCTGGGGGCAAACCCGGATGATACCGTTAATTACTGTAGAGCCACGTGACCTTAAATTAGTTAATTTGAAATTACCAATTAAATATTCAAGAAAATGACAAGTTGGAACATCAACAAAATTAGGTTAAATAACAGAAAAATATGAGAAATTATTAGGTACTCGAACAAGATACATTATGTAATATTTTTATTTCATTACAAGTTATTAAGTAATTTTAAAATATTTAAATAATTATTAATTACTATCAAAATACGAACGTGTGATATTTTCAAATGTTAAGTTAATTAAAATATTATTTAAAATATTTAAAAATAAATAAAATAAAAAGCCCAGGCCAGGCTACAAAACCGAAAGAAAGTCTTATATAAGCCAACGTTGTGTAAATGGTCGTAACCCTAGCGTCCTGATGAGCCACCTTTCATTCAGTGCTATCTTTTAACATCCTCTGCTTAACTCCACTGCCCAAACTAGCTTCCCTTCCATCCCCATCATTTTCTCCGAGCTGAATCCAGCTATTTCGTTCGTGTGTGTTTCAATGTAACACTCCCTGATGCGCTTTGTTTCTGAGCTTCTTTTTTATTTAAATTATTTTTTGGTTCTTACTTAGCTCAATGTTCTTGTTTTTTTTCCCCAAATTTCAGTTGTTAATTCCCAAATCTTCATAGCGATGTCAGACGATGAAAGGGAGGAGAAGGAGTTGGATCTCTCTTCTCCTGAAGTCGTCACCAAATACAAGAGCGCCGCCGAGATAATTAACAGTAATAAACTCTCTCACTCTCATTCTCGATATGTATAGGATTTAGTTGCTTCTGCTTTTTGTTCTTTGAGTGCGGTATATATTGATAAACGATTTGGAAAATCTACAGAGGCTTTGCAATTAGTAGTATCCGAATGCAAACCAAAGGCTAAGATTGTAGACATTTGTGAGAAGGGTGATTCGTACATCCGAGAGTAAGCTTTTTAAATTTTTAATTCTTTTCTAAATTTATTGTGCCTACTTTTCAAGTTTATCTGGAGTTTTGAATTCTATATTGTAATGATTGTGGGTTCTGCTGTTTGTGTATAAAAGGCAAACTGGAAGCATGTACAAAAATGTTAAGAAGAAAATCGAGAGGGGTGTTGCTTTCCCAACTTGCATTTCTGTCAACAACACTGTTTCTCATTTTTCTCCGCTTGCCAGCGATGAGACACTGCTGGAAGAAGGTGATGTGTTGAAAATGTAAGCTTTCCTTTTAATTTTTCAGTTTCTTATAAAACAATGCCATATGGCTTAAATGTTGTGTACCTGCTGCCAAGTGCAATGAACTAATTTTTAGGCAATGCTAAATTTTTTTTCTTCTATTTTTCTGGATACAGCGATATGGGTTGCCATATTGATGGGTTTATTGCCGTAGTGGCGCATACTCATGTTCTTCAGGAAGGCCCAGTTACTGGAAGGGCAGCTGATGTTATTGCCGCAGCCAATACTGCTGCAGAGGTTGCTTTGAGGCTTGTGAGGCCGGGAAGAAACGTAAGCTAGGAGTTAGATAATATATTGTACTTCTTGGATATGAAATTTGAATAATGATTTTTTATATAAGTAATTAATTACAAAAGACCGTTTCAGTTCATCCTGTTGATTCATGATCACTGTTGGTTGAAATTCAATTTTGAATTTGTTTTATAGATGAGTTTTAATTTATGTGCTTATTTCTGCGGATGAGCCGCTATAATGTAATATATTCAAGTCATCTGCTTTAAGACATGTTCTGAGGTCCCTTTCTATGATAAGTACAGTTATGAAGTTAGTTCTATATGCATGCAGGCTTACTGAATCATGCAAAAGTTATTGTTTGAGCAGTTATTGAAGACCAAGTATAAAGAAATTATTGCTGATATTTTGACTTGATTGTACTGCCTTCCAAATGTTTTTTTCATGATATAGTTGAGAGCGAAAATACATTTGGTATTTCCCTATTTTATTTCTAACTTTTTTTCTGGTTACTAGCTCATTTTCATTATTGCTTGATTCTTCCATTAAAAATTGTATTTATTATTTAGTCAGATAAGTTTTCCTTGCTCATATTTTGAAATGGAAATAGTTTGTTTCCATTTGCACTTTCTGCCTAAATGCTTAAGTCCTGATATGGGTTATGATTGAGAGCGAAAAAACATTTGGTTTTTCCCTATTTGATTTCTGAACAGTTTTCTGGTGACTAACTCATTTTGTTTATTGTTTGATCCTTGCTCAAATTTTGAAATGGAAATAGGTTGTTTCAGTTTGCGCTTTCCCCTAAATGATGAACTCCTGATATAGGCTATGGCTATACATCCAAATGAAGCTTTTTGTCATAGTTACTCTGATAGGGGAATGATATATCACTACATTTGTGAAAACCTTATTTCATGTATTTGAACTTGTCTGCCTGAATTTTAGTAGGTAGTACATATTGAGACTAGCATGACGAAAATCTCTGTGACGTATAATGTTCCATTCTGTTTGAACAAATATCTTCAAAAGATGACCAGTTTGGAAGATCAACACTTTTGCTCTCCTCTTTCCTGAGTAAGCCTGTTTTGGGTGTGGGTGGGTGTGTCTGTGAGCAGATGCTCAAGGATGAAGGCGAGTTATATACTGTTTCCACATGCATTTATAATTTTATTACTGTACGAATAACTATAAGCGTAAGATGATGCTAAAACATCTAAAATCATGGCAACTTTTGCCGAGGTAATCGATGTCGTGTTGATTTCCTCTTTTTCCCTGTTGCCTATATTGTGTCTGGCCATGCTTGGGGTGCTTTAGGTGGACATCTTTTTGTGGTCCATTCCTATATCCCAATGTTGGCAAACATTTGTCCAAAAATTTTTGGACAAACTTGATTAGTGTTTTTGAAAATTTAATTGTTTGTGCCCAGATAGAATATTTCAATTTCTCTACACTTTTGTTTTTCAAGGCTGAATTAATTGTTGGAATATTGGTGAGGACGCAGCTGGGAGTCAACAATGCCTGAACTTGCTTTCTTCTATTTAACATGTTCTCTTCTTGTATGGATAAACCAAGTTTGAGGGTTTTAATTTTTTAATTTTTTATTCATGTTTGACATGATCTCTAGATGATGAAGATTATGTGGGCTATGGATAAACTCCAATGAAGCCACTTTCTTGTCATAGTTACACTGATAGATGATCTTAAATTTTTGTTCCATGGGCTTGACATGGTATTCTTTTCTGGGCTTCTCATTAACTGTTGTACCCGCTATTATGCAGCTTGGCCCAGTCTTTTTTTAATTGAAAGATTTAGTTGTGTTCTCTTCTTCCTTGCGCAGCTCTATTGAGCTCTCAAGTCCTGATTAGTTGGCTCATCTTCTATCCTCTTAGAATCAGTAGCCTCTAGTGCTATTTTGCAGTAAGGCTTGTAGAACTTGAATCTTCATTACAATAGTTGGTCTCCATTTATGATGAAAACCCAAGTGAGGGTTTTGTCATATTTATTCTGATAGAGGAACACAGTCCATTTCTGATTTGAAAATATTCCTAGATTACCACCTTGACCACTATTTGTCTAAAACAAATCCTCTGCAAGTGATCAATGCATTCAAATCTGTAATTGGAAAATCTATAGGCTGAGTCATTGGCAACTTTGCCGAGGTGATCAAGATGGACTTGATTCCCTCTTTTCCCTGTTGCCTACATTGGAACTGGCTAGTAATAGATGCATAGTACTGACTTGTTTATTGTCTGTACAGTCGTCCATTCTATCCGATATCCTTGTTACACATACTTTTATATATTGCATGGGTTGGGACACTTTTTTTTTATAAGTCTTTATTAACCAAATGAAACTAGGCAATGCCCAGAGTATACAAAATGCTACACCTAAGTACGTTCTAGGAAGCTGTAACGTGGACAGAAACTCATGTACATTCCCCCCCTTTAATAAAATAGCAGAAAACCACTGTAAAAGAGAGAACAAATAAATTTTAGATTTATCCATTGCATGCTCCATATTGTTAAAACACCTATAGTTCCTTTCCATCCATATACACCACATTAAGCACAAGGGTATCATCCGCCACGCTGCTGCCATTTGAGAGCTATTATGATGCCTATTCCTGCATGCAAGTGATTCCACCACACACTTAGCTACATTTGTAAGGGGCACAGTTTCATTTGGTTGGTATATGAGGATTTAATGTAAATTTACTGTTTATTATTTCTATGGTTTTATTGGTAAACCGAATTCCCATGTGCTTCTCCAGTTCTCCTTCAATTACGTTTTTCTGAATCCCCGTCTCTTTTGGCAGAACAAAGATGTCACTGATGCAATTCAGAAGGTGGCTGCTGCATATGACTGCAAAATTGTTGAAGGTGTTCTCAGCCACCAGATGAAGCAGTTTGTGATAGATGGTAACAAGGTTGTACTGAGTGTATCTGGTCCAGAAACAAGAGTTGATGATGTAGAATTTGAGGAGAATGAAGTTTATGCTGTTGATATTGTAACAAGCTCAGGTGAAGGCAAGGTAATTTTGGGAATCAATATTAACATGCCATTTCTGTGTACCTTTGCTCGCATTGTGTCCTCAAAATCTATTTTATATGGAATTTCCAGCCTAAGCTGTTGGATGAGAGGCAGACTACTATTTATAAGAGAGCTGTTGACAGGAACTACCATTTGAAAATGAAAGCATCGAGGTTTATTTTCAGTGAAATAAGTCAGAAATTTCCCATCATGCCATTCACTGCTAGGTATGTTTTTCCTTGGGAGAATGTCTAGGAATTTTGTGAACAATGTTTTTGGGTACTGTCTTTTCACTTCTATTCTTCAGCATTTCATAGTACATGTGGAGTTTTGTTGAAATAGGGCTCTGGAGGAGAAGAGGGCTCGGCTGGGTTTGGTGGAATGCGTTAATCATGACCTCTTACAGCCATATCCTGTGCTTCATGAGAAGCCTGGTAAGAAACTTCTATCTGGTTTGTAGTAGAACCCTGGTTGGATTGACACAGTCGATGATGAGATGTCCTAATTTTACAACTATGGTCGGTGGTTTTGCAGATGATTTTGTTGCACACATCAAATTCACAGTTTTACTAATGCCAAATGGGTCGGATCGGATTACATCTCATCATCTACAAGAACTGCAACCCACAAAGACGATAGATGATCCTGAAATCAAGGCGTGGTTAGCCTTGGGCACAAAGACAAAGAAGAAAGGTGGTGGAAAGAAGAAGAAAGGTAAAGCTGGAAATGGCTCCTAACCATATAAATTTTGAACCATTTTACCCTGTTGTTAACATATCCCATGCTTTTTGGATAAAATATATGTGAATTACATTGTGGATTGTTGTTGGGATTTCCTGCTCACTACAGGTAAAAAGGGAGACAAAACCGAGGAGTCAACAGAAGCGGAGCCTATGGATTCTACAACAAATGGTGCCGCATCCCAAGAATGATCCCCCCTCTCCTCTCTTCTTCTTCTCTTACATTTTTCAACCCGCGCCCTGTCAATTTTGGTACTTATTGTTAAGTTCGTTGTAATTGGTTGGATGAGTTGGTTTATGATATAGTGTTTAGACTGTAATCCTGCATGTGTTTGCCTGCATACACGCCCCTTTGTGTCTTTTTCAAGTGTTCATAATTTCTTACACAATATAGAGGGGCATAGAATGTTGGTTTCGATCAACCATAAGAGGCACGCATTGTGTGACACTGATTTAACCCTATTCAAGAGGCCTCCGAAGTAGGGGGATTCGTTGTGTCAGATATGCTTGAACTGCGAACCCAATTCAGCTCAGGTATCCATTCTACTGGGTAAAAGCCAAAGTGTCGGGGTGGAGCTCATCGGCACCTGTAAAAGGAAAGGATTCAATAGCAGAGAGAAAGACAGAACCTAATGGATATTTTTATTACTAAAATTACTAGAAAGATGTTACATATTTTGCACTTTCTCGCTTTTTCATTCAATTATATAAAAATAGCACTTTTATAATTCCTTGAATGATTGAATCATTTTTTATTTTATTTTTTTAGAAAAATTAAATATTCATGGATAAGATAAAAGGTGGCCTACACAATTTTCCTTACATTTTTTTTAAAGCATTTATTACTTTTTTTTTTTAAAGCATTTATTACATTTTTTTCTTACACGTTTTTTTATCTTTTTGATGGAATTTTCATTCACGCTCTATTTGAAAGAGAGAACGTGTTAGAAGACATGGAGTTCCGCTATCGGACAACAATATCCTTGTTATGCAATGCTCTATGTTATGGAATGTTATTTTCTGAGAAAAGAAAAAAAAGACAACAATATTCTTTTGTCAAAAAGATGGAAACTAGGATTACCAGCGACTCATGTGGTTTCTAGTTTCTAAAACCAGGGGAGGGATGGATTCTTGTTTCGCTCCGGGAATCACATAATTCAACGGCTTGCCGACAGTTGTGCTCAACGTGATCATCATGTTGCATAAGTCATCCTCGTACGTCTTTTTGTTTTCTCTGAAGAGTCGTCCTCGTACGTCTGCCGACGAAAGAAAAACAACTTCAAGAGTTCATAAAATATATATATTTTTTATTTTATATATATTTTTTATAATATATTATACATAAATTTTATCTATATTTTCTTTATATTATTTAAATATTATATTTTTTAGTATATTTTATTCATTTTAAATATTTTTTTAACTATCAATAATATCTTCGCTTGATCTTTTGATACCTTTTGAATAATGGAAAAAAAAAAAGAAACTTAAAAGAGAGTGAATTTACTTTAAAATATTTTAGAACTATAAATAGTATCTTCTACATCTAGAAGAATTGTTATGGCAAAATATATAATAAAGATGAAATGTAAAATCCATTAAAATGAATTTTTAAGTAACTTTCTTTATACTTTACAAAAAAATATATTTTGGAAAAGCCGTTCAAGCTCCTAGGCTTCATTCCCATTTCCGTAAATTAAGGATTTAAAAACCTTATTTAGAAATTATATTATTAAATAAATTCCTCATTAATGTTGTATACAATATTGTAAAACGTTAATCTCATCTATTCCAAATATTATGCCCAGGGTGGAGCAATGAAGTAAAATACAATATGAATATTGCCTCCAACCAAAAAGGAGAAAAAGAATCACAGTATAAGACTTGGGGAACACACATTTTTTCCGTTCCTTTTTGGCTTTTGCGGCTTTGCCACCCATCACCAAAAAATCCGCCACAGAATCACAGGATTTCCAACCTTCTACAGTAACCACAGACTTCAAACTCGCCTATTTCCCAGAACCATTCGGGCATTTTACAAACAAAAAGCAGCCCCTTATAAATTCCCTCTCTCCACTCTCTCTCTCCCATCCACCATTCCTCAAAAGCCCTCAAAAGCCCTCAAAAGCCCAAGCCACGAATACTCCAAAACTTTCTTTGAAATTGTCTTCGGAATTAGCTGTCTCTTCATTTCACTTGCAACTGTGATCCAATGGACACCATGATTGGAGCGCTTGACGCGTGTAAGCCTGCGTGTTGCGACCTGGGCTCCCCACCCACTAACGGCACCGTCTCGACCATCCTGAACTCGGTCCCCTCCACCTTCCTCGACCCGTTAGAGTGCTCTCTGGGCCGCCATATCGCGCGCAGGCTCGTCCAAATCGGCGTGACCGACTTGTTCACCGTGCCTGGTGACTTCAACCTTACGCTCCTCGACCACCTCATTGCTGAGCCCGGCCTCAACAATATCGGTTGCTGCAATGAACTCAACGCAGGATATGCCGCCGACGGATATGCCCGCTCGCGCGGCGTTGGCGCCTGTGTTGTCACCTTCACCGTCGGTGGGCTTAGCGTCCTCAACGCGATCGCCGGCGCGTACAGCGAGAACTTGCCGCTTATTTGCATAGTCGGCGGTCCCAACTCTAATGACTATGGGACAAACAGAATCCTCCATCACACTATTGGCTTGCCTGACTTTAGCCAAGAGCTCAGATGCTTTCAGACTGTCACTTGTTATCAGGTATTTGGGTTGGCTGTGTTTCGTCGTGTTGTGATATAAAAATGCAATTTTATATGCTAATTTAGCAAAAAGTTCTGAATTTTTTTTTTTTTTTTTTCCGTTTGGGTTTATGAATTGATACGTGTTTCTGTTGGGTATGCTATAGGCTGTGGTGAACAATTTGGAAGATGCACACGAGCAGATTGATACAGCAATTTCAACTGCGCTGAAAGAAAGCAAGCCTGTTTGCATTAGCATAAGCTGCAACTTGGCTGGGCTTCCTCATCCAAGTTTCAGCCGAGAACCTGTTCCATTTTCACTGGCTCCGAAGTAAATTTCTGGCTTCCTGATGATTATGGTCTTGACTAAATTACATATTAGAACTGAACTTTGGACTATGAGTTTTATTGATGCTCTGTTTTTTACGCTGGCACAGATGGAGTAATAGGATGGGCTTAGAAGCTGCAGTGGAGGCCGCCGCGGCGTTCTTGAATAAGGCCGTGAAACCAGTTTTGCTGGGCGGGCCTAAAATGCGAGTTGCAAAAGCATGCGATGCCTTTGTCGAGCTCGCCGATGCATGCGGTCATGCCCTTGCCGTGATGCCATCAGCGAAAGGGCTTGTGCCGGAGGACCACCCACATTTCATTGGAACCTACTGGGGTGCTGTGAGCACTGCTTTCTGCGCAGAAATTGTGGAGTCCGCCGACGCTTACTTGTTTGCTGGGCCTATTTTCAATGATTATAGCTCTGTTGGGTACTCGCTTCTTCTCAAGAAGGAGAAGGCGGTCATCGTGCATCCGGAGCGGGTGGTGATTGGGAATGGGCCTCAATTCGGGTGTGTTTTGATGAAGGATTTCTTCAGAGAACTCGCCAAGCGGCTTAAGCGAAACCCAACTTCTTATGAGAACCATCACAGGATCTATGTTCCTGAGGGGCATCCTCTGAAGGCAGAACCGAGAGAACCATTGAGAGTTAATGTCTTGTTTCAGCATATACAGAAGATGCTGTCTAGTGAAACTGCTGTGATTGCTGAGACAGGGGACTCGTGGTTTAACTGTCAGAAACTGAAATTGCCACGAGGTTGTGGGTAAGTGGAGGAGCTCAGTCTTGTTTGATGTTTGTTTCTGAGTAGGAGTTTCTAAAACTTTTGAGAATTGTGTTGCAGGTATGAATTTCAAATGCAATATGGATCAATCGGTTGGTCAGTGGGTGCAACTCTTGGGTATGCACAGGCCGTGCCTGAGAAGAGAGTAATTGCTTGCATTGGTGATGGGAGCTTCCAGGTTTACGTTGATTCTATTTGTTTTTTTAAAACCTAATTTGGACTTGCATCACTTAAAATCACTACTTAAAACGTCAAAAAATCTACATTGATACAGAATAGGATTTTTGGTCAAGTTCCAAATGTCCGATTAATGCTAGGTACAAGTCACAAATAAAGAATAACTTTTTATGCTTTTTTCATGATAGGGTCCACTTTTTTACAAAGACTTGTGTGGATTTGTCTAGTTGAGATTTGTACAAATAATTTTTCTTTCATAAATTGCTTTCTCTTACCTAAATCAAGAATATTTCCTTTCCAGTGTATTGAAACTGCCTCGAGTTTCACCTTAGTTTTCTCTCACTGGATCTTTATTCCTGTGATCTCTGTGTTTTTATATATATCATGGTGTCTGCTTCATAGGTAACCGCACAAGATGTGTCAACAATGATTCGGTGTGGGCAGAGGAGCATCATCTTCCTCATAAATAATGGCGGATACACCATTGAAGTTGAAATCCATGATGGGCCATACAATGTGATTAAGAACTGGAACTACACTGGGTTGATTGATGCAATACACAATGGTCATGGAAAGTGCTGGACGACCAAGGTAATTTGAAGTTTTTGTGAACGACCCAAATGCTTTAACGCATCAATATATCAAAGGGATCAAATGCAGTGATATATATACTACAATTTTATAACAATTTTCTTAATAATTTTCAGGTCCATTGTGAGGAGGAGTTGATTGAAGCAATTGAGACAGCAACAGGGGCTCATAAGGACTGTTTGTGCTTCATTGAGGTGATTGTTCACAAAGACGACACCAGCAAGGAGCTGCTCGAGTGGGGTTCCAGGGTCTCTGCTGCCAACAGCCGCCCACCCAACCCTCAGTAAATTGAAAACATTTTAACCAAAATGCCCATAATCAGCTCAAAATAAATTGATTGAGTTTTCTCTGTTTTTGCCTTTTGGTGTACTGTTACCAGTTACATGAGTAGTGATTTTGAATTGCGAAGTTTCTTTCCTGGACGGTTTGCTTGTTGAAGTGGAGTCTTTGATTTTCTCTGCTTATAGTCACTTTGAATTTAGTTCATCTACAAATGGTCTTTGTGTTTGTGGGTGTGACAGAGACGCGTAGGCAGGGCCAGCCAGAACGCTAAATTGACACGTAAGAGAGAGAGAGAGCGCTAAATTGGGCATATTTGTGAAATGTCAAAAGTGTCAGCACCTACCACATGGCAATCATTCAGCTTAACGACGTTTTCCAGATCTATCGAACACATCCAATCCGTGTCTAACCCGTTTAAAAGTTGAACTAAACTGAAGTTAATTTAATTTAATTAAATTTTAAATTAAGTTTAATTTAAAATTTTAAATTTGAAATTAATTTTAATTTAAAATCTCTTTATTCGTGAATTTCATCACTTTTTTTTTTAATTTTTATAAATATAACTAAATTCTTTTTAATATTTAAATACATCTAAATTTATTTTAACTAGATTTTTTAAAATTCATTTTATTAATTTAATTCATTATTTATAATGAATTTAATTTATCTCAATTTAACTCATGATGTGAATCAGATTAAAATTTGATTTGTTTTTAGATATGAGATGAGATAAAAGTTAAAAAAGAATGAAATATTATTATAATATATTTTTTTAATATTAATTTTATTTTGAGATATAAAAAAATTAAATTATATATTTTATTTTATATAAAATTTTAAAAAATATAAAAATAAATTTGAGATAAAATAAAATAAAATAAAATAAAATGAGATATTTTGAAAAAATAAACAATAACTCATTGTCCAATTGCACGTACTTATCACGTATATTATGAAGAATAATATTATTTCCACCGAATTCATCTTCCGAATTGACTCTTTTTTTTTTTTTCAAAATTTTTTACTTAATTATTAAGATTTTTTTTTTAAAAAAAAATGATGTATTTTTTTTTCTTAATTTTTAAAAATAAATCCAAAAAAAAAATAAAAAAAGAAATTTAGGCCCTATTTGAATTCGGAAACGAGTTGAACTTGTCTCAACTCACCTCAAACTTATTATTATACTTTTTTAAATTCATATATAAAATATAAATCTCAATACAATTTTTTCAAATCTTAATACAACTTTTTTAAATTTCAAGTTAACTTTTTTAAATTTTAAAATAATAATAATAATATTTTATTCAACTTTCAAAATTTATCTCATTTTTAACTTCGAATTTAAACAAGATCTTAATCATTTGAAACAAATTCGAGCTACATCTCTACCACTCTTTTATGAAAGCATGCATGTTAGGTAATCATACATTATTTTCATCAAATAATAATTTTAAGCGTTCACCTATGTGGCCGTGTCACATCACAAAAATACTACGTGATGATGTATATTAGCCTATATATATCTTTTTCATCATTTATTATTTTCATTTGTAAATAATCTTAGAATGTTCCAGACTTGGAGCAATAGTGTCGATTATACCCTTCGTAACAGAATTGATTCCCTTTATACGTGTATATAAACACTACAGTATTAATGAGAAATTCAAGAAGGAATTCATGAAAATCTTACCGACTAACAATGTATACCGGTAATATTAGAATCTTTTTTTCCCACAACAACATTTACACCAAAACGTAAACATTTTACGTAAACATCTAATTTCTCTGGCAATGGCAATAACCTTCAAACACTTGGTGGGTCACGACCCATTTGTCAAGTCTGTCAAAAACCAGGGCATGTTGCCCTCCAATGTCTTCATTGCTTCAATCACTCCTATCAGATGAATCCTCCGCCTTCCTTCTCTGCTAATTACACTTCAAATTATTCCGACCAACACAACTCTCCCACTTCTCTCAATAATCCCTCTGATAGTGCCTGGTATTTAAACTCTGTCGCAACCCACCATATCACAAATGACCTCAATAACTTGAGCAATATAGTGGTACTGATGCTGTTCGTGTTGGTGATGGATCGTGTCTTCCTATTCAACATATCGGTGACTCCTCCTTCATCTCTGATTCCTTTTTATTTCTTTTACATAAATTACTGCATGTTCCAAACATTTTCAAAAATCTCATTTTTGTACTTCAATTTTGTCAAGATAACCTCTACTACTTTGAATTTCATGCCGATCGTTTCTATGTGAAAGACAATCGGATGGGGAGATCCCTCCTCACCGGACCAACGCATAATGGCCTCTATGTATTCTCTTCAATAAAACCTTCCATGGTGTCAACTTATTTGGGCGAAAGAACCACTCTCTCTCAATGGCATCGGTGCTTAGGGCATGCCTCCTTGGATTTGGTCTCTTAGGTGCTGTGATCCAAGACTCCCTCTAACCCTAAATGACGATGGTGATACTCAATGTTCAGACTGTCCTCTTGCCAAAGCCCATCGTCTCCCTTATAGTTTTGTGGCTTCACACTCGGATCCTTCTCTGTTTGTGCTTAATCATGGTGATTTAAAAATGTTCATACTTATGCATGTCGATTATATTGTAGTAACTGCATCAAAACCAAGTGCTATTGACTCTTTGATCACTACTCTATCTTTGGCTTTTCTTGTTAAAGATTTGAGTCGATTATCCTACTTTCTTGGTTTTGAGGTTGATTACTCCAGTTCTAGTCTCTGTTTGTCTCAAAGGAAGTATATTAAAGAGCTGTTATAGAGAAGCAATATGCTTCACTCAAAACCTATGACTTCACCCATGTCTTCCTTCACTAAATTGTCCAAATTTGACTCTCCTAAAGTTGAAGATAGTATATTCTTCCGAAGTATTATAGGGGGGCTACAATATCTCTCCCTTACTTGTCCTGACATAGCATATTCTGTCAACAAGGTTTGTCAGTTTATGCATTGTCCCAAAATGTCTAATTGAACTGCCGTTAAAAGGATTCCCCGATTTCTTAAAGCCACTCTTAACTATGGATTATTTTTCAAATATTAATCTAATTTGTCTCTTTAACCTTACACGGATACAGACTGGGTAGGATGCCCTGATGACAGGCACTCAACTGGTGGGTTTGTTGTCTTTCTAGGAACTCATTTAATTTCTTGGAGTTCCAAGAAACAAAAAACTGTTGCAAGGTCTAGCATAGAAGCAGAATACAAGTCTCTCTCCTCTACTACCGTAGAAGTTATATGGCTACAATCCATGTTGAAAGAATTAGGCATTCTACTAACCACGGCTCCTACCCTTTGGTGTGACAATATAGGAGCTACACACATTTGAGCCAATCCAGTCTATCATTCTAGAACAAAACACTTGAACATTGATTTTCATTTCATACGTGATAGAGTTGCTGCCCAAGCCTTGAAGGTTTCATTTTGTAGCTCCAAAGATCAAATAGCTGATGTTTTCACCAAGCCACTTGTCTCGGACAGATTCTTCTTCTTAAGATCGAGTCTCAATGTAATTGATACCTCATTGGACTTGAGGGGGCGTATTAGCCTATAAATATCTTTTTTTTTAATTTATTATTTTCATTTGTAAATCATCTTAGAATATTTTAGACTTAGAGTAATAGTGTCGATTATACTCTTTATAATAGATTTGATTTCCTTTGTATGTGTATATAAACACTACAGTATTAATGAGAAATTCAAGAAGGAATTCATGAAAAATGTACTAGCTAACAATGTATACTGGTAATATTAGAATCTTTTTTTCCCTTGTCTTACGTAAGACGAAGACACTTACACCAAAATGTAGACATTTTAGGTAAAACATTTTAGAGTATTTTTAATGGAGTAGTTACTTTTTTTTTAAATATATTATTAATTTTTTTTTGTTTTAATTATTTATTTTTACAATATATTATTTATCAATTAATTTATTTTTTTTCTATATTATTTAAATATTATATTTTTAATCTTTGTTTATTTATTTTAAATATTTTCTCTAATTATCAATAATATCCTCATATTTTTTGATATTTACAATATTTTCCCATATACAATGTCATATCTCTATATTCTATTTTGTATTAATCTAATTTTATAATTTAAACCAAAATATAAATTAATTCAAAAAATAAAAAAGAGGAGATTATATTATGAAAATATTCTCAAAATATCACCATTTTCTTATAATGTAATCGTATACAACCGTCCAATCTCGAAAGCTAGATTTCATTCCTAGATTACATATTTTGTAGGCCAGCCATTATCAAACAATGAGATTCCAGTTGGGTGAAATGCAATAACCAAAAATAAGCTACTAGAAGGAGAACTCGGAAACAACACCCAAAATAATAAAATATGTATATGAAGGTAAACAATATCTTGTTATATATAGCGAGATTACTGTTCGTATCTTCATTATTTTTTTTATTCTGAAGTATCCGATGAAATGAATTTTGAGACATTTTTAATTATATTTTAAAGTAAAAAGTGATTTAACTACTCCATTAGAATTGCCCTTAATTATACCTAGCAAGGGACACAAAACTAGCCGGTACAAGACAAGATGTCTGGGTTTTCAATTAGCCAAATATTATGGTTGTTGTCTGAATGTTTAAAATTGATAGGTATTAGGGACGCAATTATTTCACACATCTCTTCATTAGATATGTCCATATCATTTTTATTCAAATTTGAGTGATTGAATGCGGGCTGTATTCCAAGTATTGCCAAATTTGACGAGAAAAATCGGTCAAGGATAGAAATGCCCGTGTATTTTGGATCTAATTCTTGCTACACCTGCACACATGACACAACGGATGAAAACATGTATATATCATAAGAAGATGAACCTAATGCCATGTGCGATGCCACTGCTTTTCTATTTGGGATTCTGAAGTTCCATTAACATGTCCGTGTTACGTGCCTACTTCTTCTTCTCAAACTCACACACCACAGTTTACTGAATTCAGTAATGGAATGCTCACAAGAACAACACAAGTAAAGGAAGAAACTAGAAATCACTTCAATTCCTAGAAGAGATTTTCGAGCAATCTCCAAACTCCTTACAAGAATAAAACTCATACAATTAAGATAGATCCCTCTAAATGACACGGAACTGCTATTTATAACCATGATTCCCAACTACTCTGCAACTAACCGACTCAACCTCTGTAACTAACCGACTACCCTTATTACAACGAAGACATAAAACGACATCGTAACAAATTGCCACATACAAGTTTGGTACGTTAAACACACCGTTTTATTAATTCTTGAAACGTAACGTTTCATTGACTCATAACGCACCATATAACACCCAGTTCCTCTTCAACTCGACACAGCAAAACCATTCTTCACCTTCCAAGTCCCTCTAACAGCAACACCTGACATTCTCTCCCTCTTAAAGGACTTGTCCCCAAGTCCCTCTAACAGCAGCACCTCACAATAACACGCCAACAAGATGAGGGTAAAGGTGCTTGAGCTTCCATAAACTTTCCCAAGAAGAATCCTCCAGTGGAGCTCCTACCCAGCTCACCAAAACCTCAGTGACAGCACGATTCCCACATTTTCGAAATCTTCTATCCAGAATCTGGTAAGGCTCAGGTTGAATATTACCATCGGAATTTGTAGGAGGTAAAGTTGGCAAAGGAGTAACAGTTGGCCTATCTTCCTTTTCAGATATGAGACATGAAAAACAGGATGTATTCTTAAAGATGGTGGCAAATCAATTCTATAAGCAACAGTTCCTAGCTTCTGTAAGACCTGAAAAGGTCAATAAAAATGAGGTGCTAACTTCATATTATGTCTCATAGCCAATGTCTTTTGTCTGTAGGGCTGTAATCTCAAAAATATCCAATCCCCCACCTCAAAGGACCTCTTAGTTTAGCATAAAATTTCATCCTATGCTGAGCCTTCTTGATATTTTCCTTCAACAAACTCAATAAATCCTCTCTTGACCTTAATTGTTTATCCACAGCATCATTAAGGGGGTCCCTGAAACATAAGTAAGCAGTTTGGGAGGACCATAACCATATAAAGCTTCAAAGGGAGTAAGCTTAATAGAAGAATGAGTGTTGGTGTTATAAGACCATTCAGCAATAGGAAGCCAAAAACTCCACTCACTTGGTCTCTGACTACAATAACACCTCAAATAATTCTCAACACACTTATTCAAAGCCTCTATTTGTCCAACAGACTGATGGTGATAAGAAGAACTAAAGTCCAAAGATACACCTTGCAATTGAAACAGTTGCTTCCAAAAATAATTAGTAAAAACAGCATCTCGGTCAGACACAATAGATCTTGGTAATCCATGCAACTTAAAGATCCCATTGAAAAATACTTGAGCCACCTTAACAGCTGAATAGGGATGTGCTAGAGGAAAAAAAGTGTGCAAACTTGGTGAGCCTATTGATTACTAAAAAGATCACAGAAAACCCCTTAGATGAAGGTAATCCATCAATGAAATCCATTGATATATCCAACCACGGAGAGTCAGGAACTGATAAAGGCTGCAACAGCCCAGGATATTGCACATTCTCTCCCTTATTGACTTGACAAATCTGACATTCCTTAACCAGTTTCCGAATGTTTGTTTTCATCCCCTCCCACCAAAAATCTTTCCTAACTCGATGCAAAGTTTTATGATAACCCACATGACTAGCTTGTGGATTATTATAGTCATATTCCAAAATCTTAGCTTGGAAAGAGGAAGATGGAACTACAACAATTTTACCTTTCCTAAGAAGCAACCCTTGTTGAAGAGTGAAATGCTTGTCAGTAGTTTTTCCTTGCTGTAAATCACTCAAAATTTCAAGAATTCTCAGACACAAGGCATAACTCCCTTTCAACTCATCAATCCACATGGGAGTAGGAAAGGAAATCATAGTTAACACTGGCTATTCTACCTCATACTTTCGAGAGAGTGCATCAGCAACTAAATTTTCTTTGTCACACTTGTAATCAACTGAAAAATCATAGCCAATCAACTTGGAGACCCATTTATGTTGTGACTCAGTACTAATCTTTTGCTCTACCAGAAACTTCAAAACTTGTTGATCTGTTTTGACTTTGAAAGATGGCCCAACAAATAAGGCCTCCATTTCTAAACAGTCGAGACAAGAGCTAACAACTCTTTCTCATAAGTTGATAACAACAATTCTTTACCCTTAAGAGCTTTGCTGTAAAATGCTATAGGCTAAGAATCTTGCATCAAAACTGCTCTTAAACCAATTCCAGAAGCATCACACTCAATAGTGAATGCTTTAGAAAAATTTGGCAACCTTAGGACTAAAGGGTTGCCGACTGCTGCTTTTAATTCTTGAAATGCACTCTCAGCTTTCTCAGACTAAGAAAAAATATTTTTCTTGAACAATTTAGTCAAAGGTGCTACAATTGAACCATAACATTTGATGAATTTCCTATAAAAGCTTGTTAGGCCTAAAAACCCTCTCAAAGATTTCAAGATTGAGGAACAGGCCATTGAAGCATAGCTGTAGTTTTGGATGAATCAATTTTTACATCTTCCCCCGAGATAATATGTCCCAAATAGTCAATCTCAGGAATACCAAATCTGCACTTGGACATCTTGGCAAAAAGTGTATGCTGTTTAAGAACACAACATGCTCATCCATGTTTCTACTATATACCAAGATATCATAAAAAAAAAACCAAAACAAACCTTCTTAAAAAAGGCTTGAAAATATGGTTCATCAAACTCTGGAGAGTGGCAGGAGCATTTGTAAGACCGAATGGCATCACCAAGAATTCATAATGGCCTTCATGAGTTGTAAAGGCTGTCTTCTCAATATCCCCCTCTCAGACTCTAATTTGATGATAACTAGCCCTTAAATCCAACTTTGAAAATACTCTAGCCCCAAACAATTCATCCAGTAATTCATCAATGACAGGAATAGGAAACTTTTCTTTGATAGTCTCTTGATTAAGTGCTCGATAATCAATACACAAACGCCATGTTCCATCGGCCTTTTTAACCAAGAGCACCAGAGCAAAAATGGACTTTGGCTAGGTCTTATAACCCTAGAATTTAACAATTCAGCCACTATTTTTTCTATCTCAGCTTTTTGATAATAAGGATACCTATAAGGTCTAACTGAGACCGGATTAGCTTCCTTCTTCAAGTTAATAGAATGATCAAAGGCTCGAGAAGGTGGCAAACCAGTGGATTCATTGAAAACCACACTGAATTCTGCCAAAACCTCAGACAAGGTAGCTTTAACACAAGCCTGTTCTGATCGTTGCTCAACAGACAATAACTGCAACAACCATCCTTGTTTACTCACAAATTCTGATTTAAATCCTTTAGCAACATTCAACATTTGCACGGAAGCTGAAGTTAAACCTTGCAATTTAACCAACTGACCCTCCCAGAAAAAAGACATTGACCACTCCAAAAAACCCCAAGTAATGGACCCCAAGGCTCTCAGCTATTAGACCCCAAGAACCACATCACAACCTCCCAAGGTTAAAACATGAAAATGAATCTTAAACTTGGATCCTTGAATTTTAAGTGATTTGAAACCACTGCCAAAACTTAGGACTTTCTCTCCATTCGCCACACTGACTTGTAGACATGAATCATTTCTGATTGGTAACTTTGCTTCTCTGATCACGACAAGATCAACAAAATTATGTGTGCTCCCAGAATCTACAAGAATCTCCACAGCACAAGATCCAAAACTCCCATGCAATTCATAGCATTTCCATTGATACAACCAGAAATAGCATTGACAGATACTTCTAAAGGCTCATCCTCAATGACTTCACTAGCCTCACTGACCAATTGTTCCAGATCTTCAACAACAGACTGATAAGGAACTTCTAAATCAGCCTGTATAACATAAATCTTTGGTTTCTTACAAGTATGATTCGGACTCCATTTTTCCTCACAATGGAAGCAAAGGCCCTTCCTCCTATTTTCATCCATAGTTGAACAGAACACCTTCTGAAAAGGTACATTGGTCTTATTCGACCTAGAGTTGTCCCCAACAGTATCAACAGGACCTCTAGATTGAATTCCAGCATTATTCTTCCATGATCTCCTTGAAGCCAAAACATACTCCTCCTGAATTTTTGTCAAACCAAAAGCAGCATTAAGGTTTATAGGATTAAGCATCCTCACAGGAAGCCTAATTTCATCATTTTAACCACTTAAGAAACAAATCAACTTATGTTTCTCGGAAAGTCCTTTCAACCTATTGGACAATACTTCAAATTGAGCCTTGTAATTAGCCACTGAATAAACCTGTTTTAACCTTATTAAAGCCTCCATAGGATCATCGTAGGCCGTAGAACCAAAACTATGTGTGCTCCCAGAATCTACAAGAATCTCCACAGCACAAGATCCAAAACTCCCATGCAATTCATAGCATTTCCATTGATACAACCAGAAATAGCATTGACAGATACTTCTAAAGGCTCATCCTCAATGACTTCACTAGCCTCACTGACCAATTGTTCCAGATCTTCAACAACAGACTGATAAGGAACTTCTAAATCAGCCTGTATAACATAAATCTTTGGTTTCTTACAAGTATGATTCGGACTCCATTTTTCCTCACAATGGAAGCAAAGGCCCTTCCTCCTATTTTCATCCATAGTTGAACAGAACACCTTCTGAAAAGGTACATTGGTCTTATTCGACCTAGAGTTGTCCCCAACAGTATCAACAGGACCTCTAGATTGAATTCCAGCATTATTCTTCCATGATCTCCTTGAAGCCAAAACATACTCCTCCCGAATTTTTGTCAAACCAAAAGCAGCATTAAGGTTTATAGGATTAAGCATCCTCACAGGAAGCCTAATTTCATCATTTTAACCACTTAAGAAACAAATCAACTTATGTTTCTCGGAAAGTCCTTTCAACCTATTGGACAATACTTCAAATTGAGCCTTGTAATTAGCCACTGAATAAACCTGTTTTAACCTTATTAAAGCCTCCATAGGATCATCGTAGGCCGTAGAACCAAACCTGACTAACAAGACTTTAGTGAAAGATTCCCACGTTCTAAAAATACCACAGTCTATGGCATCCTGATACCATATGAGAGCCTCGCCCTCCATATGATACGATGCAAGCTGAAGCCTTTGCTTCAAGGATACCTGATAATAATCAAAGTATTGAGTGACCTTGAAAATCCATTATACTAAATCTAAACCATTAAAGTGAGGGAAATCCAATCAAATTCCCTTAGGCAAGTTGTTAGTAGAATACATGCTACGGCCAAAAGGAATTTCTTCAAAAACTTCTTCTTCAACTTCATTTTCAACTTCATGCTCGACAGAATTAGGTTTAATTGTTTTAGACTCAATTAAAGATCTTAACATGTCAGATGGTTTATCTAACCTGCCATGGATATCTTTTTAATTTCTTGATTATGGCCTTCTAACTTCTTCAGCACATTCTCGTAATCCTTCGATTCCTTATCCATCTGATTTCGCATCACAGCAGTTCTCGTACTTTCTACCATGGATCGCCTAGCTGATACCAATTGTTACGTGCCTACTTCTTCTTCTCAAACTCACGCACCATAGTTTACCGAATTCAGTAATGGAATGCTCACAAGAACAACACCGGTAAAGAAAGAAACCAGAAATCACTTCAATTTTTGGAAGAGATTTTCAAGCATTCTCCAAGCTCCTTACAAGAATCAAACTCATACAATTCAAATAGATCCCCCTAAATGACACGGAACTACTATTTATAACCATGATTCCCAACTACTCTGCAACTAACCGACTCAACCTCTGTAACTAACCGACTACCCTTATTACAACGAAGACATAAAACGACATCATAACAAAGTGCCACATACAAGCCTGGTACGTTAAACACCGTTTTATTAATTATTGAAACGCAACGTTTCATTGACTCACAACGCACCATAGAACACTCAGTTCCTCTTCAACTTGACACAACAAAACCATTCTTCACCTTCCAAGTCCCTCTGACAGCAGCACCTGACAGTCCCTTAAATCAACAATTTCCATCATTTAGCTGAGGTGTAAACTTTTTGACATACACAATATTTCGAAAAAGAGAAATAATACTTGCAATCGTGTTTGCAAATGTCGCGTAAACATTTTGAAAAAAATGTTAATAATTATAAGATCCACATGAAAAAAAAAATTAATGGTAAATTCTATTTTTTTTCAAAGCAACTGCACGTCATTTATACTCCACAAGTGTAAATAGCAACACATTCTAATACTTAATCCACAACATCAACCCATTAACCAAAAATCATACAGTAAATTGATGATATTGCACGTCGATTCTACATTATTACAACAAAATTTGATGATATTGCACCTAAGATCAAGGGCTGCATTTTATGGTGGTAGCACCAGACGGCCACTTTGAAGTAAAGAGTGCGGAAAGGGAGCACGGCAATTGCTAATATGTGATTTTAACCTTGGTATGTTGGGGTGCGCACTTCTGCATCGATGACAACGCAATTCTGTAAATAACAGGCTTTCATCATCTCTTAATGTTGCTTTACCATGATTGCTCACGTCCTCAATTACATCCACTGAATCGTAAAAGAAAGCCGTATTAAATGAGTTCCAGTGCTTCTTGTTCTTCAAAAGTTTTGAATCAAAATCTTGGCTAATAACATGCAGGTGCAGTTGTCGCATTGATGGGGCCTGCAAAGAGAGGAGAAAAAGAATCAGATATGCCTTTCCAGAAAGTCAAATTTTAAATTTCTACCATATATCTCTCGTAATTCATCAGACTGAAATTCGAGCAGAAAACTATAATTTGGCGGATGAACATGGAAACGCAGAAAAATTGCAACTAAAGACTATGGCGCATATTGGATCATTCTTTCATATATTCCAAGGTCAGTTCAGAATATAACTGAAAATACTTTTAAATACTTCACTTGTATTTGAATCGTAGACTTGTTTGTCTATTCCTCTTCTCCTCAATTTTTTTTTTCTTCTCTTTTTTGTCTTGTATCATTCTGTATTCTTCAGTCATTTGATTTTGCACAACACCAAACCCAGCTACCCAAGGCCAAAATTTGGTCTCCAAGTGGTATTGTCATCGACTTTAATGAGTATCCTTTCCACCAAGTTTTGTCTACGAGCTTAAGGCATAAACTTTATAAGGTAAAATAGTTTCTTTATTCCTACTTTTGGTAAGGGTCGAACATGAAATCTATCCTGAACTCACTGCTACAGCACCTAAGCCAAGGCTGTAGGCATAGAAAGGAGCATAAAAGATGAATAGTAGATCAAATACATAAAAGCAGAGACAGTGAGTACCGAGTGATATCCAAGGCGAAAAATCAACGATGCATCTTCTTGAAAGAACTTCTCAACCCAACGCATACCCACATCATGCACTGTCCTTAACAAATTCAGGTGTTCTTTTCTTACAGCTGTGAGGCAATCAAGACCTTCATATCGAGTCAACACCAAAAGATGCCTTCTCGCCTGCAAAAGAATGAAGATTTCACTCCTGCTACATGGAACCTAAGCATGAGAAGGGGGCTGGGGATTAATGGTCAAAATTTACCTTGGGATAAAGATCATGCAATATTACAACATCATCCAAAATCTCCAGCACAACATCCTTGTGTTTCTCAGGATGCATGGCAATATGGTAGAGAGCTTGAGACCATGATCCCCACACCTTGGTCGTGCTTGCATCAATCTTGTCATTGTTTGTGTGTTTCTTCTCAGTTCTAAAATCATGGATATTGGCTTCAGCCTCATGCAGAGATCCTTTGTACTTTTTGCTTTTATCATAGTCATTGACATCCTCTCTCTTACTCTTTTGATCCTTATCGGGAGAATGCTTTGTATTTACACCCTCATTGTGTTCTTGTAGCCCTAGAGGGTTCGTCGCAAGGTTCACATTTTTTCCCTTACCCAACTTTGCTTGGCTCCTAACTATGGATGCAAAATCTTCAAATAATGAAGTGTAGGCCTCACTGAGAACTTTGCAGCCTTTATTATAGTCATTGTTCAGACAATTTGGTCTTTGTGGGTTCATATTTGGTCCAAGAACATGTATGACATGGGTAATCCCTTCCCTACTAAACAAGGGAGAAGTTGAAGGAAGACGAACAGCCACAGACTTCCCTGGGTGAAGAGATTTAGCTTGTTCTTTGGTAGCAACCTCAAGGGCTGGGCCAGCAGCATTGAAGATTGAAGCATTCACACCTCCACCTCCAGGCTTCAGCCGCCTGAAAAGGATAACTACTCATTTGGTCTTCTTGGCATGCAAACTAGATTTTAATCACAGGAGTATTCCATTATGTTGACTTTTATTAGCAGCATATCAGTCAATTAAAGCATATCTATCTTACATTATATTTGAGGGGGCAAGCATGGAATGACAACTCTGCATATTGTAATAAAAGCAAACTGGTTGGACTTCAAGGACTGGCTATAAGATTCCATAGTAATCAGAGCAGCATTATCCCCCAGATACTAAAACCAAGGAATGACTGAAGCTCAACAATGTTAAGGGTCATGATCAAATTCAAACAATGCCTTTTCAAAGATCAATAACAATCTCTGGAGTTTTGCCTCATATGGTTCGGATACCAAAGAGAGCTCAGGAATTTCAAAGGTTGAAATCAGGTTTTTAACAGAGTTTTCATGTTTGTATACACTCACACACACACACACAATCTCTCACACGTAGATACAGAGTCACAGACACAGACACAGACATCAACTGTTAGTCATTGATGAAAAGTTCAAAATAAATTTGTGAATGAAGAGTAACTATAAGGTTATGACACAGACTTACCAGTTTGCTGCGTTAGCTATTACATTGTAGTGCAAACCTCTTTCTGAAGAGAGTCGTGTAATGTCTCCTACAAATGTAAAGAACTTACTGGAGTCAATGTTTTTTTCAGTAGCTTTTGCCTTGACCAAAGACAAAATCTTTGATCTATGAGACAAGTCCACTAACACAAGCCTAACATTCCCAAGCTTATTCACAAATTCCTCAACTTTCTCAATGATAATATTAGAGGCCTTCTCGAGGTCAAATTGGAAATCTGATGTCGAAATAGATGGAAATGCCAGAGTCGGAGCATCATCCTTCAAAATATGACTGCCAGCAGAGCAAACTGCCTGGTCTTCACTTTCCTTCAAGTCCTTAGCAGCATTTACTGGAAATGAAGAAACATTTTCCGCTCTTTTATATCCAGGGCTCTTTTCCTGAAAAATTTCAGGAGAAAAAGAACTCTGAATCCTGCTTGCATCAGAAATTGTATCAGCGGCAGGAACCTCTACTTTCTTTAAGAACTTCATTATACCAAGTTGAATTTTGGCATCCGGGTTCTTCTGACCAAAATATCCATTTGGAAGGGTGTCCATAGGACCAAGTGCACTGTATGTGTTAAGACAAGCTTGAACATCACTCTCATTCTGGCAAAGTGTGATCCGAGTGAACCCCTCACTTAGTTTGGGCAATTCTTTCTTTTGTAGCATTCTGTTCACCACTGCAGCAGCTTTTCCTCCTTGTAAGTTTCCTTCATGCCCGGTCCGTTTAATAGATCGAGATATACATAGCTTAGCAGGAAGATCAAGTACCACAGCATGCACATCTACATTGGGACCACAGAGCTTCACAAATTCCAACCGCTGTTCTCTGTCTAGATTGCATCGGTCAATAAATACACTTTTTCCATCCTTAAGTGCACTAGCTGCACTTTTTAGGCACTGGGCTTTTGTTCCGGATTTACCATTCCCAATGGTATCCTGCAATCCAAAATTCAAAAGAACTAACTAACCGGGAGAAAAGAAGGAAAGATTTTGAACACTTTTTCTGTGACTGAGCATAGATATATAATAAATAATCAGCAAGGAGCAATTGACTTGAAATAAAATTTCTGATGCTGCACTAGTTATTAGCCATTTGTTCTTCACCGATGACAGTTTATTGTTTTGCAAAGCCACTGTAGCTCCTTTTTTTTTAATACAAGGGTGTGGGGGGTTTTGAATATAGTTTTGAATTCCGTTCCGTTCCGGTGACTCAACCGGTGCATTATATCTTCTTGTTCCGTTTCGATCCAAATTCCGGCCCGTTCCGGTCATTCTGGTCAAATTCCGGCCGTTCCTGTCCCTATTCCGGTTTAGATTATTTTTGTATTTTTTTGTGTTTGAATGATATTTTTTTTTAAAAATTTAAATTTACATGATATTTAATTAATTCTAGAATATAAAATATATTTATATATTTTGTAATTTTAAATACGTCTTTTTTTAAATATCATTATTTTTTAATATTTTATCTATTTATTTATTTTTGATCTCAACTCAAATTTGTATTTTTTTAACTTATAATCATTTTATAAGTCTTCGATTCTTTTAATATGTACACATATACATAATACAAATTTACATATATGTCTTTATTCTATTAGTTGTTATTTTATATATATATATATATATTTATTATAATATATAATTAATCCCGAAACGACACACTGGAATAGATCGGTACTGAAATATTCCGTTCCAGTGCCTCAACCGGAACGGTCACCGAAATGAAATTCAAAACTTTGATTTCGAACCCAAGTTTTCCATTTGAAGAAACAGGTCATATGCCATCAGGCTCTTGGCCGAAAATGAAGCTATTATGAGGTTGTTACAGATTTATGACAGGGCTTCTAGACAGCATTTAAATTTGGCAAACTGAAGTATTGCTAAGCAGAAATGTGGATTTTGAAGAAGTTGAAGCCACTAAGGATATATGGCATGTGGTCTCTATTAAAGCACAAGATCGTTATTTGGGATTGCCATCTTTTGTGGGGCACTCCAAAACAAAAACTTTTCAAGACTTTAAGTATTATATTTGGAACAATATACAAGGATGGAATAAAAATTGTTATCACAAGCAGGTAGGGAGATATTGATTAAGGCTGTGGCCCAATGTCACCACCTGGATTTTTTCTAGAGAATTCTACCACCTTCTAGAGCCTCCTAGTCCCTTGTAGGATGTTCTAGAATGTAGTAGATTGTTGTAAAGTTGTATAGTAAACCCTAGGATGGTTCTTTAAAATTGTGACACTTGTCACAATCCTAGCTATACTTCTAGAAGTAGTCTAGAATGTTCCTTACCCTTAAAATTGTGACACTTGTCACAATCCTAGCCATTCTTTGTACCAAGAGTTCCCTATAAATAGAGGGAGTCTCATTTGTGTAAATCACCAAGCAATAAGAGTAACAAGTTCTCTAGAGCTTCTCTCTCTACTCTCCCCCTCTCTCTAGAGTTGTTCTCTCTTGTCTTGAGTCGCTTAGAAGGCTTACTTGGGAGCTTTGTCCGGGACAAAACCTCCTAAGGCCGCACGGGACGTGTGAAGAATTTCTAAATCCGTGACAGTTGGTATCAGAGCCTCGAGCTTGAGATGGCGGAACCAAGCGTGGTCACCATGGAGAACCAGGAACCACGAAAGAGTAAGAGGTCGAAGGAGTCGACCTCGTCCGTGGAGTCTCACCTCGATAGCATCGAGAAGACCTTGGCCAAGATACTGGACAAGATGGAAGAATGGGATCAGTCTCACAGGGAGGTGAGCACCCTTGACAACACCGTGACCAGGGTGGAGGTGGCTGTGGCGGATGTCAAGGACCGTCTTGACATCATGGAGCAAAGCGTGGAAGAGCTAGGATTGGAGGGCCAATCCGAATCGCTCAAGGAATCCATTCTAAGCACCATCAACCCCACCCTCGAAGCACAACGTGTTGAGAACGTTGCCTTCCAAGACCGGGTCTTGGGGGAACTAATCAAACTCCAGGAGCAAATGGAGGAACACCGCGTCGGTCTGGAGAAGACCAGGGCGGACTGGGCCATATGCAAGCGGGCAGTGGCCAATGGGGGTAACCTTGGAGCTGGAATGGTAGCAACACCAAGGGTGGATACTCCCAAACCAAAGGAGTTCGACGGCAAGCGGGATGCCAAAGAACTCGACAACTACCTGTGGCACATGGAACGCTACTTTGAAGCGTTGAACATGCTAGACGAGCATGTCAAGGTACGTACTGCTTCACTCTATCTTACTAACCTTGCTGGTACTTGGTGGCGTCGTAAGCACAGTGAGATAGAGAAGGGTACGTGCACCATCAACTCATGGGAGGAGTTCAAGCGTGAACTCAAGAGGCAGTTCTACCCTGAGAACGTAGCCCTCTATGCGCGGAAGAAAATGAAGGAGTTGAAGCACACTTCTTCAATCCGCGACTATGTTGAGGAGTTCTCTGCTCTCATGCTTCAAATCACAAACATAAGTGAGGAAGATCTTCTCTTCAACTTCACCGATGGCCTCAAGTCATGGGTGGCTCAAGAGCTCAAGCGACGTGGGATCACCGACATCTCCACCGCCTTAACCGTAGCAGAAACCTTGGAAGAGTTTGAGTATCACAAGAGTGATAACTCTTCAAAACCCAAGTTTTCGGAGGATAATCACGACAAAGGTGGGGGAGCAAAGGAGTACAAGTCCCCACAGCACAAAGAGCGTGGAGACAAGCCATCGACATCGAGGGAAGGCAAGAAAGACCACTCCAAAGACAAGAAGCCAAAGGGTGCCTGCTTCCTTTGTGATGGGCCACACTGGGCTAGAGACTGTCCCAAGAGGAAGGCTCTCAACGCCATTCTCAAGGAAAAGGAAGTTGAAGAGAAGTCGCACATGGGGTGCTTGCAACTTCTCAACTCACTGAAGGCAAACACCAAGCCAACCACTAAGGATAGATCCTTAATGTTTGTAGAGGTGTTCGTCAATGGGAAGGAGACCCATGCCCTGGTCGACTCGGGAGCTTCTCACAACTTCATCAAGAAGGAAGAAGCCACACGGCTAGGCATCCCTCTCAAGAAGGGTCACGGATGGCTGAAGACGGTGAATTCTGAAGCCAAACCGCTTGATGGTGTAGCTCATGGCATAGAGCTACAACTTGGCACATGGAAGGGGAAGGTGGACTTCTCCGTCGCCCCCATGGACGACTTCAACGTCGTGTTGGGAATGGAGTTCCTGAGACAGTTTAATGTAGTGTCTCTTCCTCACTACAACTCGGTGTGCATCTTGGAGGATGGGCCTTGCATGATACCCACCATGTCTAAGCCGAACACCACCCAACTCCTATCGGCTATGCAAGTCAAGAAAGATGAGGAATCTTACTTGGCTACTATGAAGGAAGGTGAAGTGAAGATTCACTCCCCTCCACCTAAGGAGACCCAAGAGGTCCCCAAGGCCTACGAGGATGTCAGGCCACCAGAGTTGCTCAAGCAACTACCACCTAGGAGAAAGGTGGATCATCGGACTGAGTTGAAGCTCAGCACTAAACCACCCGCCAAAGCGCCGTATCCCATGTCAACTTCAAAACTTGAAGAACGAAGGAGGCACATGGAATACCGCGTAGGTGATTTGGTGTTGGCAAGGAAGCTGCGCAAGGGGCTTGTGCAGCGATATGAGGGACCCTTCCCAATCATCAAGAAAATAGGGAAGGCCTCCTACGAGCTAGACTTATCCTCCAAGTTCGACCTTCATCAGGTCTTTCATGTAAGCTGTCTGAAGCCTTATCATGGTGATGAAGAAGAGCCGATACGAGGAGAGTCTAAACGTACTCCATTGGGCACAACCACCACTTTTGATACAGAAGTGGAAGAAATCTTGGCGGATCGGGAAGTCAGACGAAGGGGTCACAAGCCACGCCAAGAATATCTGATCAAGTGGAAGGGATTGCCCTTAAGCGAGAGGACTTGGGAACCTAAGGAGTCACTGTGGCGGATTGAAGATCAAATCCGAAGGTTCCATGAGGATACCGCGCCGAGGACGTCGCGAAGCTAGGTGGGGGAGAATGTCACCACCTGGATTTTTTCTAGAGAATTCTACCACCTTCTAGAGCCTCCTAGTCCCTTGTAGGATGTTCTAGAATGTAGTAGATTGTTGTAAAGTTGTATAGTAAACCCTAGGATGGTTCTTTAAGATTGTGACACTTGTCACAATCCTAGCTATACTTCTAGAAGTAGTCTAGAATGTTCCTTACCCTTAAGATTGTGACACTTGTCACAATCCTAGCCATTCTTTGTACCAAGAGTTCCCTATAAATAGAGGGAGTCTCATTTGTGTAAATCACCAAGCAATAAGAGTAACAAGTTCTCTAGAGCTTCTCTCTCTACTCTCCCCCTCTCTCTAGAGTTGTTCTCTCTTGTCTTGAGTCGCTTAGAAGGCTTACTTGGGAGCTTTGTCCGGGACAAAACCTCCTAAGGCCGCACGGGACGTGTGAAGAATTTCTAAGTCCGTGACACCAAGCTCTTCCTACATTTACTATGACTTGTTTCAAACTGCCCAAAGTGTTGTGTAAATAATTTTTTGATGAGTAATAATTTTATTGAATAGAATGAAACTAGGCAAAGCCCAAGTACACAAGAAGTATACAAGTTGAGACACCTAATTACACTCTAGTGGGCTGCATAGAGAGTAGAAACTCATGAACATTCCCACCCCTCAAAACGATAGCAGAAAACCACTGAAAAAGAGAGAAAACAAAAAAATTCCAGATTTCTTCTGATGTACGCTCCTTGTCGTTGAAGCATCTATCATTCCTTTCCAACCAAAAAACCCACATTACGCACAAGGGTATCATTCGCCACATTGCTGCCATATGAGTACAAGGGTGAGACCTATTCCAGCAAGCTAAAAGATCCGCTACACTTTTAGGCATGACCCAACTCAGCCCGGCTTTGTTAAGGATACCAGCCCATAACCTTCCAGCCACCTCACAGTATAAGAGTAAGTGGTCTATTGATTCTCCATTCCTTTTACACATGTCGCACCACTCCATGAAAATCATTCCTCTCTTTCTTAGGTTGTCAACCGTCAAAATCTTCCCATGTGTAGCTGTCCACATAAAGAATGCCACTTTGGATGGTATTGGTACCTTCCATATGCTCTTCCAAGGGAAGGAAGTAGGTTGCGGGATTGTCAAAACCTTATAGAAAGATTTAACAGTGAATTGGTTTCTCCTTGTGTGTTTCCATAACATGCGATCACCCCTATTGGCCCCTAACTTTGCTAAATACAGGTAACTGTAGAAAGCTGCCAGCTCTTCAAATTCCCAGTCTTGGGCATTTCTTGTAAATGTGACATTCCAAATTACCATCCCGTTGGCTCTATATAGTACATCTGAAACTAGAGCTTGTTGACTTCTAGCCATGTTAAAAATAGTTGGAAAAGGACTGCAAAGAGGCCTCTCTCTCCACACCAAGCATTAACCCAAAAGCGGATTCGCGCCCCATCACCCACCTCAAACTTAAAATGTGTTTCAAAAGTGTTCCATCCTTTTCTTATGAACTTCCATAAGCTTACTCCATAGGACCCCCTACCCTCTTTAGTGTACCATCCCCCCATCAAACCACCATACTTGTGATCAACAACCTCTCTCCACAACGAACTCCCTTCCATTTGGTACCTCCACAGCCACTTCCCTAATAGTGCCTTATTAAAAACACACAAGTTTCGCACTCCTAACCCCCCCATTCGCAAGTGGACAACTTACTTTTTGCCATTTTACAAGGTGAAATTTGAATTCCTCCCTCATTCCACCCCACAAGAAAGTTCTAAACAATTTTTCTATCCACTTTGCCACCTCCGCCGGTAATGGAAAGAGAGAAAGGTAGTAAGTGGGGAGGTTAGAGAGTGTGCTTTTGATGAGGGTTAATCTCTCCCCTTTTTGATAGATATAGCCTCTTCCAACCCGATAATATTTTCTCTATCTTCTCTACCACCTCATCCCAAATACTCTTGGCTTTGAATGGAGCCCTCAAGGGAAGTCCAAGATATTTCATTGGGAGAGATGCAATTTTACAGCCTAATGTCTCCGCTAGGGAGGTTATATTACTCACCTCCCCCACCGGAACCAACTCCGACTTCCCAAGGTTCACCTTGAGGCCTGAAACAACGTCAAAACAAAATGAAACATTGGAACATGTGTTCGCTCACTTTTGGTGGGGTCAAAGAGGATCTGAACGTAAAATGCTTTGGATTAGTTGGTGTAAATTGTGTGTTTCTGAACTCCATGGTGGTATGGGATTTCGGGATTTGGAACTATTCAATCATGCACTTCTTGCAAAACAAGGATGGAGAATCATGACTAATCCAGATTCATTGCTGTCAAAGGTGCTGAAAGCAAGGTACTTCCCACATACCTCTTTTTTACAGTCTAATATGCATGCTAATTCCTCTTATGTATGGAGGAGTTTATGTACAGCAAAGAATATTTTGAAAAAAGGGCGTTATTGGAGAATTGGGAGTGGTGAGAGCATCAATGTGTGGTCTGATAAATGGATTTCAGAAAGGGCAGATCCTGTTGGGGTTCCATTTTGTAATTTGTTACCTCCAGATGCTTCTGTAAATTTGTTATTTAATGCACAAACCAGGTAGTGGCATTTTGATTTGGTACAAAAAGCTTTTCCTTCTGTGGCAGCTTCCATATTACAAACTCCTTCGTATTTTTGGGCTGTGGATAACTTTTTATTTTTTTTTTGGGGGGGGGGTGTGTTGTGGGAAGGGGGGATAAGAGCGGACAATACACTATCAAATCTGGGTATCATTTTGGCATGGGACTTAATTCAGGTTTAAGGTACGGAATCCAAAAGGTGTCCAACTTATTGGAAGAAATTGTGGCATTTGGCTCTACCTCCAAAGGTAAAAAAATTTGTATGGAGGGCTAGTCGAAATAGTCTACCAATGAAGTTAAACTTATTGAAGTGGGGTGTTCTGTCAGAAGGATTGTGTGGGACTTGCAATGCTCAAATTGAGGATCAGCTTCATGCTTTGTGTCTATGTTCAAAGGTAACTTAGATGGGAGACGCTACTGTCTGGTCTAGCTGATAACCTTTAAAATACAGCCCTACAAGCACGAGCAACCACATCAGCTATTACAAGAAAAACAACATACAGTTGGCCACACCGAATCAGTGGTTTCTTTGTCCATCGAATCACTGGTTTCTTTATCCTCTGCTCGCACTGTCAGCCATGTAGCGCACAGACAATGCACTCTTCTTTCCATTTAAAATCGCATTTCTCTTCTCCCCACTATGACTTTGCTTCACTTTCTCGCCCAAGAAATCTCCACTTGCCAATTTTTTCTCTCAATGCAACTCTCTATCTTCACTTAAACTCCCTCATACTTCGGAAGTTCTGACCATATTGCCCAGTTCCCCATCAACCTAATCTTCGCCATTCCTAGTTCTATCATCTATGTGAGAATGCTCTACCTCGAGTCCGTTGGCCTTGATGTTCTCTCCTCATCAACCACAACCCTCTGATCATCTTTGCCTCACGCTCCGACATCAAATCCACTATTGATAACATGACCTCCTTGGGCTTCACAACCATCGAGTTTCACAAAATTGCCGGCATGTGCCCCAAAATCATTACTTCCCGAGTCTTTGACATCATCCTCATCTTCACCTTCCACCTATGTGAGGTTTGCGTCAATGGTTCTAACCTCAAGCGCATCATCCATTTCAACTCCAGAAATCGAACCCAAGAAACAACTCTCCGTCATCCATTTCAACTCCAAAAACCGAACCCGTAAACGAGCTCCAGAAAATTAATAATCGAAACACTCCAAATCGAAACAAGGAAACCTAACCAATCTAGTAGCCCCAAATCGAAATACAAAGAAAAAGATGAGAAACCAAAGGACAATGGCATTCTGGGTGGGCCGCCGTCGCCTGGGTGGGGGGTACAAGATGAAACTGAAGGTCATTTTGATATCTGTAGCACGAAGGAGTGATGGATGGAGTCTTGAGGGCAGATAATCGGGTGTAATGGGGAGTTCAATGAAGCCTATGCAATTACTTATGTGTCATCGCATAATTAGAGGGTTGTATTTGAGAAGTTATCAGCCGGACCGGACCGGACCGTGGATTTTCTCAACTTGGATCTAGATATCTCGTTGTAGTCAATTGTTTCCCTTCTTCTCTACTGCTACTTGCTTTGATGGGATAGTGTGGAATCTTATGGAAAATAATGTCTTTGGTTTCATCATTTATAAATATTGCTTGGGGTGGGGAAATTTAGAAACCAAAGTTTATTTGAAACAACAACCGACTCCCTTGAAGTATGTGTTGATCATTGTATTAAGTATGTGGCCAGTGGCAGATCTATAGATAGCTTGGTGGGTGCCCCCAAATTTTTTTCAAAATTCAAAATAGCCCCTAAATTTTATTCATAATTGATTGGATTTAGAAATTGACCACCCCAAAAAAAATTATAATTTCCTTATACCCATATGCTTTTTAAGATTTTGTAAAATTTCAATATACATATAGATGTCTCTCTCTAATATTTTTCTATAACCCCAAGACTTTGTATAATATCTATCTATTATCTATTTTCAAGGATGTGGCCCCACTAAAATTAAATTAAAACTAAGATTATGAGAAATAATAAACTATTAACATGATCCCAAAGCTTTTTTATTATATAATATTAAGTTTATTTTTTTTCGATAGGTAAGTATGGTAAATAAATAGACAATATTAAGTTTCTTAATATAGAATCCAAAGTGAAAATACAAGAAAAACCGATTGATGATTTATTTATTTGATAAGTAATAAAGGATATTTTATTCCAAGTGAATATGCAACTGATTGATGAGTTATCAAAACATCTTCCGTTTCTCTCAATTCATAAGCACCACAAAAGACATAAGGGGATGATTCTCATGACAGCTGGCTTTATATCTTTCCCAACAATTCCTGGCCATATTGCAAAAATATCCAGCACATGCAAAGGCATCGCCCATGAAAATCCAGCCCTAGCTGAAATTGAATTCCAGAAACTTGTTGCCACCTCACAATGCAAAAAGAGATGATCAATAAATTTGCCGTCCTTCTTGCACATATAACACCATTCTATTGCTGGGATGTCTCTCTTCCTCAAGTTATCAAAAATCAGAATTTTTCCAAGGGACAAGCCAACAGAAAAATGCAACCTCACTAGGCACTTTTGTCCTCCAAATGCCTCTCCATGGAAATTCTTCAACCCTGTGACTTGTAAGGACTTTGTAATAAGAGCTCACTGTAAATCTGGAATTTTTAGAGGGTAACCACAACATACTATCTTCTTGATTTTGAGCAATCTTCTTCTCATACAACTTTCCTAGAAAATCTGAAACTTCATTGGCTTCCTAATCCTGGACATCTCTTGCATGTTCCACATTCCAGCAAATCAAATTGTTTGAGATAGAATACGAATCAACAATAGCAACCCCTTTGTTTCTAGCAATCTAGAAGATATTGGGGAAAGATTCTTTGAGAGGAGTATCCACACACCAAGAATCATATGCCAAAAGTAGATCTTTGCCCCATTCCCCACTTTAAGAGTAGTATTCTTAACAAGAACATCTCACTCCTTTCGAATAGATTTCCATAAACCCATCCCAAAAGGCCTACTAACTTCCTTTGAAAACCAATTCCCTCACGTTTTTCCATGAATGTTATCCACTGCATTTCTCCATAGAGCATTACTCTCAAGTTGATATCTCCAAAGCCATTTACCAAGGAGAGCTTTATTGAGAAGTCTTAGGTTGCGAACACCTATACCCCCTTAAGATAACGAAAGACAAACCTTATTCCAGCTCACTAAATGAAACTTTTTATCCTCCCCAAATCCATCCCATAGGAAGTTCCTATAGTCTCTCAATGGTTTTGGCAACCCCAACTGGTAGCGGAAAAAGAGATAGAAAGTAAGTGGGAAGGTTTGTCAAAGTACTCTTAATAAGAGTAACCCTACCCCCCTTGGACAAATATAACTTTTTCCAACCAGCTAGCCTCTTCCTAATCTTTTCAATCACGCCTTCGCAAATTGCAACTGATTTATGGGGAGCTCCCAAGGGAAGACCAAGATATAGCGCAACAATCTTGCAACCCAAGATATTTAATGATTTATTTGGAAAATAGTGGAGATGATTTATCCTCTAAAAGTCATTGAGAAAGGAAAAGTTTATTTAAGGTCTCAAGTGTAGCATCCTATACTTAATGTGATACCAAAATATATAGATATTACATGAAATTTGATAAGTTAGCTAAGATATTAGAATGAAAGATGACATACTAAAAGATCACTTGATAGTTTCTATGAAGAAAGCATATTCTAAATATTTCATATTTACAATATAATAATGGATGAATATGATTCTATGAAATATTGCCATAGAAAATCTGAAATAGACATTTAGTTGTGCTTTTAAAATTTATTTCTATGTTATTTGGCAAGTTATCAAGATTTAATTTTATATACAATTATGCGTTATGATTTTGTATTATTTTCTCATTTTACATAAACATCTAGCGTGGTTGGAAAAATTGGCCCCCCTTAAGAAAAATTGCTGATTTCACTGCTGTATGTGCCTAGCTTTGATTTTATCAAGCAGTCTAGAGAAGTGCCGAGAAAAGAAAGGATTTTGTCACGGAAATCTCCACCAGTTGGTTGTGTCAAGTTGAGTTTCGATGGGGCTCTCTTTAGGGAGATTGGAGCTGCTGGAGTGGGTACAATTCTTAGGATGATAAAGGGGATGTTTTATTTGCTTCAAGCAGGAAAGGAAGTAGGGAATGTTTCAGTGGATGATATTGAAGCCTTAGCAACATTAAGAGGTCTACAGCAGATTCTATGCATGGGATATACAAGGTTACAATTGGAAGGGGATTCTTTGACGGTTGTTAAAGCTATAAAGTCTTAAGATACATCTCAGGGGCCTTTGATCATGGCGGTTCGGTGTATTTTACACTGTTTTCAGATATTTGATATCATTCATGTGGGAAGACAAGGTAATGAGGCAGCATACCTACTAGCTCAACAGGCCAAATGGATTGAAGATACAGAGCAATGGTGACACTCTTATCCGGATTTTATCTCTATTAGGGTGCTCATAGACTCTGGTTTATAGTAATCATTACGTAATTGTGGGACGGAGTATGTACTTTTTTATGCTAATGAATCCAGTTTATCCAAAAAAAAAAAAAAAAGAGAAAACGTAAAAAGCCGCATGGTGGTACAGTAATTGTGATATCCCATTAATCTGGCGGCACAGTTGGTTATCGCTTCTCACGATGGTGTTCCCGCATTTTGCGAAATTCAAGCAAGCGAGCAACTCGAAAACAAATTAAGCATTTCATCAAACATGTGATACACATAGTATCGAAAGAAACCTGGCAAATGCGAGCCCAGGGTCGCGTAGAGGAGCGCATGACTTGCTCACAAAAGGTGGACTTGCCGCTACCTGGGGCACCCACTAATATCACCACAACAGACTTCACCTTTATTTCTTCGCCTTTGCACATATACAATTCATATCAATTAACCCCTACGAGTTCAACGAATAACAAAAAAAAGTTGCTCGCACCGGTATTACCTTTGGCTTTAGCAGCGTTTTCAATGTCCATTTCCATTGTGCAGAATTCCGATCTGCCTTCCCGATTTCCCTCAGTTCGCCGGCCGGTTGCCCAAGAAAGAACACAGAATAAAAACAAAAACAAAAAGGGATGGCCCGTGTTTGGCTATAGGTCTTTGGTTGGTGTAGACCAACACCAACTCCAGTGAGGGATAACCTCAGTGAGGGCACGGGAGTTGCTCCGGTGGATCCGTGTAATGAAATATTTGAGAACATATGGATATTCGGACTATTTTATTATTATTTATAAATATTTTAATTACTATTTACCAATAATACGAGATATTCATAATATTCAAGTGACTAAATCTTATTTGTTTTTAGAGATAAGATGAGATGAGATGAGATAAGATAAAAGTTAAAAAAATAATAAAATATTATTATAATTTATTTTTTTAATATTAATTTTATATGGAAATTTGAAAAAATAGTTTTAGAATTTGAAAAAGTTAAATTTTTTATTATATTTTATATGAAAATTTGAAAAAATATAATGATGAATTTCAAATAAGTTTGAGGATTTTAGTTTTATCTCCCAAAATAAACGGGTCCTAAAGTACTCCGGTAATAATAGAATCCGAAAAAAAGGGAGTTGTTTGAATTGTGCTAGAATAAATCTTCTTTTTATCTGTTGTGATCCAGGAGCTCCTTGTTAAAATGTAATTTTAATATAAATATTATAAAATTAAAATATTTTTAAAATATAATTTTTTAAAATTATTTTAGAATTTGAGAAAGTTGTATAATTTTTTATATTTTGTTTAGAGAGTTTGAAAATGTTGTATTGATTAGATAAAAAAAGTTCAAGATATGAAATTGAAAAGAGTTTGGATTGAGTGATGTTCATGATGGAAATTATGAAAAACTTTAAAATGAGATAAGATAAGATAGTTTAGGTTTCAAAACAAGCCCTAAATTTGCCAAAAATATCTAGTAAATGATAGAATAAGGTTTATTTTGCATCATATATAAAGAATTCCTTGATTAGGTTGAAAGAGCAATGTAACTCCAACGTTTTTAATCTGTTTTACAATACTTTTCTCTTCATGAGGATCCTTTTGTTTGGATCGGCGGAAGTTACCAAATAATATAGAGACCAGAATTTAACGTGGTTCGGCTAATTTAGCCTACATCCACACACACATAGAGGGGTTTTTCTATTAAACAACAAACCAACGATTTACAGTGCTTTCACTCGACTTTCAAAGCACAAAGTGCTTCTATTCTCACCAATAGACCTCACTTGAGACACTTTGTTCTCTGCACTATATTTTCACTCAAGATTTCATCTCCTTTTATAGGAGAACGTACAACTTTCATTCTTGACAAAAATGAGTATGCAGCTTCCAAATTCTTCAATCGGTGCCTGCATTCACATTTAACAATTTTTGCTGACTTCCTACACAGCCAGCACACCTTGGTTGGTTTGGTTGGTGTTGATTTTTCTAACAATCTCCTCCTCAACACCAAACGGAAGATATTCTGACACATTTTAGTTCAATGTACTTAACCTAGCTATGTCTCTACATACCTCAAGTTTTTTTAGTGTGACTACCTTCGTTGGCATGTCCACTGGATTCCCTTTTGTTTGGATCTTTACAAGTTTTAACAGCTGCTGCTCCATTACCTCGCGTATCCAATGATAGCAAATATCAATGTGCTTTGTACGGGAATAATACATTGAATTTTTGCTCAGGTTAAGAGCACTTTGACTATCACAGTAGACTTTATACTCTTTTTGATTGATCCCCATTTCTTGGAGAAACTGTTCTAGCAATAACATTTCCTTGCCTGCTTCCGCTATAGCAATGTACTCTGCTTCCATTGTGGATAAAGCCACACATTTCTGCAATCTGGACTGCCATGATACAGCTCCTCCTGCAAATGTGTAAATGAATCTCGATGTAGATTTTCTCCCATCAAGATCACCAGCCATATCAGCATCTGTATAACCATCCAAGACTGGGTCTGCTTCCCCATAGCACAAACACAATTTTGATGTACCCTTAAGGTACCTAAGAATCCACTTTACTACTTTCCAGTGTTCATTTCTTGGATTGGAAAGAAAACGACTCACAACTCCTACAGCGTGAGCGATGTTAGGTCTTGTACACACTATAGCGTACATTAGACTTCCTACTGCTGAAGAGTAGGGTACTGCAACCATTTCTTGAGCCTCTTCTGCTGTTGAAGGATACGAACTTTTGTTCAGCTTGAAGTGACTAGCTAGTGGAGTACTGACTGGCTTTGCTTTATCTATGTTGAACCTTTTTAGTATCTGTTCAACATATTTCTCCTGTGATAGTCATAACTTCTTTTCTCTTCTACGAGTAATTCTCATGCCTAAAATCTGTTGGGCAAATCCTAAGTCTTTCATATCAAAGACTTTAGAGAGATCCACTTTTAGCTTCCTGATAATGGATGGACCTTTTCCAATAATCAGCATGTCATCAACATAAAGCAGTAACATCACGAAGTCACATTCTGAAAGTCTCCGAAGGTAAACGTACTGATCTACAGCAGTTCTCTTGTAGCCATGACTCACCATGAATGAGTCAAACTTCTTGTACCACTATCTGGGAGCCTGTTTCAAACCGTAAATGCTCTTTTTCCACTTGCAGACCAAATGTTCCTTTCCAGGAACTCGAAAGCCTTATGGCTGCTTCATGTAAATCTCCTCATCAAGGTTGCCGTGAAGAAATGCTGTCTTCACATCTATCTATTCAAGCTCTAAATCAAGACTTGCAACCAATCCGAGTACCACTCGAATTGAAGTCATTTTTACAACAGGTGAGAATACCTCATCAAAGTCAATTCCTTTCTTTTGTTGGAATCCTTTGACGACCAAGCGAGTTTTGTACTTCACTTGCTAGAAATCATTCTTCAGCTTGAACAACCATTTATTTCTCAATGCTCTCTTATCCTTTGGAAGTTTCACCAATTCATAAGTTTGATTCTTCTGTAATGAATTCATCTCATCTTGCATTGCCTGCATCTATTTGTCGCTATCTGGATGAGAAATTGCCTCTTGGAAGTTCTCTGGCTCCCCTTCATCTATAAGAAGAATATAATCCGATTCTAGATATCTTCGAGACAGAATCAACAACCGTCCTCTAGATGATCTATCCGGTTGAAGCTCATTTACTGAAAGATCACCTGCCAACTGTGCAGGTTCTGATGAAGGAGGTAACTGCTCCCCATGCTCAATGCTTGTTCCTTCATTGTCGGCTTCCTCTTCTTCTTCTGGGGAAACTTCCTGCCTATCTTTAGTGTTTGAGGCAGATTGGAGTGGTGGTGCACTAGAGGCTGGTTCTCGAGCACTTGTAGTTGTTTCTTCTGATCCTGTAACGTTGTCATGTAAGTGATTTTCATGAAACACAACGTCCCTGCTTTTGATGACCTTCTTTGCTTTAGGATCCCACAATCTGTATCCAAATTCCTCATCTCCATAGGCTATGAAGATACACGGAGTAGCCTTTTCATCAAGTTTCTGTCTTTTCTCCTTGGATACATGTGCAAATGTTTTACACCCAAATACTCTTAGATAAAAGTGTTGCCCAGATGACTAACACAAGAGGGGGGGTGAATTGGGTTATATTATAAAAATTAACACTTATAAATCAAATACACAATATAAAATATAAACAGAATATAAAGCAGCAAGAAATGTAAATATTAGGGTAAGAAGAAGCAAACTCAGTATTTTTACGAGATTCAGCCCCACTGCCTACGTCCTAGCCTCAAGCTACCCCTTGAGGATCCCAAATCCACTATTCAATCTCCTTTAGGTAGAGATAGAAACCTATTACACCTTTGAGCAGCACCGCTCCAAAGAATCCGTGTAGAACACCCTCTACACTTCCAATCACCTCACACTTGGTAATTTAACTATTCCCCGTGTATAACACCTTCTACACACACAAGGGTTATACACACCCTCTTACAAATACAAGAGTTGATAGTAGGTAGACTATTAAAGTACACTCCTCAACGAGTGAGATAGAAACAATACAGCGCAACTTATATCTCTCTCAAAAGAAACAAGAATTAAGGCTCAAAACTTTATAAAAGAGAGAATGAGAGTTTTGAAAGAATGATACAAAACTTAGTAATAAATGTGTAAGCTCTTGTTGTGATTTTTACAAAACTCAAGTGAGCTATTTATAGGCAAATGAGTCTTCAATTTCAAATTTGAAAAGATTCACATGTCAAATAAGAACACTATTCACTTTTCAAAAAATTCAAATAAAAGTATTTCCTTTTTGCATTTGTCAAAGACAACTCCATTCAGTTTTCAAGGAATTCAAACCTAATCTTTTGCTTTTCATATATGACAAAATGAGCATGATTTATTTTTCAAACAAAAACATCTTCTTTTTGCATATGTTAAAAAAACACACAACCACCCTTTAAGATTTTCAAACAAATCATCTATCTTTTACATTTGTCAAAAAAATACACAACCACCCTTTAAGATTCTCAAACAAAATCATCTACTTTTTGCGTTTGTTAAAAAAACACACCACCTCCCTTCAAGACTTTCAAACAAAATATGCACATGTCAAATATGATAATCAATCATCTTATAAATTCAAGTTTTTATAAACATATATATATATATATATATAATTTTCGAAATTATTTTGTTTGATGATGTTATGCACATGTGAAAAACATAATTTTTAAAACTAAGACATTTAAAAATGTCTTGCATATGTGAAAAAAGTAATTTGATATTTTATGAGAAAAAAGAGTAATTTGGAGCCTTAATCCAATTTCTAATTTTATCAAGAGATGTACAAAAATAATCTATGAGTTTCATTTGTAGACTTGATCTCTTTTTTGCTCATGCTTGATTTCTTGATGTGTTTAGCTCCCTTTATGCGTAGACAACTTGAGCTTGAGTTTTCAATATTATTTGTTATCATCAAAATTTATACGTAAATATGAGACTTGAAACCTTGGGTTCAATAAAAAGTATGAAATCTTGTGGTCTAACCATACCATCTCTGAAACTTCAAGTTGTAGTGAAATTGATGGTGTTTTGTTAATTAGGTAACATGCTGCTTTAACTGCTTCACCCCAGAATGGCATAGACACCTTAGCCATACTCATCATGCATCTGGTTCTTTCCACAATGATTCGGTTCATTCGTTCGGCTATTCCATTGTGTTGTGGGGTATATGCGTTAGTAGAAATCTACGACCTGCAGTAATACTTAAACTCCCCCTGAAAATATGCGTTAGTATTTCAAGAAAAATATAAACATGATTATAGCATATATAACAGGGTAGTATAATACTAGTATAAGACTTCTCCCCCTTTTGGCATCATTAAAAAGGAACCGTAATTGGTTTCAGTAAGATTTATTCCCGTAATAAGTAATAACCAAATAAAACGATGCGTTAGAGAGTAGAAGTTGGAACCACCCGTGCTCGACAAAACCTGCAAAGGTTGAAGCCGAATTTTATCATCTCGGTGCGGAAGAAGATTTAAATCCGCTTGATGTTATTGACGAATTAGATGTTCCAGAGATTTGAAGTTGAATAATTAAAATTATCCGTGTCCGACAAAGACAGCAAAAGCTGCAGGCCTAGCTCTGGCAATACGGTGCGGAGCCATGCATGTCCGACAAAACCTGCAAATGTTGGAAGTCTAACTCTAGCAATTCGGTGCGGAGCCACGTGTGTCTGACAAAACCTGCAAAGGTTGAAGGCCTAGCTCTAGCAGTCGGTGCAAAAGCAGATTCAAATCCGCGTGATATTGTTGAAAAATTAAATATTATCAAGATTTGAAAGTTGTTGTTTAAAAGACCATTTTCACCTGTCGGATACTCAAATAAATTTTCACACTACTCATTGATCCAGTTTCTGTTTATTCAAAACGATAGAATGGCGGAGAAAATTTTGTCTAATAATCTTCCGGATTTGAATCAGGAACTGTCTCAACCAGTCATTTTATCTCATGAGGTTGTCAACACCATGATAGAAGCGGAGATGCATTTTTAAAATAGATCTGATTCTGAGGTTGTTGCAGCATCAAGAACTCTCAGTGCTCAATATGCTGCCTCTGTTACGACCATGTCTCGGAGATTACTAGCGAGGGCAAATGAGGTTGATCGACTTAACAATCAAATATCTGTTCTGCATCAAAAGCTTGCAAATGAAGGCAGAAAGAATAAGAGGTTAAAGCAAGAAAATAAAGATTTGACGGAATTAGCTCGTGTTTTAAAATTTCAAATAGAGGAATCAGAACGAGTAAGAGTTCAAGCACAGAGTCAACATCAGTAGATAATGGCAGCGTTTCACGAGAGAAATATGGACAATTATAATTAATCTCGCTAGCTTAGTTCGGTAACTTTTGACAATATGCATCCCGCATATCTTGTAAGCTTGACTAAGTAAGATTTGAAGAGATGACAGTTTGTCTTCTACTTATTTCTATCTTTATAAAAGCAATATTTAGTTTTATCTAATCCGCATCAAATCTTCTTCTCATTGTTTTAGTTCATCTTCATTCTCATTTTACAAAATCTTAATGGCTCATCAATTCTCCTTCAGTGCTTCTCGTGATCAATCTATTTCTGCATCTGTCATAGGTGCCATGAAGCAGCAAAACACTGATTTGGCTAATAAATCAGATCATGATGCCATTTATGAGCTTGTGGGTCTCGGGACTCGATACTCATCTTCCATTGTTGCTTTTTCCGCTCGGTTGCAGTCTAAAACCCGCGAGATAGAGAAGCTTAATGAGAAGATCGATATTCTTCAACGACTTGTTCAAGAGTCTAACAAAAAAATAGTAGACTTAAAACAACAGAATAAGGATTTAAAATCCTTATTTGCCTCTGCATTTCGATTGCCTAATCCTTTAGACAACGATGGCATGATGATTTATGAGGAGCAAATGCATTTGAATGATGAAGCTAAACGTCTCAAGTTTCTGTAGGTCATTTGAGATAATGGAATAAAAGTATCTAGCAGATATTCATGGCATGCATAATTCCTATTTCTCTTCTAATCATGCATAGTTTATCTTCTGGTAGGGGTTTTGTGAAAATTTCTGCCAATTGATCATGTGTACTAGTGAATTCTAATACAATATCGCCCTTCTGCACATGATCTCTAAAAAAATGATATCTAATTTCAATATGTTTGGTCTAAGAATGTTGTATTGGATTTTTTGAAAAATTTATAGCACTTGTATTATCACATTTGATTGGAATATGATTGTACATAAGTTTAAAATCCTCAAGTTGTTGCTTCATGTAAAGAACTTGAGTACAACAACTGCCTACAGCAACATACTCTGCCTCAGTAATAGATAATGCAACAGAATTTTCTTTTTACTAAATCATGAAACAAGTGCATGACCTAAGAAATGACATGTTCTACTAAAACTTTTTCGATCATCTTTGCAACCAGTATAATCGGTACCTGAATAACTAATAAGATCGAAAGAAGTGTGTTTAGGATACCATAACTCTAAGTCAATGGTACTGGCAAAATATCTAAAAATCCGCTTGACTGCAATTAAATGAGGTTGTTTTGGAAATGACTGAAAACGAGCACATAAACATACACTGAACATAATATCAGGTCTACTAATTATCAAATATAATAAACTACCAATCATACCTCGATATACCTTTGAGTCAACTGGCTTACCGCTTTCATCTTTATCAAGTTTAGTGGTTGGACTCATTGATGTTCCAATTATCTTCGCACATTCCATCTCAAATTTTGAGTAACTCTTTGATATATTTTGACTAATTAATAAATGTTCCACTTTTTGCTTGCTTGATTAGCAATCCGAGAAAGAAATTAAGTTCTCCCATCATGCTCATTTCAAATTTTTCTTGCATACTCTTAGCAAAATCTTGACACATATTTTCATTAGTAGCACCAAATATTATATCATCTACATAAATTTGAACTAGAAGAGTATCATTCTATTCATATTTTGTGAAAAGAGTTGTATCGATCTTTCCTCTTGAAAAACCTTTTTCAATAAAAAAACTAATGAGCCTCTCATACCAAACTGTAGGAGCTTGTTTGAATCCATATAATGCTTTTGTGAGTTTAAAAACATGATTAGGAGAAATATAATTTTCAAAACCTGGAGGTTGCTCAACATGTACTTCTTCATTTATAAAACCATTTAAGAAAACACGTTTAACATCCATTTGAAAAAATTTGAAATTTTTATAACATGCATATGCAAGTAACATTCGAATAGATTCTAATCTTGTGATAGGTGCATACGTTTCATCATAATCGATTCCTTCATCTTGATTGAAACCTTGGGCTACAAGTCGAGCCTTATTTCTAGTGATGATTTTAGATTCATCTTTCTTATTTCTAAAAACCCATTTTGTTCCAATAACAGCATAATTTTTGGGTCTAGGAACAAATGTCTATACATTATTTCTTTTAAATTGATTTAGCTCTTCTTGCACAAATAGAATCCATGATTTATCAATAAGAGTTTCATCAATATTTTGGGTTCAATTTGAGATAGAAAAAGAGTGTGATTACAAATATATCTAAGAGATGATCGAGTACTTACATCTCGTGAAGGTTCTCCTAGAATTTATTCCGCTGGATGATCTTTCATATGTTTCCACTATTTGGTTGCATCTTGTACTAAGTCTTGATGATCTTTCCTTCTATTTCCATGATCTTCCCTTTTGAATTGTCTCCAAATATCACACATCCTTTTTCTTTAAAAGTGAAATCAATGAATTTAGTTTTGTCTTCTGTTGCGTATCTTGAGTATCCGTTGTCTAAAAACCATTTATTTTTACCTGTAGAATACTTCATGCAGACCTACAAAAGCAATTAAAAACAATTCCTGGTACCCAAGTTTTTTGGGTTCTTTATTTATTAGTATTAGAAAAAACAAGATTCTTTGGTACCCATATGACCTTAATAGTCATTGTATGTTTTCTTCTAATAGGACAAACATGATAATTATGACCATTTCTATTACAAAAATTACAAATAACATATGACATATTTGAAAGTCTTGGGTGATTATAATAATATTTTTCTTTGAAAAATCTATTTTTATGAAAAGAATTTTGAAAATTTGATTTTGATTTAATCGGTTTATCAAAGAAATTTTTATAGGGTTTGAGTTTTTCTTTTAGCATGTATCCCAAGCCTACCTTATCAAAAACACATCTTCGACTACCAAGAAGTTTTTCAAAATTTCTTTTTCCATTTGTAAAGTTTTCAACAATCTTTTCTAAATCAGTCACTTTCTTTTTCAGTTCATCATTGTCATCTTTTAAAACTATATTTTCTTTTCTTAAAACATCAATTTCATTTATTAAAGAAGAATTTTTCTTTTTCAAAGCGGTATACTTAATACCCAATTTTTCAAATTCCTCATATACCTCTTCCAAAGCATTTTACAATTTTTGATAAGAGGGATTTTCAAGATTTGTTACCTCAAGATCATCTTTAGCCATAAGACAAAGATTTGCAGATTCTTCATTACTTGCGTCGCTGTCTGAGCTACTTGAATCATCATCCCATATAGCTTTCATTACTTTCTTGCCTTTGTATCAATCTTTCTTTAGCAGGGGACAATCTGCTTTGATATGTCCAGACTTTTTACATTTATAACAAGTTAATAAATCATTTTTACCTGTATCTTTATTGGAAGATTTTTTGAAAGGTTTCCTTGGAGAAGCTTTATTTTTCTTTAAGAACCTCTGAATTCTTCTTGTTATCATCACAACTTCTTTATTTTTGTCGTCATTTTCCTCATCTTCATCACTTTCACTTTCATGTGGAACAGCTTTAAGTGCCAGGCTCTTCTTTGGCTTTCCTTCTTCTTCTCCTCTTTTCAATGTGTACTCATGGGTGATAAGTGACCCAATGAGTTCATTCATTTCGAGCTTCTTGAGGTCTCTAGGTTCAAGAATCGCTGCCACTTTTGATTCCCAACGTTTTGGTAGAGAGTTGAGAATTTTTCTTACTATCTCCACTTTGGAATAAACTTTGCCAAGAGCTGTCAAGCTGTTTATGATGTTAGTAAAACGAGTGTGCATACTAGAAATAGATTCATCATCATTCATCTTAAACATTTCATATTCATGAGTACGAATATAAATTTTCGATTCCTTGACTTGAGAAGTTCCTTCATAAGTAACTTCCAAGTTATCCCAAATTTCCTTTGCTGTAGCGCAAGTCATTACTCTATTAAACTCATTACCATTGAGAGTGTTATATAATAAATTCATAGCAGTTAAATTCAAAGTATAAGGTCTATCGTCTTCACGATTAAACTCTTCTTCTTCCTTTTTGACCTTTACTCCATCAACCACTTTTATTGGAATATAAGGTCCATTTACAATGCATTTCCAGATTTCTCGACCTTGAGTCTGAAGGAATATTCTTATTCTAACTTTCCAGAATGAGTAATTGTCTCCGCAAAAGAGTGGAGGCCGACTGCTAGATTGACCTTCACCAAATGAAGCTGCAATGTTAGCTATAAGATCTTAACTCAAAAGATAGTTAATCTTATAACAGAGCTCTAGCTCTGATATCAATTGTTGCCCAGATGACTAATACAAGAGGGGGGTGAATTGGGTTATATTATAAAAATTAACACTTATAAATCAAATACACAATATAAAATATAAACAGAATATAAAGCAGCAAGAAATGTAAATAGAAGGATAAGAAGAAGCAAACTCAGTATTTTTACGAGGTTCAGCCTCATTGCCTACGTACTCGCCTCAAGCTCCCCCTTAAGGATCCCAAATCCACTATTCAATCTCCTTTAGGTGGAGATAGAAACCTATTACACCTTTGAGCAGCACCGCTCCAAAGAATCCGTGTAGAACACTGTAGAACACCCTCTACACTTCCAATCACCTCATACTTGGTGATTTAACTATTCCCCGTGTATAACACCTTTTACACACACAAGGATTATACACACCCTCTTACAAATACAAGAGTTGATAGTGGGTAGACTATCAAAGTACACTCCTCAACGAGTGAGATAGAAACAATACAGTGCAACTTATATCTCTCTCAAAAGAAATAAGAATTAAGGCTCAAAACTTTATAAAAGAGAGAATGAGAGCTTTAAAAGAATGATGCAAAACTTAGTAATAAATGTGTAAGCTCTTGTTGTGATTTTTACAAAACTCAAGTGAGCTATTTATAGGCAAATGAGTTTTTAATTTCAAATTTGAAAAGATTCACATGTCAAATAAGAACACTATTCACTTTTCAAAAAATTCAAATAAAAGCATTTCTTTTTTGCATTTGTCAAATACAACTCCATTCATTTTTCAAAGAATTCAAACCTAATCTTTTACTTTTCATATATGACAAAATGAGTATGATTTATTTTTCAAACAAAAACATTTTCTTTTTGCATATGTTAAAAACACACACAACCACCCTTTAAGATTTTCAAACAAATCATCTATCTTTTACATTTGTCAAAAAAACACACAACCACCCTTTAAGATTCTCAAACAAAATCATCTACTTTTTACATTTGTCAAAAAAACACACCACCTCCCTTCAAGACTTTCAAACAAAATATGCACATGTCAAATATGATAATCAATCGTCTTATAAATTCAAGTTTTTATAAAAATATATATATATATATAATTTTCGAAATTATATTGTTTGATGATGTTATGCATATGTGAAAAACATAATTTTCAAAACTAAGACATTTAAAAATGTCTTGCATATGTGAAAAAAGTAATTTGATATTTTATGAGAAAAAAGAGTAATTTGGAGCCTTAATCCAATTTCTAATTTTATCAAGAGATGTACAAAAATAATCTATGAGTTTCATTTGTAGACTTGATCTCTTTCTTGCTCATGCTTGATTTCTTGATGTGTTTAGCTCCCTTCATGCGTATACAACTTGAACTTGAGTTTTCAATATTATTTGTTATCATCAAAATTTATACGTAAATACGAGACTTGAAACCTTGGGTTCAACAAAAAGTATGAAATCTTGTGGTCTAACCATACCATCTCTGAAACTTCAAATTTTAGCGAAATTGATGTTGTTTTGTTAATTAGGTAATATGTTGCTTTAACTGCTTCACCCCAGAATGGCATAGACATCTTAGCCATACTCATCATGCATCTGGTTCTTTCCACAATGATTCGATTAATTCGTTCAACTATTCCATTGTGTTGTGGGGTATATGAGATATTTTTCTCATGTCTGATGTCATGATTGGAGCAATATTCTCTAAACTTTCGAGAAATATATTCTCCTCTATTATCTGTCCTCAGGCATTTTAGCTTATTGCCTGTTTTTCTTTCTGCCATGGCATAAAAGTTTTTGAATTGATCAAAAACTTGATCCTTCCTCTTCAAGAGAAATACTCACACCTTTCATGAAGCATCATCAATAAAAGTACCAAAATATCATGTTACCTCCCAGCGATTTGACTTCAAAAGGACCGTAAATATCAGAGTATACTAAACTCAACAACTCTGATTGCTTTCCAGCAGATGTCTGGAACGAAACTCTGTGTTGTTTCTCAAACAAATAGAATTCACAAGGGTTGAGTGCAATATCTTTGTTTATTGCAATAAACGTTTTTTTTGCTAGTGTGAGCAACCCTTTCTCCCCCATGTGGCCAAGTCTTTGGTGCCACAAATTTGGTGATACCTCATCTTCAACTATATTAAGGCTATTTGCACATATTTTTGCATTGGTTTTGTACAGAGTGCCACAAATATGTCCATGAGCAAAAATCATTGCTCCTTTCTTCAGTTTCCAAGAACTGTTGCTGAAGATACTTTCATAATCCTGTTGATCAAGGGCTCTCTCGGATATCCGGTTTAGCTGGAGATCTGGTACGTGTCGAACGTCCTTTAACACCAAGGTACAACCAATCTGACATCTCCTATACCCATAATTTTTGAGAAACTTGAATTTTCCATCATGACTGTACTGAAGTTTCCTGCTTTTGTAAGTGGTGAAGAAATATTTACAAGAAGTGGCGTGATAAGAAGCTGTTGTATCTATTACCCACTCTGTCTCTTGACTTGCAACATGTAAGCAAGATTCTTTATTGGAGGAAAGAAATGTACAATCTCCAGGAAGTGTTACTGAGATTTTACCTTTTTCCTACTTTACTTGACTACTCGAATGGTTTTGCTCCCGTTGCAGCTTTCGACATTCTTTTCTGAAGTGGCCCTCTATACCACAATGAAAGCACTTTCCCATCTTCTCTCGTTGATCACCGCGACTCCGGGATCTACCTCTGCTCTTACTCCGATTTCTTTCTCGGTTTCTTCCTCTATTATGTCTTTGTTGCCTTCCTTCAGTTACAAAGACACTTGACTAGTCTCCCCCTACCTCTTTTCTTCTGTTTTCTTCATTAAACAAGGCATCTATCACCATTGACGTGGTGAGTTTTCCATCTGGAGCTGAATTGCTAAGTGTGACCACTAGCGTTTTCCAGCTATTTGGCAGGGAACTGAGAAGTAGTAGAGCCTGTTCTTCGTCTCCAATCTTGAGATCAACAGTCGCAAGCTGATTTACAAGATTCTGGAACTCGTTTATGTGTTCGGCCACTGAGATGCCGCTTTTAAACTTTAGGTTGACAAGGCATCTCATCAACATTGCCTTGTTCCGAGCGGTTTTCGCTTGGTACATGTTTTCCAACTTTTTTCACAATTAGTTACCATTTGTTTCCTGTGTAACATGATAAAAAAACTATGGTCAATCTACTATCGGATTTGACCAATAGTTTTCTTGTTCATCTTTTGCCAGACTTTTTCCGCTATATCGACTGGTTTTACGCCTTTTTCTTCAATCTGATTGAACAGATCTTTACAGTTTAAGAGATCTTCCATCCGAGGTCTCCATAGTGCATAGTTTATAGCTGTTAGCTTGATCATTGCACATATTCCTAAATCTTCCATTGATTTAACCTTAATTTCTGCCTTGAATGGCTTTTTCTCAACGTTTGAAATTGAATCTTAACAAACGGAGCTCACCGTTGCGTCCAGAACGGTGAAAAATCTTGGAAACGACTATAATCTCATTCCAAAATGATCAAAATTGAGCCCAATATATGCAAAATATGAAAACAAAATATTCTCCTTCAGAAACGGAATATTCTCTACCGTCGTCAAAATATTCCTTGTCGTTGTCGGAATATACTTTCTAGTACCGGAGTATTCTTCCACCGGCAAACGATCAGATTAAATAGGTCACCAGAATATTCTTCGCCGTCGTTGAAATATTCTCGTCGGTGATAGAATATTCAACCGAAATATTCTCTTCTGGTAGGGGTGATGAACCGGGTCAAAAATCGGGTCGGGAACATGTACGAATCAGAGCACCGACTTGAACGGGTCGGATCTCATCTCTTACCCTCAGTTGGCGCGTGCAGAGCGTGCCACGCATGGCCGGCACATGGATCACAGTGCCGGAGATGGGTCAGCGCGTGGGGAGTGTGCGGCAGCTACCGGTATCCGTTTGAGACAAAATTTTCACCATAAATTCCTCTTGATGTGAGGATTCTGATGGTATCCTCCAAACTTGATTTCGAACAAGTTTTAAAATGGGTCTCATACAAAAAACGTACTCCTGGTCACCAACCAAGCTCTGATACCGCTTGTTGGGATTGGCGGAAGCTACCAAATAAATTTAGCCTACGTCCACACACAGAGATGAATTTTTCTATTAAATAATAAACCAACGATTTATAGTGGTTTCACCCGACTCTCACAGCATAGAATGCTTCTATTCTCACCAATAGACCTCACTCGAGACACTTTGCTCTCTGCACTATATTTCCACTTAAGATTTCATCTCTTTTTATAGGAGAACATACAGCCTTCATTCTTGACAAAAATGAGTATGCAGCCCCCAAATTCTTCAATTGGTGCCTGCATTCACGTTTAGCAATTTTTGCTGACTTCCTACACAGCCAGCACACCTTGGTTGGTTTGGTTGGTGTCGCATCATCAAAGATGGATGAAGGAAAAAGCCTTTGAACACGAATTCCTTTCTCCTCAGCCATATCTTTATTGCTATCACAGCAAACTCCTCCATATTATCCTGCTCAGCTTATGCACTAAAGGTTTCAAAATGTCCTTTGAATATGTCTGCATCAAGTGCACTTTTTTGTATAAGCTTTGAACACTAACTCCAAACATCCTTTGCTAAACTATACCCCCATAGAACATGTAAAACAAACTCTTCTTCCACAAGCAAATGGGGCATAGTGGTGAGTCCACTATTTGTTTCTTTGACAGATTCAAATTTACGGTAGTGAGTCCAGACAAGATCTCCACACAAAAACCTTACTGACTTTAGGCACTTTGAGCTTCCAATAGCTGGCCCACTCTTATTTCTTGGATACAAATTTGGATGTTTCCCCCTTAGCTAGATCATTAAGCTCTTTTTGTAAATGGTAGACACTTATCATTAAGAATTTGCCATTAGTAGTACATATCCAAATCAACTTATTTGGTGCATTTGCAAAATTAATGGAAATTCTCTTTATAATGGTTATTTCATTACTTGAGAAATCTCTTCCAAAAATTCTAGTTTGCATTGTTTAGAGCCAGGATTGATCAACTATGCCACAGAAGCATCTACATATAGTACCTTAACTACACTTTGAACCTTATAGGTTGAAGGTTGAGGTAGCCATTTATCATTCCAAATTCTAGTTTCTTGGCCATTCCCAATCCCTAGAAAATAGCCTTTTGCCACCAAATGTCTTGCTGCAACAATGCTCCTCAAAAAAAAAAAAAAAAGGTCTTGAACCCAACTTGGCTTGAAAAAATGAGGTGTGAGGAAAGTAATTCAGTTTTAGGATTTGAGTAGCAAGGGATTGGTTTATAGGATTCTCCACCTTTGCTTGGTTAGTAAAGCCAAGTTGAAGCATTCCAAATCATGAAAATCCAACCCTTCTACCGACTTGACATTTTCCATTTGACTCCATGAAGCCAATGTTCCCCTCATTTTGTTGCTAACCCCACAAGAAATGATGCATCACCTTGTTAATCTCTTTGAGAAGTGATTTAGGAAGCTTGAAAACCCCCATGCTATAAGTAGGCAATGCTTAAATCACAACTTTAAATACGATTTCCTTTCTTGCTTATGAAAGGAACTTTGACTTTCCGTTGTTGATCTTACTCCTTATTTTGTCTAGAATGCTTTTAAAAGGCTTATGCCTTGATCTTCCAATAAGCTAGCAAGCCAAGATACTTTTCATAGGATGAAGATGATCTAAACCATGCAATACTGGTTATGGAGTTTTTAGCAGCACTGTTGATGTTGGCACTAAAATAGATAGAGGTTTTCTTTTTATTGAATTTATATCCTGAGGTACTCTCGTAGGTAGCAAAATTGCCAATAAGCCTAGCCCATTCAAGGATACTTGCTCTACAAAATAGCAGGCTATCATTTATAAAAAAGAAGTGATTAATGCACAACTTACCTCTTGCATTTGGAATGCCAAAAATTAGTCTCGATGTCTCAACTTGATTTATCAAAGAACTTAGTGCTTCATAGCAAAGGATGAACAAGTATGGTGACAAAAGATCATCTTGCCTTATCTCCATTGTACATTTAAAAGACCATTGAAGAGATTTATGCGGATAGAATCAGAAACTGAATTAATTCACCTCATCACTAAATTGATCCATCTGCCATTGAAAACTAGCCTCAACATTACTTCTTTTAGAACTTCCCACTCCACTTTATCATTGGTGATGCTCATAACGAGCTTTATGGTCATACATCATGCATAACCAGAGAACATGATATTAATGGAGTGCATGGCCTTAAAATCTACAATTATATTATCCAAAATAAGCCTTCCAGGCACAAAGGTACTTTGAGTATAGGAGATAATATCATAGAGGATGTTCTTCAGCCTATGGACCATCACTTTGGAAGTGAACTGATAAAGAACATTGCATAAGAATATTGGCTTAAGATTAGAAACTGTTTTGGGGATTATGACCTTAGGAATCAACACAATATGTGTCTCATTAATGTATGCTATTTCACCTGATGAATTGAGAACTTCAAGTGCAGCTTCACTGATAGCATTGCTTGCAATATTTAGTGAGTTTGGTAGAAAGCTACTGGAAATTCTTGTGGTCCAAGGGAGCCTAATGGGTTCATCTGAAACATTGCCTTTTAACTTCTTCTTTCGTAAATTTCCTCGTCGGAAAAGATATCCTCTGTCACTTTTGGAGTATCAAGCTAAGGCGTTCATCAATATCTTTTGGGCTAGAAGGGGTGAAAAGTGCTTGATAAAACTAGTAAAAGAGCTCTGAAATCTCCTTAGGACTAGTTACCATAGAAGCTTCTTCTCTAGCAATTCTCTTGATAGATGTAGTTTTCTTCTTTTGGTTAGCATACATGTAATAAAATTTAGTGTTCCTATCCCCATCTTTGAGCCATGTTTAGCTCATTGTTTCTATCTAATATATTCTACCTCCAATAATGCATCCACCTCTTTTTGCAAATCCTAAATGTCTCCTGAACAATTGTCTGTGTTTAGTTCTGCAACTTCAAAATATGCTTCAATTTTCATTGATTTCCTTGATCTGTTTATTCACTATCTTATTTCTCTATCTCTTCAATGAATCCTTACAACTCTGCAGACCTTTAAAAACAAACCTGATCTTGGAAGAAGGATTCTGCTGTTGAGCCCAACTTTTTTTGATGATACCGTTTTACCCATTTATTTTATCAGAGGCTAATCCAATATGAGTTTCCAAAAACTTGATCCAACCACTCTTTAGTCATGAACTGGTCGCTCTCTTTATTTTTATTTCAAGTGTATTTAGACCCTTGAAAACCAAGGTCATTTAATCTACACGCCTCAATTGTTCTCGAAAATCTTTCATTTGGTTTTAAGGTCAACTTGTAGCCCCATGCTTTTCATGATTTTGTAATATTTCATTGAACTCTCAACACATCCATGCTAACCTTTGTCTTGACTTCAAAATTTGAAATAATTGCCAACTCTCACTCTTTCTTGTTGTTGAAGGGCTACAATAGAATCCTGTAATGAGAGTCTGTGAGTCATCCAATATGCTTTTGAAAATGATGGAGATATGGTTTTGAGAATAAGTCTCATTTGTTTTCACATATGAAATGAGATGAGATGAGTTGAGATTAAAGTTAAAAATTAAATAAAATATTGTTATAACATATTTTCTTAATATTATTTTTGCTTTAGAATTTAAAAAGTTGAATTGCTTATTTTATTTTATGTAAAAATTTGAAAAAATTGTAATAATTAGATAAGATGAAATAAGAAGTTGTGCAAACAAACGAGGCCTTAAAATCCAGACATGTTATTTGTGTTATTCCACATAAAAGTTAGCCCACCACTAAGGTCTTTACTATCAACTACAAAGCTACAATCAAATCTCATTTTATTTCTCACAACCTCCACCATATGACTATTGCATCTAGTTTCAATAAGAAATACAAGATTGAGACACTTGGATTTCAACAAAAGGTATAATTCACGAATTTTCTGAGGGTCCCAAGCCCTCAACAGTTTTAACTAAAGGCAACTATGGTTGTTGGTATGGCTATACCATAGCTTGTATCAATACTTTTTGAGATGGACTTGATCAATGACTCTATTGATTTTGGTTTCTTAGAAAATTGATGCAACACACTGCCAATAGAGACAAACTCATGTTCCCTTTTCTTTTTTCCACAACTCAAGACACGAATCATTACATTTTTGGCTTTGATTCTTCCTAGATCTTCTTTTCAAAGTCGGTCCTTTCTTCCTTGACACTTAGCATTCCTTGCAGGGGAATTATAAAAAACTTAATTTCCAAGAGGGCCAATGCTTGTATAAGGATAGGTTTGATGTAGTAATGAAACCACATGCAATATGTTAAGCAACTCTAAGTCCATGTGGTAAGAACTTTTCATAAATTCTCGAAGAGGCGCCATCTATGACTTATTGTCATGCTTACTTAAAACACCTTTCTACCTACCTTCCTTATCTGTAATTGTGCCTTCATCATTTTGTAAACAACCATGATTTGGGTTCTCAACCCTTTTGACTTAGTGGTTAGCTAGCTTACACTCCGTTTTAGCCAAACTTGCAGCACCTCATTTGCAAATTTAACATCACCAGTCTCAGAATAGGCTTGAGATTGAGTCTCAAATCTCTCATTTTCTCTTTTGGAAAAAGGAGGATGGCACCTTCAAACTTTATTGAATCCAATCTAAGCAAACCTCTCACACGATGAGATAGCTCATTAGAACTAAGTATTTACAATTCATCACTTCTCCCCTTTTCTTGCTAGAAAGTCTTCCACTTTTTTGCCCTCCCTAAATTGATGAGAAATTGTGTAATCAAAATCATGAAAAACCTTACAAAACTCTCCTTAAATTCCTATAAAATACCAAACCATGCAAGACTTATATCTAAGCATTTGCACTACCAAATCCGAATCACATTCAATTTCTACTTTCCAAATATCTAACCCCCCACACAGCAACAAACCCCCAACAGGAGCCTCAAATCTGTTCTTGTAATCTACCTTTACTCTTTTAGTTTCACCACTGTTACTAGTGGAAACTTCCTACTGCCTTATCTAAGAGTGGACTTTGTTCATCCTACCACCATACTTTCTAGTATCCAAGATATTAGAATTCATAGTTTGAGCTCGAAGCCATGGACCATACTGCAACTATGATTTCTTGTCCACTTGTCTATTTATTCTCTTCTTTGTGCACCCTCTCCCTTGTGGTTTAGGATCCCACAATGAAAGCAGAAATTTTGCAATTATTCATACTTAAAATAGATCCATAGTTATTGACCATCAACTTTAAGCCATTTTCCTCTCAATAAAGGCTTGTTTAAGTCTACTTCAATCGGTACACAAAGGCATTTTTCAATGGCTCCTATGCCCAACCATCACCATTAGCCTCAACTTCAAGCACTTTTTCAATGGCTGACCCCAAATGTTGTCCCACTTCCTTTGATATGGCTAATAGAGGAAGATTGTGTAACTTAACCCATAAAGATTCATGCAAAAACTAAATTGTAATAGGGGGATAATTTTTGCATTGCTAGTAGAGCATAAAAAATTAAGGACATCCATTTAAAATTCTCTCTCTTAGAAAGCACAACAAAAAAAATACCTTAAGTTTAGCTTATTAAATTGCTCCACAAGTTTTCCAAACTGACAAATCACTAGTGTTTTCTCTTAGTGGTAAAGTGCACTACGTAGTATAAAATTAGAGTGACACTTAATAATTCCACAGCCTAAATACTATTTCAAGAGAGAATAAAGAAAGAGAGATTTTCCTTTTCATATAGTGCCAAAAACTAAGCTGAGAGGTGCTATATACAGCCCACCCTCATATGAGACCAACCATTAAATTGGCAGCAAAAACATATGGCATAAAGCCATGCATTTATGTTATAGGTCATGTAATGCATGGCCTTAAAGCCATGCGTTACATGCTTGTAACGCATGGGAGGGGAAGGGTCAGCCCCATGTGGGCGCCTCCCCCCTTTCTTACATCTCCCACTCACATGCAGTGGGTATGACCCCAAGTTTGTATCTCTCTGACATTCTCAATCTTGTTCATACAAGTAAATAGGCAGTGCGACCACCAAACACATCTATAGAAATGTGAGAGTATATACACCAAATTTCTCCCAAAAAAGACTAGCATAGTAACAAACCTGAAGTATATGGTCATGTCCTAGACTTATTCGATCGCATCAAGTCAAGCATTTTCAAACCCTCTTGAGTTAATAAATTTAGAACAATACCTGACTACCTCCAAATCATTTCAATGTGGTCACAACCTTAGCCGCTACTAATATGTAGCATCATAGTTTGACATCAACAAACACTATCAAAGATATGATTTCGAAGAGTCTTTCTTTTGCACTCATATCATTCAAATTTGGTCAAGCCGCTTTCCCAGCAATGCCTCTTTAGACTGAATCAATCATGGCTATAGACAGCATGCTAAATTAGCAGACATTATAACCTTCATCTCGTGACATAGTCAAAAGTAAAGGACACCTAAAAAAACGAAACTCACACAGTGAGAAAGAGAGAAATTATTTACTCACTTACTCATATAGTCGAATAAGCATATGTAGTATGAAACACATGCTACGGTGGATTTCTCTTTCTCAAAGAGCATATGTCTATATTAACACCGTATAAATCTTAGTCTAGCCGCTCTTTAAGCATCTAACCCAAGTTTTTTTATTTACACGCCTCCAAGGCGTTAAAGAGAATCTTGCATATGGCTAACCACAGGCTACATGGATGGTCGGTAATCCATACACAGTCTTCTCAAAAGACCTTATCTTAGCTCTCACTGAGGCGACATATTTTTGTGTCAACCAGCTTATCCCTTTAGACAAGTACTAACCAACATAATGTCTCATCTTTACTTGTTACTTAAGCACTAGAGGCGATTGCTCGTGTGAGTGAGCCAATCTTAGCCTGTTGACATATCTTTTGTGTGTGTGTATTAGTAAAGGACAATACGATAAAGACAAGAACTGAATCATATTGTATTAATATCCCAAAGGAAATGTTACATCTCAATGTAATTTGAAATACAAATTACATTTATAGTCTATGTAGTCCTAGATTCCTAACATGAGTCTCAAATACATCTATTGAAATGAGCTTTGTTAAGAGATTAGCAACCATGCGACTCATAGAAAGATGTTTCAGAACCACTTCCTTTTACGCTACCATATATTTGATGTAGTAATATCTGATATCTATGTGTTTGGTTCTTCCACGATACTTTGAGTCCTTAGTATATGCAAGAGCTGCCATGCTATCGCAGAATATCGTCACCGAATCTGAAGTATCCGTGCCAATGTCTAAATGCTTGAGAAACCTCCGTAATTAAACAGTTTCTTGAACTGCTGCAGAACAAACTATGTATTTTGCCTCCATAGTGGATAAAGCTATACAGGGTTGTTTCTTGTTGCTCCAAGAAATGGCGCCATTGTTGAGCAGAAAGACATATCTAGTAGTTGATTTGCACTCATCTAGGCCACTGCCCCAATCGGCATCACTGTAACCTCTTGGTTGCAAATTTGAACCCTGATAGCACAGCACATAGTCCGCAGTTCCCTTGAGGTATCACATAATCTTCTTGACTACTTTTCAGTGAGCCAGTCTGGGGTGGATTGGATTCTACTCACTAAGCCAACTGCATAGCATGTGTCAAGTCGAGTACACATCATCGCGTACATCAGACTACCCACAACATTAGCATAAGGGACACGAGCCATCTTTTCCTTTTCTCTTTGAGTCTTAAGACACAACTCTTTAGATAAATTCTTGCTTCTTGCAATAAAGTGTCAATGGACTTACATCCATACATTAAGAAGCGCTTGAGAACTTTATTTATGTAAGTCTTTTGGGACAATACAAAAGTCTCTTAGAGCGATCTCTATAGATATTAACTCCCAGAATGTATTTTGCCTCACCCATATCTTTCATCTCAAAATTGAAGGATAACCACTTTTTTGTAACGACTATAAACTCTTTATCATTTCCAGCTAGTAGTATGTCGTCAACATATAATGACAACATAATAAACTCTTCTTAGACCTTTTGACATAAACACAATGATCTTCCGTGATCATCGTAAACTCATTCGAGAGAATAGCTCGATGGAATCTGAGGTACCATTGTCTAGATGATTGTTTTAGGGCATATATAGATCGTTTGAGCTTGCACACTTTGTGCTCTTGATCTTTGACCACAAAACCCTTTGGTTGATCCATTTAGATCTCCTCATCTAGTTCTCCGTTGAGAAATGCTGTCTTAACATCCATCTGGTAGAGTTCCAAATCCATATTTGCTACTATAGCTAGAATCAGGCGAATGATGCAAATGTCACCACTGGTGAAAATGTTTTCTCATAGTCTATACCCTTCTATTGGGTATATCCTTTCCCTATTAAGCAAGCTTTGTACCTATCTATTGATCCATCCGACTTGTGTTTGATCTTAAGAATCCATTTGTTCCCAATAGCCTTACGTCCTGTAGGTAGATCAACCAAATCCCAGAAATGGTTAGTTCTCATAGACTCAATCTCATCATTAGGTGCTTTCATCCACTCATCTTTAATAGAAGATGAGATAGCCTCATGAATTGTCCTAGGCTCACCATCATCATGCAGAGCTACCATGAAAGCTTCACATTCAATCTCAAAACAACGACGAGGAATACTTTCACTTGTGCTTCTACGTGGCTAAGTTTATTGTAATTGATTGAGAAGTGGTGTGCTCCCACTCAGATTCAAGACATTTTTATAATTTGTAGGAGTTCGAAAAATTTCTTCTTCATTCTCAACTAGATTCTTTGGAGCACTTTCCTTTTGTTCTATAATCTCATGGAGTTTTAAACTGCTATCAACCTCACCTTTTCTTGGAAACTCATTTTCAATAAAATCCACATCTCGTGACTCGATCTCAGTCACACTTCCATCAGTTTGTTCACCTATTAATACATACCCTTTCTAGTGTTCTGAGTACCTTATAAATATACACTTCTTCCCTCTAGGGCTTAACTTTTCATACTTATGAGAAAGATCGTGAACAAAACTCAGTGAACTCCATGGCTGCAAGTTACTTAAATTGAGTTTCTCGTCGGTCCATAGTTCATATGAGGTGGAAGTTACTGATTTGGAGGGTACTCGGTTAAGAATGTAGGTAGCAGTCAAAAGTGCATCCCCCAAAAAGAAATTGGCAGATTTGCTTGCGCCATCATTGACCTAACCATCTCAAGTAGAGTTTGATTTCTCCTTTTCCCCACGCCATTTTGTTGTGGTGTACTCGACATCGTCAATTGTCTTTTGATTCTTTTTTCATCACAGAGCCTTTTAAATTGCTCAGAAAGATATTCTCGTCCTCGGTCAGTTCTCAGAGTTTTTAAACTCATGTCTAACTGATTCTCAACCATTCTTAAATATCGCTTAAAGCTCTCCAATGCTTTAGACTTATGGGAGATTAAGTAGACATGACCATAACGTGAAAAATCATCTATAAATGTGATAAAATAGACACCTTCGTGTTTTCCCCTCACACTCATTGGACCATAGATGTCTGAGTGGACTAATTGTAGTGGAAAAGATGCCTTAGTGGCTTTTCCAAACAATTTTCTCTTAACTTTTCTCATTAGACAATATTCACATGTGGGCAAGATGACCCTAATGATCAGGCAATCTCTAGTTAACCGAGCCATTCTATATTGCCTTATATGGCCAAGCCTAGCATGCCATTTATATGAATTCAAATTATCAGATGCAGAAAAAAAGGAAATAGACTCATTCATATTTGAATAATCTAAATCCATTATCATAAAACCGTCTTGAAGAAAAGCATTGCTGTAAAACACATGGTCAAAATAAAAGGAAGCATAATTGTTTTCAAATACGATCGGAAAACTAAGTCTTAAAAGAATAATTATAAAAAGTAAGTTTCGTCGGATTTCAGGAGCGTATAGCAAATTGTAGAGGAAAAGAGTGCGGCCACTCTGCAAGTGCAGCTTGTAGGTACCAAGTTCTAGCACCTCCACACTAGTTCCATTCCACATCTTGATATCACTGCTCCTAGCTGGAATCCAGAAATATTCCACAAATCCGACTATATCTCACGCTATGTGTTCGGTCACTCATGAAACAACAGTCCATATAGGATAGGAGTGAGTAACCATCATATGGCTAGTTACAAAAACAATGTAAGAAAAGCTAGAGTATACATTCTTCGACTTAGTGCAGTCACGAGTGAAGTGGCATTTCTTTCCGCAGTTGAAACACTCTAAATTTGACTTGCTCTTCCCGCGCTTGCCCTCTTGCTGCGTGGAGAATTAATATGACCTTATATTCATATGTAATCACATTTAATCTAAAGCATTTAATAAAATATCACATGTTATCACAGGAAATATATCTAAGCATATATTAAAACATGCCAATTTTTTTTTATATAGAAACGAAATAAAAGTATAATAAATATATATATAAATGCCCTAACTAGACCAAAAGACACCCACGACCAAGTGGTGGGCGCTGGTCTAAGTCATCAGTGATCCTAGGTTCGAAACCCAAGTTTGCCATTTTGTTTAAACATGTGTTGGGCCGAAACACCTAGCCCATGTTTCATTAAAACAAACTAATAGATCGAAGGGCCCAAGCCCAGCCCAAGCAAATCAGATGACATAAGTCATCTTCAACCTATCGACTAGGGCACTGTTCACGTGAACAGTGCCCATTTTCCAGCCACCAAAAGTTGCGACACAACCAGCCGCCTATAGCCGAAAGGGAAGAATTGGTGCTGCCGTTGCACCACCAAGTGCGCGCGGCACCACCTGGTACACGCGACATCTTCAGATGCGCATTTGAGAGTGTCCTTGGCAATCCTGTTGTAGTTGTCGACGATGCTGAAAAGTGCTAGAGGATGTACTATCACCTTCTTTATAGGTCTCTTTGTGTTTATTTGTTGCGTCTTTATTTGTTGCGTCTTTATCATATCCATTTTGCTTCGATTTCGATTTTCACAGCTTGCTTCTTCCCCAAGAAACCCCTACAGTGCTGTATAAATTGCTATCGATTGTCTTGTGGGTAAATTACATAATTTGGTTGTTTTAATATTGAACTTTTAAAGTTCAGTGGGATTTTGACTGAAAAATACAACGGTAGCTTTATGATGAGTATTAGAATTGGTTCAATATTTTACTGTTTACAAGATATGCCTTCGTTAAGCTAATTATGATTAGGTAGCGAGCAGTATTTAATTTTTTTGGTAAAAAAATTGGGTTATTATTTTTCTTCATGTTTTTGGCAAACATTCTGAAGTTTCATTCAAATTAGTCTTTTAATATGCATAGTGGCAGTACTTGCAATAGCTGTGTCATTAAATTGAGGCATCCAAGCCTGCATTTATTGGCTCACTTAAGTTTCCCAATTTGTTTGAGATGTTCAGTTTTAGTAATTTGAGTTGATGGATTTTTTATTTCTGCTCTACCTTGTATCTGTGTATGCTATATGGCAAGAAGTAAATAAAAAAACTTTTTGGCACAAGTGTGTTTTACGACATGAATTGCCATTAGAAGCTTTCTAGCCCATAAAATATTATCCACCCTAAATAAATTGAGCTTGAAAAATATTATTTTGATAAGTTTCAGGTAACATTATGCATTTCAATAGGAGATGGAGAGGCAGAGTTTCTCTTTAGCAATCACAGATCTCAAAATACTTGAAGAACCATCACATTCATTCTCTCTAATATGTCCATATTTGCTGGTTGTAATTTTCATTTGATGTTGGGACAATTTCATAAACCCTCACCATATGTAAATACAATAGAAGATTTGAGTTGGTAATTTAGGCTGTCACAAAAAGTCATATATGTAAACAGGGTAGCTAGCTTGGTTTCACTTAATGTGCACTACATGATTTGTGGATATGATGGTGGTTTAATATTATGTTGCCAATTCCAGGTTATTAATCCCTTTGTGGTAGGAGCATATGTCTAGATTTATTAATAGAAGTAGTAATTTGTATGATTGATGAGATTGTTTTGGACTATAAATTTAGTCAAGTACTTTTCTCCTGTCTATAAATATTTTGTCATAAGTCCTCTACATATTACTAGAAAACAATTCGGTGTTAAAAGATTATTTTCCATGACATATGTGGTCACTATAATATTTATAGTGGCAAATACAATGGTGGAAAAACACCTTATCTGGAAAAGTGTAGTCATATAAGGAGTAATTCTCACAAATCGAAATCATCCAAAAAATCCTTTTGTCACAACCAAAATAGTGGGTATAACATTTATGGCACGAAATATGCCGCGAACATGTTGGTGGATAAAGACCTTTTTCGACTTATTATTTGTATGGAAAACATCATCTTCGGCACTACATGGAGTTGATGGCAACCTCATTTGCCACGAATTTTGTATGTTATACCCATAATGTGAAGTGGTGGAACAAACCGAGTATTTTCCATGAAGTAAAAATTTGGTAGAAATTTTTTTTTCTTCATGGATTATATGCCACCAACCTCCCACCAACAAATTTGGTAGAAAAAAAATATTTTCCACATAAAATATGTTTTTTTCCACCATATACCTTGTTGGCAAAAGACCGAAAATCTTGTAGTGTACACAAAAAAAGGAACCACAAGCAGACTCTCCGCATATATATTAAGTTACATTTAACTTGCATAGTTTATATAATCAGATTACATTTTTATCTTTAAAAATTAATATATAATAACTTATACAAATTATTAGTGACAATACTTAGTCAAGTGGTTTTTATCATATTATTAGATCATATAATTATTTCTTGTTTGTTGTTATGTTTTTATTTTTTTAGATGAAGTTTATTGGACCATATATAATATTATTGGTTATGGTTTTTAATTGTGATTACAGATATTCAATATCTTGTTTATCATGAACCCATGTTTAAATGTGTAATAGTATTAACGAAGTTATTTTGAGATTTGGGTTAATTTAACCCATTAATATTAAGTAAATCTAAATGAGTTGAGTTGCTTGTATTTGAATCAATCTTGGGACAATTTGTTAGATTTGTTATGTAGGTAAGATGGCATGATAATTTTTGAAGTTAAAAAGATTTGACACATTAAATTGAGTAAATAATTTCAAATTTGTATGTCCACAGCTTAGTGCATCACCAAAATTATATAATCTAAATTAGCTTTTGGTCTAGTCTATCTCCCTCTTCAAGAAGATTAGTATCATATACTACACTCATATCTTACTTATATAAATGTGACACCTTTTATAATCTTCGGATAAGTTTTTATTGTCTTTAAAGGAAATCTGAAAGATTGATCAACAATACCACCTCACCATAGTAAGATAAGAGTAAGATAAAAGTGTACTACATAGAATTTTCCTTATTTTATAACCTTCTATAACTACTATAATGTATTGTGCTTGTCTGACTTTTATCATTCTATTTTGAACATTTACGTTATTTTGGAATGAGTATTATGTACAATGGGCAAACTTGTTTATAAAGAAAGAGGCCAAGTGAAATATATATCAACATAATTTAGGTAGTATTCTAATAAAGTAATATGCATCAACATTCTCCATCAAACTCAAGTTGATTTCAAACTCTAGATGGTGGAACCAACTTGAGTTTGGAAATAAGATAACAAAATCGACCGTATGGATGTGATTTTTGAAAATGTCAAGAAGCTGATCTTCAGAGGAGATGGAGAAAAGAAGTAAGGTGCCTTACTAAAGATGATGCCTAACAACATGACAATCAATCTTTATATGTTTATTACGTTCCTGGAAAACATTACTATGAGCCATCTGAATGGCACTTTTTTTCACAATAAATGGGAGAATAAGTCATTTGGGGGGCACTCATATTCTTCAATAGCCATTACTAACCACAAAAGCTCAGACGTAATGTCAACAAGAGCATGATACTTAGATTTTGAACTAGAGCAAGCAAAATAGTTTGCTTATTATTATGCAAAGAGATTAGAGAAGTCCCTAGTAAAAAGCAATAACTGGTGGTGGATCGACGATAAGTGGCATTCCCAACGTAGTCAACATCATAATAAGCCTGAAGCTCAAGGGATGAGTGTGAGGAAAAATGCAGTCCATCAAACAGAACTCCCCTAATGTAATGCAAGATACGAAGACAACATCATAGTGGATAGATCAAGGAGCAATTATAAACTGGCTAACCAATTGTATTGCATATGAAATATCTGGTCATGTGATGGTGAAATGGATAAGATTATTGACCAGCTTCCTATAGAGAGTAACATTAGAAAGAAAATCACCATTAGTGGCAAGAAACTTGACTTTAGATCTGATTTATTTTTAAAGATGGGATGAGATGAGATGAGATGAGATAAAAGTTAAAAAAAAGAATAATATATTATTATAATATATTTTTTAATATTAATTTTATTTTGAAATTTGAACAAATTATTTTGGGATTTAAAAAAGTTAACGTGTTTAAATTGTTTTATATGATAATTTGAAAAAGTGTAATGATGAATTTGAGATAAGATGATATGAGATAGAATAATTTTGAAAAACAAACAAGGCCTTAGTTTCAAGAGAAATGTTGACAATCTTGCTATCAATAAAACCAGCTTGAAAAATAAAATCATAAACATATTTAGATTGAGAGAGATAATAACCATATGTGCTAGAAATAACCTCAAGTCCGAGAAAGCAGTTGAATTTGTCCAAGTCCTTCATATCAAAATTCTAACCCAAAAAGATTTGAAAACTTTGTATTTAGACATGTTATTCCTAGTGATAACCATGTCGTCAAGATATAATAAGATGATGATAATAATACCAACATTATTGGTTTGTTGGAACAATGCAGAGTTATGTGAGGAAACAAGAACTTGTTGAGCAACTGCAGAACTAAGTTTGACAAATCATGCACGATGAGCTTGCTTGAGACCATTAAAAGCATGTCAAAGGTGGCTGACTTTATTAGGAGGATGCACATAGCTAGTTGGAAGCTGCATATATACTTATTCAACAAGATCACCATTCAAAAAGACATTATTGACATCATCTGAGATAATTGCCATAGACAACTAGCATTAACTGCAACAAAGATCTAATAGAAGTAAGTCATGCAACAGGTGCAAAAGTCTCTTCATATATTCATCGAAAAAATCATTGACAAGAAGGCAAGCCTTGTATTGCTCCACTGATCTATTTGCATGAGTTTTAATTTTATATACCCGCTCACATCCAACTACAGACTTCCTAGGAGGCAGATCCACTAGGTGCCTTGTATGAGTTCTAGTGTGGGCATTTAATTCATTTGAGATGGTTTTTTTCTCCAAAGAGGATCTAGAGTAGCATCATGATAAGTGCAAGGTTCAAGAAGGGCAACAAAAGCATAAATATAGTGATAATCTTGGAGATGTGCTGGAGGTGCTCTTACTCGACTAGAGTAATGAGATTCAAATACTTTGGAGGACTCTAGGACTTGTGATATAGTTGGATAGAGACTATATAAGAAGTTGGACAGTTCTTCAAAGACGTCAATGAGTAGGGATATAAATTTAAACCAGAAAATCGGACCGAACTAGACTGAAAATTTCGGTTTTGGATCGGTTCAGTTTGGTACCTGTTTCATAAATTGAAGAACCATATAGAATTGATTCAGTTCTGGTTCCGTTCAATTTAAGACCAGACTGAACTGAACCAGAACGATTCTATTTAATTTTTTTTATTATTTTTTTAGTATTATTATAGAATATAGTTTATACTATATATAATACTATATAACTTATAATTAGATATAAGAAATTGTAGATTTTTTATAGAACAGTTTTTATTTTATAGCAATTTTTTTAATGCAACTTTTTTTTATAAAATAGATTTTTTTTACTAAAATAAATTTTTATAATGGATTACAATTTACTAAAACTGGTTTTTCAAACTAGTCTTTTTTAAACAGATTTTATTTTTATAAATTTATATTTTATTAAAACCAAAAAACAAGACCGGAAGCAATAAAATTGGTATTACTTTGGGAGAAAATTGGAGCGTAATCGATTTTAAGAAATACAAAATCGGTGATACAGGTTTGATTCTTAATTTTGTTAAAAACTGGATCAAACCGGACCCGTTACACTCATATCAATGAATGAATTGTTGAAAATATGAGTGAAAACAAGAGATTACTACAAAAATGAAGAAGAGAAACAAGAAAGACTAAATAAATATTCTATGCTTTAGAAACACAAAGACATCTAGTGATGGGATCATAACAATGATAACCCTTTTGTAAATTGTCATAACTAAGAAAATAACATAGAGAATGTAGTTCACGTTTGGTATGTTCATGTGGGGGCAAAAGTGACAAAACACACACACGCAAAAAACATAGAGTAAAGGAGTAATAAGGGATTTTACCACAAAGAAGTTCAAAATGTGTTTTGTTGTGAACGGACTCTGAAGAGACTTGATTAGAGCTTATATTATAGTGATAACGTCAGCTTCACTCCACAATCGTTCAGGAACAAAGATAGAGACAATAAGAATACGTACAATGTCTAAGATGTCTGTGTTTTTATATTGGCACGTCTATTCTAATGAGAAGTATAGTGACAAGATCGTTGTGAGGTGGTCCCGTGTTGATATTAGATAGTCAAGAAGGATTATTCATTATAATCCATGGTATTGTCACAATTGTATCTAGAGATTACATTTTTTTCATGGTGGAATGACGGTTTCTTTAATAGATGAGCTATGAAACAACATCTAGCGTTGAGAAAGGTGTGTGATGCAAGGAGGAATACTACTTCACACATACTACACACTTAACATGTTTTAAATTTTTTTTTTATTTATTTTATTCTTGTTAAATAAATTGAATTTTTCTACGTACAATGTCTAAGATGAGCTATGAAATTAAATAAAATTGATGTAGTGTGTTGTGTGGAGGTGATAAGTAAAATTATTTGTGATGCAAAAGGGAAGCCCAAGTTTACTCAAAATTCTAATGAAGTGCCATCATGAAATGCATATATTTTTAATGATCACGATATGTTGCAAATAATTCTGTCTTGAGGGCACTTCAGTTGAGGGTCTACAACAGCTAGTTGTTACCAAATGTTTATTTGAGAATAAAAAAAATTCTAACATAACTATTGATGCATTTGATAATGTTTAGTCTCAAGTTGGAGATCTTATAAAGTATCATGATTGCAGTTGTATCAACATGCTTAAAAATGCCAAACAACTTTTACATTACTAACTTTTGGAAACAGACTATGAATACAAGGAATTAAAGTAGAGCACAAGTACTCTCTTTCAGATCTAGGAAATTGCTCTCTTGATAAACCAGGAAACTATCTTCCAATGCATACTATCCCAATCTCCAAGACGTGAATCAACATCATTGTTTGTCTCACCATATTTAGACTTAGGTGGAGAAATTTTGCTAGGTACATAACCCCAACCAACGTCCTCGTACAAAAACGGCCTCCATATGTTGGGTCAACATATATATAACATATTGTAGTTGGGCCTATTCATAATCTAATCAATTGGACATACAATATTGCCCAAATTAGAATTAGTTTGAAGCATTGAACGTACTTTAACCCAAAAACAGACCGAATAAATCTGAAAAATCGAACAGGAAGCACCTGATCAATAGTTAAACTCAACGGTCAACGATGCGTCTCTACTGATGTGGCGGGCTGAGATGGTGACAAATGCCGTGGGTTTCAGCCTGCTTTGAGTGGAACAATGAACAAGCACGTGGATGGTGGTGAAAATGTTTGCTCGGCACGCGGACCGCATGTGGAAGCCTCTGGTGTCGATTTTGATCTTGTTGAAATCGTTAATAGTCGTGCTATCAGGATATGTTGTTAAAATTTTGAAAAAAAATATATATTTGTGGCTGACCGTGGTGTTGAAGGCCGATGTTGTGGTTGGTCGTGGCAACATGTGTGACGGTGTTTGAGATCGGGTCTTTCATAGGTCTGATGATCTATACCTTGCGAACTTAATTCTAAAATGTGGTTTCAGAATGAGTGGCGATGATGGTTGAAAAGCACCGAGTGGCGACAGTCTTTTTAAAGAAAATTACCAAAAAAAAATTATGCAAAGAGTCCATATGGGCTTATTTATAAAGAAAGAGGCCAAGTGAAATAATAAAGTATTTTAATCAAAGTAATACACATTAGCAAAACACTTGCATTAAAATAAAAATCGATCTCAGTATGTTTAAAAATAAATGGCTCTTTTCAATTTTAATTGTCACATCAAATTTAACGTTTGAGAAGAGAATGTAGAAACTCAATTGGACCATACTCAACGGGAAAGCACTAAAAGAGAAAGTACTTTTTCCCGGGAGATAATTGGTCCAAAATAGGTAAATTTATTGTCGGAAATGACTTTTTCCGACATTTTCCATTTGCAGCAAGGTGACCAGAAATAATTGGCCCAACATGCTATTAATTTCAGCCATAATGTGTAGTGTCCGAAATGGTCACTATTTCTGGCAGTAGAGAATCCTCAGAATTGCTCAAAATCTGCAAGAATAAGTGCTAAGAGATGAAATGTGGTACATGCATATATATATGTTAATCTGGTAGCGAATTGCGCCAGAAATACTTTTTACTGGCATTTATAAGAGCCGAAAATATTGATTTATGGGTGGATTGAAAATATTGATTTCTGGGTGCAATCCACCCAGAAATCAATTATTTCGGCACTTAAATAGAATCTAGTGATAAATATTATAACTCAGCTTATTTATCGAATCTAGTGATAAATATTATAACTCAGCTTATTTATCACTAGAATCTTACATTTCCCGTGTTAGCTTAGCTTCTATTAATTGATGCTACTAAGTAACAGCTTGCTCAAACATGCAATTTGAGATAAATTCCGTGGATCTACCCAAACAATTAATTGACATGTTAACTCAGCTTCTATGAATCATGCAAAAACAACTGGGCATATCCAAATATGCCCAACACAAATTGACCAGTTTAATAAATCTATCCATATATATATATATATATATATATATATATAAACTCAGTCAAGGGTCTTTTAATTGTACTTTTGCATGTCACCAACAAGGAAATGTAAATTTGCATTAAACATGCTTTGAAGTCTGGTACACAAAATATCATCATCATATAATTCATCTAACAACACTTAAGAGTTGGGATGCATACAATTTCATGTAGTTCATTCTACATGGTTTGTTGGAGCATTCTTGTTTGAGCTTCCTGCATGGATCTAATTACATTGTCCCCTTGGGATCTTTGGTTTCAATATCTAAAACCTGCAATATGCACAACCATGCTTTTTCTTCAGATATTAGTGTGCAATCATTAATGAGAATTCTGCAATTCACTCTCGCATAGAAAACATAGTGAATTCCGGTCCCAAATGTATTAAAGTAGAGGTCCTATGTCGGAATATCTGAAGTCTAGTGACTTGGGCACATGTGTGTCAAAGAGACACATATCAATAAAATAGGATCGGATGTACCTCACAGAAATGTAAGAAAATTTAATGATGGGTTCTATATGTTGTTGCAGGTGAAAAAATTACAGAAAACCCATATCATAAATTCTAAAAATAACCCATCCAAAAATAACTGCAACAACAATTGTCATTATAATCCCAACCTAAAACTAATGTAATAAATTGCAAGGCATCTCACTGTGACTGAACCCTTTATGATAGGCTCTCAAAAAAGTGACAACAAATAACAACAAATAAACCAACATTTTGCACTCACCTAAATTGAGGCAACTGAAAGAGTAAGAGATACATAGCTGCATTCATGCCACTCAAGATACTGGATGCATTTCATGAGCAACTATAATAAAGGAATCAAAGATGCAAATAATATTTTCTGGTGCAACTAATGATTCAACATTTGCAGATGGGAGAAAAATGAGAAGTGAAATCAGTTATATGAACCTATTTTTTAAAAATATTTACTCTCTTTCAACCATTATTTCAACTCCAATAATATCCTGGTTGAATTGCTTACTATAGGAATCAAATCAAAAGTAGTTCCTTAACTAGAAACTTAGGAACTAATGGTGAGAGGCCAGATATATGCGAGATCCAATCCAACCTAGCTGTGAAAAACCAAAAGCGAAAATCAAACAACCAGAAAAAAATAAAATAACTAAATATATACATCCAGAATAATTAACATCAGAGATTCAACTGTAGTTCAACCAGCCAAAATCCCTTCTCCACAAACTAATGTATATTGCTTAATTAACATCAGAGGTTCCACTGTATTGCAACTATATATTTTTTAAAGTATGAATCTTATGTCCAGAAACCTCCTCATGTGCAACAGCTGTAACATGTTTTAATCTTGACATGAGGATATTCACCATTTCTTAGTATATTTTTTTATCAGTCTATACATACACCAAAATCAATTTTATTAAGTTTTCTCTTTTGTTTATTTTTTCAGTAGCTTTTGCTTCTGATAAGTCTGCTATTGGAATCCTCAAGAACCTAGGGTAAAAATAAAATGTATGTAGAAAAGACCAGAATTGATGTGGCACAAAACATTAATATGGGTTCAGAGCTTTCATAATACTTCAAGAACATGTCCACAGTACTCTACATCACAAACATTCACAATATAAGACTAGCTTTAAGAACGTTCAAGTAAGTTCTTTACTTTTATTTTCTTTAGTCATTTAATTAACCAGAATCGAAGTATGTACTTTTCTCTCCTCTAAGCAAGAATCGAAGCAAGAGAACAAATAAAAACTCACTGAGAATTTTCAATCTTTGTAAAAAAATAAAAACATCTTTTCCTCCATTTTTTTCCCCGAATAAGTTAAAATAAATCAAAAGACAGAAACAAAAAGGGGGTCAATTAAAAAAAATACCTCAGTGAAGCTCTGCATTCTGAGATGTGAAACCCGTAGCCCAAGAACATGAGCACCAGGCGAGTGGGACGATCTTGTCAACAAATGGGATCTTGGAACTAACGATCGAATCTAAAAACCTTAAAATCATCCGCTCGAAACCCTATTTCCCTAACGAGACTAGAAAAAGTTAAATTTTGAGATAAATAATAATTTCACGTAATATTAAAATAAATTAAAATTATGAGTTAAAATTCTAATTTTTATTCTAGTATTAAGAGTAATATTAGATACAATTATAAAATATGTAAACCTTGTTTACTCTCTTTTTAAAAAATGCATCTACTAAGAAAAAGTTTGTTTTTTTCCGTCATCTCATATTTGTCTTAATTTTTGTAAAGATGTAAAGATAATTTTCCTTTAATTGAATATATTAATTGAATATATTTTTTCTTTAATTGATTATCATTTTTATTTATCAAATATTAAATGTTAATCGACATGAAGAAAAGGTCTACATACCTTACTTTCATCTCACTATGATGAGCTGGAAGTTATCATAAATTCTTGTTTATTTTTTCAGAAAAATAAAAGATAATCAAGTGTTATAAAAGTGCCAAGTTTTATATGATAAAATAAATATGAGATTAGTTGGCAAATTAATATAATGATTGCAGTTTTTGAAATTCGGATTATGCTATAGTATTACTTACAATACATGGCACAATATATATTATTGGAAATATATGGTTGTTATATAATCCAACCCTAAAGATGAATTTGTCAACGCATTTCTAACCAAAAGGCACTCAAGCATTCCTAATATGCAAGAAAACCTTCTTTTTTTTTCAAAATATTTGACATGGAAAAATCAAAGGCCTTGCAAAATCAAGCAAACAATCATAGCTATTGCCTCTTGGGATGAGGGTGCGCTCATTTGCCTTTGTCCCCCACCAAGACTTATCAGAGACTTCGAGAGTTATGACTCGGTCAGTGATACACTACTTCGTTAACCACGCATGATCATACCATTGGGAGAAAGAAGGCTTATCCAACACTTTTGGTGCATAAATTTCAAGAGATCATCATGTTAATTGATCTCATCCCACTAGGAGAATCTTCAAAGACACTCCATTTCTATTCAGAAATCATGTTAACTCATTTTATTTAATTTGATCATCCCATAAGTATAATGTTTTTAAATTTTTATATAAAATATAATAAATAATTCAATTTTTTCAAATTCTGATTTAATTATTTTTTTCAAATTTTATAATAATAATAATATTAACAAATAATATTTAATAATATTTTATTCAACTTTTAAGTTTCAATATCTCAACTTATTTAATCTCATCGAATCTCATCTCTCAATCCCAATAAGAATATATGATAAAGAAAACGCATGATCACTCTCTTTTGTGGTCGAGGAGAAAATTATGTTCATTCCTGAAATATCAAAGCAACAAAAAGTCATGGGATTTATTGCGGAGTGACAACAATCCCACCAAACATGAAAGCAAATAGAAATTAGTGTCATTCCTCAAATATCTTAAGTAACAAAAATTCATGAAGGGCTTTGAAGAAGTCTCATTGCAGAATGACAACATTCACACTCAACATATACGTATGCAAACAAAAAATGGCGTTGTTATTCTACCGATCCATATTTTTCTTTTCCTCCTAAAAATTTTGCATGCCCGTATAATTTGTTAACTTGAAATCTTCAAACCAACCTAAGAGTGGTAGAAAGTCTACATAGGAAGAGGGCAAAAAAACACAAAAGCTTCGGTCGTTGATAACCTGGTTTTCGTGTATGATAAATTATCTGTTTTTCAGATTCATTTAAACAGCCCAAGTTGCTTATCCTTTTATCCCATTTTTTATTTCCATCGCAAGGCTTTTGAGTCTGGGTTTGAAGTTATATGAAAGAAGCAACTAAGAAGCTCAATCCCAGTGTTAATTCTAACTTCTGCTTTCTGTTAAAAGTTCATTGGGTATGATCATTTTCTATAATATTGGCATTGTTACAAAAGAAATTAACGACGATACTTTTCGTTAAAAAATGAAAAATGTGGTTATGGTAACATAAACATGTTTACAAGTATCATTTGATTACACATATATATAGATAAAATATTATTAGAATATAATTTTAATTTTATATATATTTTTTTAAAAGTTTAATAAATTATATTATTTACTATATTTTCTATAAAAACTTAAAAAATATAGTAAAAAATGAGATGAGAATCCTCATTTATCAAATCAAACCAGGAGGAATTTGAAAATCTGAGCTTAAATCTATTTAAGTTGTATCATGCATGTCTTTGTCTAGGCGTGCATTTTCTCTCGTCTCGCATAGCCTTTTTGAAGTTTAGGGGAGAGTCAAAAAGTTTCAATTTAGTGGGCAGATGAAAATAAAATTCTCTATTCGGTGACATTCCACTGCATGCAATCTCATAATTGTCAATTATTTGTTTTTTTTTTTTTGTTTTTTTATTTGTAAGCAAACAATATTATAGATCATAATAAAAAGGTTACATAATACAACATTTAACAGGATGATTGGCCCTAACATATATACAACCCAAACTAACAAATACAACATAATACATTAAAAAAAAAAAATTGTGGTCAAAAATTTGACCAATATCCAATTCCCACTAGGGGAGAGACTGCTCAAAACGGTATTAAAACAATTCGATAAACGAACTATTGAACTACGACTAAAAGTCGTAGGGGACAAACTTGTGCTGCACTTTATTGATTTGGACTGGCTATAAGAGACTTCTACGATCATTGGATAAAAAAGTGAAAACATAGACAAATAGCAAGTAGGAGGATTGTTGAGTCATTAGAAGATAATGGTGGGTGTTTTTGGTGGTGTGTGGGACCCACTCGCCCCACTGGGGAAGAAGATGATCGTTTATCCTAAAGGAATTGAGGCCACCGAATCCATTGGTGCCGCACGTGACAGCCACAAATCAACCTCTATGCATCACCACGTGGATCACATGCGGGATGAGATTTGTGCATGTGACTTATGCATCATTCTGATTTGAAAAATTATGTTTTTGATTGAAGGACAACGGTTAGGGATGTTTGCAGTGCCGTGCGTGTAGGCCGTAAAGCTCCGATAAGTAGTAGATAGGCTACTTTCCTTGCTATAAATGAAAAATAAGTGGAAAAACTAAGATTAACAACTAGAAAATATGACAGGGAAGAAGAGGGGAGAGTCAAAACTCCACCCCTCCTCTGATGAGGAAAATGGGTCAGTGAGACGATGCAATTATTTGAACTTTGACAATTTAAGATGTACACGGAATGTCATTCCAAATATGCATGTAAATTATTTTTTCTTTTAAATATTTTTAAACATCTCTAATCATTAAAAAATAAAATAAGACATAAATTCACTCATAATCACTTTCTTAATTATAAAATAAAAATAAATATATATGAGTAGACATATTTATTAATGGCAATATTTAAAAATCATACTATTATTTTTTTTAGATGCCTTACATCTACCAGACGTGACAATGTGACTCTTTCTTTTTTTTCACCAAGAGAAACGAAATAGCGACTCATCATGCAATCCCATAGGCATCACTAACTCATTATTAGTTGAAATTTTTGTACCATAAAAGCTGTTGTTGATTACTGCGCTTTCTCCATCTTTCTATAAATAATCGGCCTTCCATATTTCTAGTGAGTGACTCAAATATCAACCATCATCATTGTTCTAGTTGTAGCAGAGCCCCTTCGTCTTCTTCTTCTACCACCCAATATTCTACACTTTTTATTTCTGTCAACTTTCAAATCCCTTACTTTGTTCAAATATCAACCATCATCATTGTTCTAGTTGTAGCAGAGCCCCTTCGTCTTCTTCTTCTACCACCCAATATTCTACACTTTTCATTTCTGTCAACTTTCAAATCCCTTACTTTGTTGTGGTCTCTAATTATAAAGTCTCTACTTATAAACCCCAATGCCAATTCCATTCTTTTTACGTCTTTTTTTAGTATACATGTGCTCACTTTTCCTCAGTTTTTCTATATTTGGGGTGGCAGGCAATTGTCTTGCCGCTCAACAATCCTTGTTGCTCCAATTGAAGAGTGCACTGGTGTTCGACATTACTTTGTCGACAAAACTTGTAAACTGGAATAAAAATGTCGATTGCTGTTTGTGGGAGGGTGTAACATGCTCCGAGGGACACGTCACTGGTCTAGACTTGAGTGAGGAATCCATCTCTGGAGGACTTGAAAATTCAACTATCCTTTTTGGTTTCCAACATCTCAAAAACCTCAACTTGGCTAACAACAGGTTTGATTCTTCCCTTATTCCATCCCAACTGAAAAAGCTCAAGAATTTGAGTTATTTGAATTTGTCATGTGCTGGCTTCGCTGGGCAGATTCCCATTGAGATCTCATACCTCACAAGGTTAGTTACTCTTGATTTAAGTAGCTCGACTGGGTTGAATTTGACACTTCAAAACCCAAATTTAGCTACGTTAGTTCAGAACTTCTCTGGACTTAGAGAACTTTATCTTGATCATGTAAACATATCAGCAAAAGGGCATGAGTGGTGTCAGGCCATATCAACTTCATTGCCAAATTTAAGAGTATTGAGTTTGCCATCCTGTTCTCTCTCAGGACCTCTTGATTCCTCCTTGCTAAATTTGCAGTTTCTTTCCATTCTTCGTCTAGATTGGAACAATATTTCTGCTTCAGTTCCTGAGTTTTTGGCAGACTTCAAAAATCTGACAAGTTTAAGGTTATTTTCTTGCGGGTTGAATGGAACATTTCCGGAGAAGATTTTCCATATTCCAACACTGCAGGTGCTCGACTTAACATGTAATGGAGACCTTCAAGGTTCTTTGCCAGAATTTCCTCCGAATGAATCTCTTCAAACCTTGAAGCTTAGTGCTACAAGTTTTTCTTGGAAATTGCCAGATTCTATTGGTAATCTTAAAATGATGTCTGTAATAGATTTTCATCAGTGCCATTTCAGTGGACATATCCCACACTCAATGGCAAGCCTCACGCGATTGGTTTATTTGGATATGTCATCCAATTTGCTCAATGGACCAATTCCATCATTCAGCTTGGCCGAGAATCTAACCCGCATTAATCTTGCAGAAAATAATTTAACAGGTGAGATTACATCCACTCGATGGGGTGGACTTCTGAAACTCGAAAATTTTGACTTGAGTAACAACTCATTTGAAGGGAGTATTCCGGTTTCTTTGTTTTCACTACCATCATTGCAGAAAATCTCTCTTTTCAAAAACCAATTTTCTGGTCAACTGAATGAGTTTCCCAACGTGTCTTCTTACCAACTATTGAACACCCTTGATTTAAATAGTAACAACTTGGAAGGTCCAATACCGATGTCTATCTTTGAACTCCAAGGTCTTGAAACCCTCTCACTTTCTTCAAACAACTTCAACGGCTCCTTGCAGCTTAACATGTTTCAGCAGTTGAGCAATCTTTTTGAGCTTTATCTCTCACACAATAACTTGTTGATTGAATGTGATGGAACTAGTTCCTCATTATTCTCTTCTTCTCAAATTAGCAAATTAAGTATGGCTTCTAGCAAGTTGAAAACATTTCCTGATTGCTTGAGAAAGCAATCCAATTTAAATAGCCTTGACATCTCAGACAACCAAATTAACCAAGAAATACCAGACTGGATCTGGCATCTTCCTAGTCTCTATGAGTTAAATATGTCTCATAACTACCTGATGAATCATAGACCTTTGCTCAATCTTTCTACTTTGCGGATTGTAGACCTTCAATCCAACCAGCTCCAAGGGCCACTCCCAGTTTTCCAGCCAGAAGTCCTGTACTTGGATTTCTCAAGGAACTACTTTTTCTCTCCCATACCAAGGAGCATTGGTAACTTGCTTTATGCTGCTATTTTCTTCTCAATTTCAAGCAATAAATTTTACGGTAATATCCCTAAATCAATATGTAATGCTACAAGTCTTGAAGTTCTAGACATGTCTAACAATTCATTCAGTGGCAAGATTCCCCAGTGCTTGATTGGGACAAGAGGGCCTCTAGCAGTGCTGAATCTAAAGAGAAACAATCTCACTGGTACAATTTCTAATACATTTGCAAGAAATTGTAGTCTACAAACTTTAGCTCTCAATGGAAACCAACTAGAAGGAAAGGTGCCTAAATCTTTAGCCAATTGCAGACTATTGGAGGTCTTGGACATTGGGAACAACAACATGGAGGACACTTTTCCATGCCACTTGAATAATGGATCCATGTTGCGTGTCCTTATTTTGTGATTTAACAGATTTCATGGCCCAATAGGCTGTTTAAGTTCTAATGCCACCTTGCCAATGCTTCAAATTGCAGACTTGGGGTCAAACAACTTCAATGGGAAGCTTCCAACAAATGTCTTTTCTACTTGGAAGGCAATGATGGCTGATGCCCAATCAGAGTTGAATCACCTTCGATTCGATGATGATGTTGTTGCCGCTATTCATTATAAAGATACGATAGCGGTAACCGTTAAAGGTCTTGTGGTAGAATTGGTGAAGATCCTCACTGTCTTTACTTCTATTGACTTATCATGCAACAATTTTGAGGGGCCAATACCTGGAGAAATCGGAGGATTGAAATCATTATATCTTCTCAACATGTCGCATAATTCTTTCACAGGTGGAATCTCTCCATCTTTGGGAAAATTGAGCTCTCTCGAGTCACTAGATCTGTCGAGTAACAAGCTTACTGGAGAGATTCCTGTACAACTTGCAGATGGTCTTACTTTTCTATCTGTCCTTAACCTTTCATTCAATCAATTGGTGGGAAGAATTCCACTCGTCCAACAATTTGGAACATTCCTAGAAAACTCTTACAAAGGGAACAAAGGATTGTGTGGCTTCCCTTTGAAAGAAAAGTGCATAGACGAAAAGGCAAAATCCTCACCTCCAACATTGGAAGAAACACATTCCAACTCTGAGAGTGTGATTGAGTGGAATTTCATGAGTGTTGAATTAGGATTTGTTTTCGGCTTTGGGGTTGTTATTGGGCCCCTTATGTTCTGGAAGAGGTGGAGGTTTTGGTATAGCCAACAAGTTGATGACATTTTTTTTAAAATCTTTCCGAAGTTGTATATCAGAAAAGAATATCAACCCAGAATTGCACACAGAAGTTTGGCACAACGACATCAATGATCATCAGAAGCAACTTTACGCAATTGGATTTATTAGACTTGTCATGAATTCGGATGTGTTTTTGGCTTTTAGATTGTCATTGGGGAATTATGCATTGGTGGAAGTGGAGGTTCTGGTGGATATATATTTGAAGAGCTATATCATTGTAAAGAATACCATTACTGACAAGGCATAAAAATGAGAGATTCAAGACTTGTGATTATTGTGAGGAGCCATGCAATCAGGTCTATCAAACTCCTTTTCCTTTTCCTCTAAAATTATGCAATTTTACAAAATAAATGAATCCATAGAATTGGATGCCACTGTTGTATATGGGAATGATGCTTCTTACTGGGTACTAAACCTCTCTAATACTTGATTTCGTTTGTTGGTAACATATAAGTTACTTGAGATAAGCTGGGGAAAAAAAATGCACCCGATGTAACAATTACTGTGAGATTTATACTGTTGTGGGTCAAATTCTTTCTCCATAGACAGGAAATCATACTAAACAAGAAGAAAAGATATGATGTTATAAAAGATGGGCTCGCTGCCTTCCATACGGCTAAAAGATGTGAAATTATTTACATTCTCCAACAAGCAATGTTGGTTGGCGACAGGAGATGAACTTGTCCATGGAGCTGCTAAGCAAGCAGCTAAAGCCTAAAATTGAGAGAACTGATGGATAAGAAAAAGAGGATCAATAGAAAATTTCTATTTATCATCATCCTCACACCATGCACACATTACACATAATTTCTTAATTTTTGAATTTTTTTTTCTCTTACCAAGTGTGTGGTGTATGGATAGTGAGTAGAAAAATTCAATTAGTTAAAGAATAATAATAATAAATAAATAAAATATGATGTGTGATGTGTGAAGATGATGAGTAGCAAAACTATTTATAATTATGTTGGGCATGAACATCATATGTAATCCACATTTTCTACAAGTGCAACAAATTGACAAATTTGTCACTGCAAATTTTAAAATCTCCTTGACATTATTGACATACTCTTGTGTATATCAAGGTTTTTTTTTTTTATCTAACTTTTGTTCATATCTTAACTATATTTGAAATATGAAAATAGAACTAAATGAGACTCCAAGATCATGATCAATAACTTAAAATTGTATGGAAAATTATATTGAACTTTAAAAAGTAAATCAAAATAAAGCGTAAAATTAAGTATCAAGATTTATGAACTCTAATTAAAATTTTAACATAAAGTCATGTCATGCAAGTTTTGAAAAAAAAAGTAAAAAAAAAAAACATCCACTCATTTTTTTTCAAAATTTTAAATCCAATACGAGTTATACTTGAATAATTCTAGATGAGAAGTTTTTCTAGATTCGTACATAGAAACGTTATATTAAAAAAAAAATATATTTTAAAAGGTCTCTGCCTATCAAATGATTGATTCTCTATCGTTTTTTTTTAATCAAATTAGGATGACACTTAGTAAATTTTATTTTTTTAGTATTTGGGTTGGTCTGAGAAATCTGCTTTCATATTTTAGGGTATTGCGCAAATTCTTGACACTATTTTTTTTTAAATGAATTAAGTTGAGACTTATATAAAAAAAAATTATAAAGAATATATATATATATATATATCCAACTTGTAAATGGAAAAACTTACACTCACCTTATCAATATATTCTGCTATCTTATGTATTTGCTTTCTCAAATCAAAGATCAAGTGAAAGTAAATGTAGCAATTTCTTACAGTCAACCTAAACCAACACGCTGCAACGTAAAGCCTTTTTGTGCTACACTCAACTGTAGGCTTATAGTCAATTCATTAGATTATATTAAAACCGTCTTCAAATAGTCTTTCCCATTATAAAATAGTCTTGAAATAGTCTTCAAATAGTCCTTTTATATTTCTTGTCTTGTGTTGCATTATGTATTGGATTTTGGAAAAAATATATGTGACCCCCACTTCATTGTAATTTGTATCTTGCAAAATCTATCAGAAAAGAATGATGAACTTACCTAGAAAGAAAAAATATATAATTAGAAGCACTAAACTTCACTATCCTTATGACCATTATATCTTATAATTAGTTCTCGTTGAAATTTTTTAGTTCATTCGATTCAATAAATATAAAAACAAATAGTGGGAAGTGCAACACAAAAAGTACTTAAGGGTTGCCTTTTTATTATTATTATTTTTTCAATTCGGTGGTCATATCTTCTCCCCCATATGGTGGGTAAGGGTTGCCTTTTTATGATTATATAAATATGGAATGGTGGGTGGATTTTCTTTACAGTTTACATATCCTAGAATTTGTGGTATCAATATTCAATACTGCCAAAAGCATTGACGAGATCAACACACTGGCCGGAGCATCGTGTTGTGAATTCCCGTTGAGTTCTGCTTATTTTATTATCAGATAAGCAATCTTTATCCATTTCTCACCTAATTCTTTTTATTTTATTATCATATAAGAACTGACGATTGACAAGCAAGGCAAACCGTAAACCATTGATATTTTAATGATTATTAAATAATATAATTTTTAATAAGTGATATAATACTTTACTTAATCAAAATGTTGTATCCTTTAACATTTTATAAGAAGGCATACAACTTTTTGAATTAGTCAAAAAGTTGTGTTTTTACATCCTTAATTACTATCACTCTCGATTATGAGAACTATCACCATAGGGTGGGTGTCATTTCAAGAAATATACCGTTTGATAATCACACCTCATAAAATAACACAATGGCATAAAAAATGGTGCGACTTTATTGCCTTAGTATAAACACCATTCTATTGTACCGTTAGTGTAAAATTAACATTTTATTTTATTTTATTTATATTTTTTTATCATTCCAAAATTATTGGGCAAAATAGTATTATTCTTGGCATAAGAACACTAATTGTTGTTCTTGAGAAGGTGCAACCTGCAAATTTACGAAAAAGAAAAATCGGAATCGAATCGATTTTAATCAATTTTAAAAAGAAAAATCAGTATCGGACCAAACCAAATTCGGTACTGGACCAGCCTTATTGGTTTGATCCAGTTATAAGTTTACAAGTTTTTATTTTCACCGGTATGCCCAACATTGAGGTTTGAAGGAGACGTGTCCATGATTGACTGACAATTGACAAGTCAAGCAAATCGTAAAAGTAAAATCTATTTAGATTATGTTTAGTTGGTGAGATGATCTAAGATATTTAGAAATAATAATTAAAAAATATTAAAATATTAAATAATAAAAAATAGTAATAAAAAAATAAGTGAAAAATAATAATATAATAATATAATATTCCAAAAACTAGTTGAGTATCCAAATTTACCCGCTTCTAGTTTGAATAGTAAAATTAAGAATCATCTCTCATTTTATTTTATTATTATAAAATTTTCTATTTTTATATAAAATATAATAAATAATTTAACTTTTTTCAAATTTTAAAATAATAATAATATTAAAACATAATATTCTAATAACATTTTATTTAACTTTAAACTTTCATTTAAAATTATCTTATTTAATCTTACTATCCAAAAAGTACCTCAAATCCTGATGCAGGAGAATCCAAGTCAGGTAATGCTAAGCTGTCAGATTATACGTTGATGACACTGAGATATCATGAGTTAGCTGATCAACGCAAATGTGATAAGTGATCATATTTTTTCTTAATTGAGACAATTTTGGATGTATTTCAGTATTTTGGTCAACTATTCTGCCCAGGGTCAGATCCATTTGGATTTAAAGGTCTCAACTTATTTTATTTTATCTAATTATTATAAATTTCTTAAATTTCTATACAAAATATAATAAATAATTCAATGTTTTTATAAAAATTCTTAAATAATAATAATATGAAAAAATGATCATTTAAATAATATTTTATTTAATATTTATGTTTGATTCATCTCATCTCATCGAACACCTAAATAACTGCAAATTAGGCTATACAAGTTCATAAGAGCACTAGCATTTGACTCATCATTGAGTCCAGCATCCTCTCCAAATTCGCACTCTAGGATTTCTGTGCAACCTTCGCCTCCAACCTCACCACATGTGCCTTTGTCGACCTCAAACCCCAGGTTTTCGTCACTTCCCTCCTCTACTACCCCAGGTACCCACCATATGATCACAAGGGCCAAAACTAACATTCACCATCCATTAATCCGAACTAATGGAATTACTCCATGGCAAAAGAAAACCTCATGCTCTCTAACCAAAACATCTTCTTCATCCATTCCTGAGGAACCTAGCTTCTATTCTAAGGCCTCTAAATATCCTAAGTGGAGGCATGCTATGAGTCTTGAATTTCAAGCACTCTTGCATAATGCCACTTGGGACCTCGTCCCACCTTATCCATCTCTCAATATCTTGGGTTCGAAATGGATTATCAAGACCAAACGAAAAGCCAATGGTACTCTTGAAAGGCGTAAAGCCAGACTTGTCACCAAAGGGTTTCATCAATAGCCAGGGGTGGATTACATGGAAATCTTCTCCCCTGTTGTGAAACTTGTGACCAGAATTCTTCTCTCACTAGCCATGTCCTCATCAACTGGCCACTTCATCAACTGGATGTCTAAACTGCCTTCCTACACAGTAATTTGGAAGAGGCGGTTTTTATACAACAACCTCCTGGATTTGTCAATCTAGACTACCCAACCAATTGTGTACACTCAAAAAGGCTATCTATAATCTAAAGCAAGCACCAAGGGCATGGTTCCATAAGCTAAGTTCTCAACTCATCATTCTTGGATTTCAAGAATCATGTTTAGATACCTCTCTATTCATTTATCGAAATTCTAAGCATGTTGTGTTTGTCTTAATGTGTGTTGATGATATTATAGTTACTGGTTCTGATTCAAAACTTATATATGATTTTATCTCTACCATTGGTTTACATTTTCCTGTTAAGGACCTAAGAAATCTGCACTTTTTCTTAGACATTGAGGTTCACCGAAACACACAAGAACTCTTCCTGAGTCAATCATTTTATATTTCAGATCTATTGCATAGGACCAATATGCATCAAGCTAAGCTCATCTCGACCTCTATGACTACTTCCACTAAATTAATAGTTTTTTATGGAATCACATTTGAGGGCTCTCATTTCTATAGAAGTGTCGTAGGGAGTATCCAATATATTGCATTTACTCGTTCAGATATTTCCTTTGCAGTTAATAAGGTTTGTCAATTTTTGAATAATCCCAAAATTAGTCATTGGCAAGCTGTTAAGCGTATTCTATGATACATGCGGCATACAACTCACTTTGCTCTTCATTTCTCTACACACACTTTCTCAGATCTCTCGCCTTACTCCGATGTTGACTGGGCCAGTTCCCTTAATGATAGAAAGTCTACAGGTGGATTTTGTTTCTTCTTTGGTTCACACCTAGTTTGATGGTACTCCTAAAAGCATCCCACGGTTGCTCAATCAATTACCGAGATGTGTAGCAATCAAGTTATCCCAAAAGTGCATATTAGGTCAATCACTTCTACCAAAAATCATTCTTGACATACCTTTGTTGCCTCCTATGACTTCTTTTTTCCAAACTTTCCTCTCTATATCTCTTATATCCCTCTAATTCTTCTAATCTTATTCTTGACTCCAGCTATCTCACTAGAGATAATTTTCACAAATAGCAACATGCACTTCATTGAGCCCACAATACCAAGCATAAACTCTACTTTGTTGATGGCACTCTCAAAGCCATCATTGATTTATCTTCCTCATACTATCTTCACTCTACTGATCACCCAAAATCTTCTTTAGTCGAACCTCTTCTCGTGGCAATAACTATCTCTCCTGGCGACGCTCCATGCGCATGACTCTTATCTCTGGCCTCATTGCTTCCATTGAACCATCTCTTAGGCAGTTTGTGACGCCCCCAAATTCCCCTTAAAATAACACGGGAATCGAGGCGTCGGGATGATGACAACACGGGTCACACATCCCAACAACACGTGTCAAACGTGTGTGCACACGTGACATACATAAATAAAAGGTCGCAGCGGAAAATAAATTAATAACTAAGTACCAGAATTTTTTGGAAATATTTTACAAACCAATTTAATAAAAACTCTCCAACAGGAGATTTAATACAGTCATCCAAAAATACAAATTAAACAAATACATTATTATAAAAAGGGGAAAATAAATTTCCCGAGATATCAATTAATAATAACACCTCAATAGCGGAGCCGTCTCCTCAGGCTCGGCCTCTCCAAAGTCTGCATCCAAACAAAACTACGACGCCAAGACGGCATCGCAGGTAAGTACAACCCAACCAAACCAAAAGACAAAAATACATTAATGCCACAACAACAACCAAGAACAATTACCATATGCATGAGGCTCAAAATCATCTTCCTCAAAATCGATGAAATAACCACACTCGTCAAAATCTCAATTTAATCCATAATAAAATCACCCAACATTTTCCATAAAATGATATCCTCAAAATCGATCATACCGGGCGTTACGTATCGCCGTCCCCGATATGATTTACACACACACCCGAAATCATAATGGGCGTTACGTATCGCCGTCCCCATTACGATCCACACACACTCATTTCATACCGGGCGTTACGTATCGCCGTCCCCGATATGAAATGCACACCCGATGACCATAATGGGCGTTACGTATCGCCGTCCCCATTACGTCATCCACACACTCACACGCTGATCACAACGGGCGTTACGTATCGCCGTCCCCGTTATGACTCAGCCCAAAACCGATAAAATCCGCTAAGCACAATTTAAATCCCATTTTCCATTCTCAACACATGAATATCCAAAATCATGCCAAAATCCACTTTCCAAATATTTTCATGAGCATGCGCGTAAATACACAATGCAGACAACTATGCACCAGATAGCCAACAGTTAAATAATCCAATCAACCAACAAATACCAACATCAACCATCACATATCAGCAATAATCAAATACAACAACTGTTGATGCCAAAAATATATTTAAATCTTAAAGCTTGTTTGGAAAGTACTTACAGTACGCTCGCTAATAATTTCCGAAGTTACCGAAAATGCCCAACAGCGATTTCGCGCTTCCACTCGCGTACTCACCGCTACAATCACGCCCAAAGCGCCAACGCATATAAATCATTACAAATAAATAAATATTAATATCGGGAACAACTAAAATAATTAAAAACCAACTTAATTAAAACCCCAATGAATTATAGTAACATCCATAAAACCAATAAATAAACCTAACAATTTAATTAAACCAATAACATAAATAAAACAATATTCATATATATCTAACCAACTCAAATAATTATTCCGAATATTATAGCTAATTAAATTAATCATCTCAATGCAAATAAATAATAAAAACAATTATCATCCAACTAAATTAAACACTTAATCATTAATAAAATCATACCACAAAATAAATTAAAATTAACACCAAAACAATTTAATCAATTAAATTAGAGAAAAAGCTTACCAATTTTCGGATTTAAATGGGTTTTGAAGAGGCTAACTCAAACTTGAGTTGAGAAGAAGAAACGAGCTAAAATAAATGATTAAACCCATGGTTTCAGACCTCAGATAGAGCTCGGTATAGGGGGCTTTTGACGTGGTTTTTCGCATGGTTAGATATGTATTTTATAAGCCTACAACCGACTACAAATCATGGATTTTGGACAGGATAAACCACAAGATTCTATGGAAGGGGATCTCAAATTTTTAGATGCAAACAAAGGGAATAAAATAATTTAAAACTCACGACTTTGCTAGAAATCCGAGCACGTGAAGCATTGATCTGTGAAGAAAAGTTAGGGGAAATGATCTACAATATGCTAGGATTCTAATGATGTAATGCGTGAAGACAAGATGAAGGAGAGTTGCAAAATCTTGGGCTGAAACTTACTTGTACGGCGACGGAAAACAGGAGAAACGAAAAAGAAAAGAAGCCTAATGCGTACGCGTGAAGGAGAAGAAGAAGAAGCAGCTAAACCCTTAAATCCTGAACCCAAACGATCCCGTTTTACTAAAAAGGGTTGCTTTAGGCGATCAACATGCTAGACTAACACAATGGGCTGCAAAGCTAAATGGGTTTGGGCTTACAAACTCTCTTCACCAACTAAACACACACACACATATATATATATGCCTAAAACCGTAAGCCACTTTAAACCAATTAATTGAAGCCCAACGTCACAACATAAATATATAAATATTCGCATATGGGCCAAAACTAAAGTTAAACTAAACTTAAGTCCCAACGTATAAGTAATACATATAAAATCGAACAATATTAATTTATAAAAAATTAAAATGCAACAATTTAATTTAATCACCAGCATAATAATATAAAGTAATGATATTAAATTCAAGCATTAAATTAAATGCATCACAACAATATAATGAAATAATTAATTAGCTTACAATTAAATCATAAAAATAATATCTTCAAATGAAAATGAAATATATTTAAATATTTAAACACAAGCACCATAAAACAATATTAATATTCACTAACTCAAAATGCATAATATCCATATTAACAACAAAACATATTTAATATTAAAATAATATATTACAAAGATAGTAAAATTACGGGTTCTCACATCCTCCCCCCCTTAAAAAAAAATTTCGTCCCCGAAATTTGTACAAACGATCAAAAAGAGAGAACATTTACTGGTCTTCAAATAAATACGGGTAACGTTCCCTCATATCCGCTTCTTTCTCCCAAGAGAAATCCTGAGCCAGAGGATCTCCCCACGACACTTTAACTAAGGGTATCGTTCTGGACCTCAACTGCTGCTCTTTCCAATCTATGATCTGAGTTGGCGCAACTTCAAAAGTCAAATCTGGCTTAAGTTGAATACTCTCAGGATTGACGAAGCGCGGTTCTTGCTGACCAAAACTCTTCTTCAATGACGACACGTGGAAAACATTGTGAACATCACTAAAGTAGTCTGGCAGAGCGATCCGATAAGCGACAGATCCAATCTTCTCAAGAATCTGATAGGGACCTACGTATCTCGGACTAAGCTTCCCTTTCTTTCCAAAACGCTTGACACCCTTCATAGGAGATACCTTAAGGTAAACCCAATCTCCTTCTTCAAAGGACAAATCTCTTCTTCTCGTATCAGCGTAACTTTTCTGACGACTCTGTGCTGCCGCCATCTTGTCTCTGATAATCTGGACTTGATCTTTCATTTCTTGCAAGATCTCAGGTCCAAGCAACCGACTCTCTCCAACTTCATCCCAAAACAGAGGTGATCTACACTTTCTTCCATACAGGGCTTCATACGGGGCCATCTGGATGGAAGCGTGAAAGCTATTATTATAGGCAAACTCTATCAACGGCAAGTGGTGCTCCCAGCTACCCTTGAACTCCAAGACGCAAGCGCGTAGCATATCTTCGAGAGTCTGAATGGTACGCTCTGACTGGCCATCTGTCTGAGGATGATAAGCGCTACTGAGCTTCAATCTGGTGCCCAAAGCTGAATGTAAGCTCTTCCAAAACTGAGACGTAAACCGAGGGTCTCGATCCGACACTATAGTCCTAGGTATTCCGTGAAGACGCACGATCTCCTTAACATATAGCCGAGTTAATTTTCCCAATGTATCAGTATTTGTAACTGGCAGAAAATGAGCACTCTTAGTCAAGCGATCAATAATCACCCAAACTGAATTCTTCCCGCTAGGTGTCCTTGGTAAACCAACTACAAAATCCATGGCAATGTCGTCCCACTTCCACACAGGTATAGGAAGAGGTTGAAGAGTACCGACGGGTCTCTGATGTTCAGCCTTAACTTGACGACAAGTGGAACACCTTGCCACGAACAAGGCAATATCCCTCTTCATCCCTTCCCACCAGTAGCTTTTCTTCAAGTCCTGATACATCTTCGTGCTACCAGGATGAACTGAGTAAGGAGCAGCATGGGCTTCCGCTAAAATCCTTTCTTTAAATTCTGATTCTGATGGTATTACCCGCCGATTCTGAAATCGGAGAATTCCCTCTCCATCCAGACTGAAATGTGCGGGTCCTCTATCTTTTCTAACTCTTCTTCGGATGTCGAGTAGTTTCGGATCCTTCCTTTGAAGAGTCTTTAATTCCGCAAAATTCTCAACACGAACACTAAGAGTTGTAACCAGAACTTCCTCGTCTTGCTGCGAACTCTCCACCAACAATTTGTGTTACCCTAAAATAACTCCCAAGTTTATCTTCCTAACTTAATCGTCAATAACCATAATTTACCCAATTAAAAGATAAATTCTCACTTACAAGCATCATCCCAAATTTCAAATCACCACTAATTCCTCAAAATTGACACAAAAATTGAACCTCCAACTATATTGCAATTCATCACGCTTCCGTGCGCACTTTGATAACTCGCTACATTCATAAAAATTTAAGTCATCATAAATTAACACCATTGAATAAAATTTGGCTCAACACCTATTACAAGAAATCATTTGCCACATTTACAAATCCTAATGCTTTGTCATCTCACAATTCAAGTTATGCCACCCAATATTAAAGCCTAAAAAATTTTATAACTCCCAAACCGCTAATATACTTGTCCATCATTATAACCCCTCACTCTCATCATAGATTAATTATTTAAATCCGTATTCTCTCAATCGAACCTTCATTACCTATGACATGAAATAACCTGAAATATTTTAATTCTTATATGACCTCAACCCAAACTAAATTCTTAAGATACCTCGACAAATGCTGCTAACCATTAAATCCTCCGAAATATTATTCTTAAATTATCCACTCCTAACAATTCGCCCAAAAGCCTAAAATTTATCTCTTAAATTTATTTCCATCGCATCAACTCAACCCTATCACTTAACTAAATTTTTCCCAAGTTACACACTAGCCAAAAACAAATACTCTCCAAAATTTACACGCACATTTATTATACATTAATCTCTAATTATCCACAAATAACATTAAAATTTCACCAAGAAAATAATTGATCACCCACCATCATAAGCATTACTAAAAACTATTTCTATAACACTATACCAATGGCTAAAAATTTTACACTCACATGAAGAGTCTATCTAAATACAATTCCAATAATCTCCCAAAAATAAATTAGAACTTAAACACTCAAACACTCTGTGAGACCCAGGTAATTAAATACACAAAAATAGCATATACAATTTCGATAAGGAAATGCAATTGCATAAATACCAACAAACTATCAAACCAATCCATCTCGCAATTACAAATAATAGAATACCCAAATACTAAACAAAATTCAAGTAATTCACATAATTATTATATAAAAACACAAAAGGAGGAAAAGATTTAATAAACAATTAAGTAAAAACCACTCATTCAAGAAAACAAGCCCACCTCCTTTAATAAACACAAATTCACCAAAAATTTTTATTAAATAAAGGGAGGATAAATTAAAATAAGAACAACAAACAAAATCACAAATAAAATTTTAAAATTCTCTACAAAACTCAACTCTTAAAAAGATTATTGTAGAAATCTCTAAAATTTAAAATCTGTTAAAAGAAACGAACCACAATAAAATAATTAACTCGATAAATTAATTAATAACTAAATACAAACAAGTCGCCAAAACAAATCCACTCGTTAAAGTAAATAGATAAACTTTTAAAATAAAACATACAGAAATATGGAAAGATAATAAATTTTAAAACTTACTTCAAAGCATGTCCCTAAAATAAAACAACAGAAATGCGGAAAGATAATCAATTTAAATTTATCTCAAAGCATAAACTTAAAAAGAAATAAGGCAGCGATGCTTTTAAATCTTGTCTAAATAAGTTTTCAAATGTTCAGAAATACTTAAAATACAAGAGCCATAATTAAAATAAACAAATAATAAACCAAATCCAAAACTATCTCATAGGAAACCTATGAACTGAAATTAAAATCAAATCCTGATGATAATTGAATAAAAGCTTAAGACAATAAAATAACCCATAACAAAATAAATAAACTTTAAAATAAGGAATTCTATAACACAACTGTTTAAAATATCAGATTCAATAAATGGATTGATTTAAAATAATAATTTAATCCGAAATATCCAAATTCTAATTTAACCAAAAACAAAGGCATATATATAAAATAAATAATTAATTAAATAAATACTCGACAACCTAACCAAATAAAATCACTAACAAAAAATCTGAATTACTACTCACGTGCAATATTTAACAAAAATTAAAATAAAATAAAACAAAGCCAACAAACCAATCAATCAGAATTGATTTAATTACGAATATAAATAAACCATATAAACCTTAAAATAAAAAGCCCAACACAATGAAATAAATACCGATAATGTTACCATATAAATTAGTCGAAAGACTAAGACAACAAATAAAATAATAAAATAATAAAATAAAATAACCCAATCATCAAACAAATAAATTTTTAAAAACCACAAACTTTTCTGGTACTGTCCCTAGGTAACTTGCGGATTTACCCAGAGCCGAACTGCTCTGATACCACCTGTGACGCCCCCAAATTCTCCTTAAAATAACACGGGAATCGAGGCGTCGGGATGATGACAACACGGGTCACACATCCCAACAACACGTGTCAAACGTGTGTGCACACGTGACATACATAAATAAAAGGTCGCAGCGGAAAATAAATTAATAACTAAGTACCAGAATTTTTTGGAAATATTTTACAAACCAATTTAATAAAAACTCTCCAACAGGAGATTTAATACAGTCATCCAAAAATACAAATTAAACAAATACATTATTATAAAAAGGGGAAAATAAATTTCCCGAGATATCAATTAATAATAACACCTCAATAGCGGAGCCGTCTCCTCAGGCTCGGCCTCTCCAAAGTCTGCATCCAAACAAAACTACGACGCCAAGACGGCATCGCAGGTAAGTACAACCCAACCAAACCAAAAGACAAAAATACATTAATGCCACAACAACAACCAAGAACAATTACCATATGCATGAGGCTCAAAATCATCTTCCTCAAAATCGATGAAATAACCACACTCGTCAAAATCTCAATTTAATCCATAATAAAATCACCCAACATTTTCCATAAAATGATATCCTCAAAATCGATCATACCGGGCGTTACGTATCGCCGTCCCCGATATGATTTACACACACACCCGAAATCATAATGGGCGTTACGTATCGCCGTCCCCATTACGATCCACACACACTCATTTCATACCGGGCGTTACGTATCGCCGTCCCCGATATGAAATGCACACCCGATGACCATAATGGGCGTTACGTATCGCCGTCCCCATTACGTCATCCACACACTCACACGCTGATCACAACGGGCGTTACGTATCGCCGTCCCCGTTATGACTCAGCCCAAAACCGATAAAATCCGCTAAGCACAATTTAAATCCCATTTTCCATTCTCAACACATGAATATCCAAAATCATGCCAAAATCCACTTTCCAAATATTTTCATGAGCATGCGCGTAAATACACAATGCAGACAACTATGCACCAGATAGCCAACAGTTAAATAATCCAATCAACCAACAAATACCAACATCAACCATCACATATCAGCAATAATCAAATACAACAACTGTTGATGCCAAAAATATATTTAAATCTTAAAGCTTGTTTGGAAAGTACTTACAGTACGCTCGCTAATAATTTCCGAAGTTACCGAAAATGCTCAACAGCGATTTCGCGCTTCCACTCGCGTACTCACCGCTACAATCACGCCCAAAGCGCCAACGCATATAAATCATTACAAATAAATAAATATTAATATCGGGAACAACTAAAATAATTAAAAACCAACTTAATTAAAACCCCAATGAATTATAGTAACATCCATAAAACCAATAAATAAACCTAACAATTTAATTAAACCAATAACATAAATAAAACAATATTCATATATATCTAACCAACTCAAATAATTATTCCGAATATTATAGCTAATTAAATTAATCATCTCAATGCAAATAAATAATAAAAACAATTATCATCCAACTAAATTAAACACTTAATCATTAATAAAATCATACCACAAAATAAATTAAAATTAACACCAAAACAATTTAATCAATTAAATTAGAGAAAAAGCTTACCAATTTTCGGATTTAAATGGGTTTTGAAGAGGCTAACTCAAACTTGAGTTGAGAAGAAGAAACGAGCTAAAATAAATGATTAAACCCATGGTTTCAGACCTCAGATAGAGCTCGGTATAGGGGGCTTTTGACGTGGTTTTTCGCATGGTTAGATATGTATTTTATAAGCCTACAACCGACTACAAATCATGGATTTTGGACAGGATAAACCACAAGATTCTATGGAAGGGGATCTCAAATTTTTAGATGCAAACAAAGGGAATAAAATAATTTAAAACTCACGACTTTGCTAGAAATCCGAGCACGTGAAGCATTGATCTGTGAAGAAAAGTTAGGGGAAATGATCTACAATATGCTAGGATTCTAATGATGTAATGCGTGAAGACAAGATGAAGGAGAGTTGCAAAATCTTGGGCTGAAACTTACTTGTACGGCGACGGAAAACAGGAGAAACGAAAAAGAAAAGAAGCCTAATGCGTACGCGTGAAGGAGAAGAAGAAGAAGCAGCTAAACCCTTAAATCCTGAACCCAAACGATCCCGTTTTACTAAAAAGGGTTGCTTTAGGCGATCAACATGCTAGACTAACACAATGGGCTGCAAAGCTAAATGGGTTTGGGCTTACAAACTCTCTTCACCAACTAAACACACACACACATATATATATGCCTAAAACCGTAAGCCACTTTAAACCAATTAATTGAAGCCCAACGTCACAACATAAATATATAAATATTCGCATATGGGCCAAAACTAAAGTTAAACTAAACTTAAGTCCCAACGTATAAGTAATACATATAAAATCGAACAATATTAATTTATAAAAAATTAAAATGCAACAATTTAATTTAATCACCAGCATAATAATATAAAGTAATGATATTAAATTCAAGCATTAAATTAAATGCATCACAACAATATAATGAAATAATTAATTAGCTTACAATTAAATCATAAAAATAATATCTTCAAATGAAAATGAAATATATTTAAATATTTAAACACAAGCACCATAAAACAATATTAATATTCACTAACTCAAAATGCATAATATCCATATTAACAACAAAACATATTTAATATTAAAATAATATATTACAAAGATAGTAAAATTACGGGTTCTCACACAGTTTGTTATATTACAACATTCAATAATCTCTAATAACAAAGGCTACCATCAAATTTCAAATTTAAGCTTCCGAAATTCTCTACCTTGAATTTGATGGGGAGTATTGAAGATAATATCAAATCAATTATCTTGACTTGATATTATCTTGATTTGATTTTCATATTTCTCAAATCACTTTGCTTTGATTTGATTTGATCTGTTTCTCATAATATTTAAGATATTTACCTTTCTTATCTCAATGTAATTTTTCTATAAATAGAGATGTTTGCCTTAAATTCAATATCATTTTAGAAAGCAAAGAAGTAGTACTTAAAGTCTCTCGCACTCTTTCTCTCTTCTCCATCTTCTTTTATATTATGTTTTAGATATTTCATCCAATTCATTCAGTAGACTAATTCCATCATTCAGCTCGGCCGAGAATCTGACTCTCATTAATCTTGCAGATAATAATCTAACAGGTGAGATTACTTCCATTCGATGGGATGAACGTTTGAAACTCGAAAATTTTGACTTGAACAATAACTCACTGGATGGGAGCATTCCAGTTTCTCTGTTTTCACTTCCATCATTGCAAAAAATCTCTCTTTTCAAAAATCGATTTTCGAGTCAACTGAATGAATTTCCCAACGTGTCTTCTTACCAACTATTGAACACCCTTGATTTAAATAGAAACAACTTGGAAGGTCCAATACCCAAGTCTATCTTTGAACTCCAAGGTCTTAAAACCCTCTCACTTTCTTCAAACAACTTCAACTACTCCTTGCAGCTTAACACATTTTAGTAGTTGAGCAATCTTTTTGAGCTTGATCTCTTACATAATAACTTATTGATTGAATGTGATGGAACTAATTCCTCATTATTCTCTTCTTCTCAAATTAGCAAATTATGCCTGGGTTCTAGCAAGTTGAAAACATTTCTTGATTGCTTGAGAAGCCAATCCTATTTAAATAGCCTGGACATCTTAGACAACCAAATTTACCAAGAAATACCAGCTGGATCTACCACCTTCTTAGTCTCTCTGAGTTAAATATGTCTTATAGCCACTTGGTGAATCATAGACCTTTGCTCAATCTTTCTACTTTGTGGATTGTAGACCTTCAGTCCACCCAGCTCCAAGGGCCACTCTCAGTTTTCTAGTCAGGAGTCTTGTACTTGGATTTCTCAAGGAACAAATTTTCCTCTCCCATACCAAGGAGCATCAGTAACTTGCTTTATGCTGCTATTTTCTTCTAACTTCAAGCAATAAATTCTATGGTAATATCCCAAAATCAGTATGTAATGTTATAAATCTTGAAGTTCTAGACATGTCTAACAATTCATTTAGTGGCAAGATTCTCCAGTGCTTGATTGGAACAAAAGGGCCTCTAGCAATGTTGAATCTAAAGATAAACAATCTCATTGATACAATTTCTAATACATTTGCAAGAAATTGTAGGCTACAAATTTTAGCTCTCAACGGAAACCAAATGGAAGGAAAGGTACCAAAATCTTTAGCCAATTGCAAACTCTTGGAGGTCTTAGATATTGGGAACGACAACATGGAGGACACTCTTCTTATTTAGCATGATTTCCTGCCTATGGGGAAAGAATTTGCCTACAACAGTACTCTTATTTTAATTTTTATCTTCATTCTACCATAATAAGGTGACTTGTTACCCATCAATATTTGAGTTTTTTTTTATATAAAAGTAAAGTATGATCAAGTCATACAAAAATAAGAAAAAGAAAAAGGAAATAACTTTACATACCACATTCATATCCTACTCTCAACCTGTCAATTGGTAAGATGTAATATTCTTATTACCTTTGATTATCCTTATATCTTTGGGAAAAAAAAATTAAGAATATCAATGGAGAGTGGCACCTTACAATCAAAATAGTATGAAAATGGGATGAGAATTTAATATCTATATATATATCACAGTAATTGTTACTTCGGGAGCAAATTTTTTTCCCTTATCTCAAGCGGCTCATTTTTTTTTTCAATAAATAAATTTCTCATTAAGTCCAACGATTCTAACAAAGAATTAATTGAACTCAATTAGTTTGGAGAAAAAAAAATGATGTATGGTGTGTGAAGATGATGAGTAACAAAACTATTTATAATTATGTACGTAATCCATATTTTTTGAGCAATACTATAAAAAAATCTGCACACTTGCACACCAAAATTTTTTAAATGTAAAATAAAAAAGGGTAAAAAAATAAAATCACAATTTTATGTGAGTGTGTAGGCTTCTATTTATAATTTTTCATATTTTCTACAAGGACAATACAATCATAGATCCACAAATTTGTAGGACAATTTTGACATGCAAACTTTAAAAACTCCTATCGACATACTCTTTTTTGTATTTCGAGATTTTTATATCTAACTGTTGTTCATATCTTAGCCATATTTGAAATATAAAAATAGCACTGAATGAGAATCCATCAATAACTTAAAACATTGTATGGAAAATAATATTAAACTTTGAAAAGTAAAGCAAAATAAAGCCTAAAATTAAGTATCAAGATTTATGAACTCTAATTAAAGTTTTAACATAAAGTCATGTCATGCAAGTTTTTCCAAAAGAAAAACAAACAAACAAGCATCCACTCATTTTTTTTCTAAAATTTTAAATTCTAGATGAGTTATACTTGAATAAATCCAGTTGAAGAGCTTTTCTATATTCGTACATAGAAATATTATATCAGAATTGATATTCTTTTAAAAGGTCTCTGCCTATCAAATGATTTATTTGCTGTCATTTTTTTTAATCAAATTAAGATGACACTTAGTAATTTTTATTTTTATTTTTTTAGTATTTAGGTTGGTCTGAGAAACCTGCTCTCAAATTTTAGGATATTGTGCAAACTCTTGACAATATTTTTTAAAAAAATGAATAAAGTTGAGACTTATAAAATAAAATAAGAAAATTTGGAAGAATATACATTTTTTGCTTACCAACTTATAAATAGAAAAACTTACGCTCACCTGATCAATATAATCAAAAGCACCAAACTCCACTATCCCTTAAGACCATTATATCTTATAATTAGTTCTCGTTGAAATTATTTCAGTTCATTCGACTCAATAAAAATAAAAACAAATAGTGGGAAGTGCAACACAGAAAGTACATAATTCAGCACATGCCACTTGCATGCTTTATTTATAGGACTTGAGATGCTTTCTACAATGATTGCACAATGTTAATCTAAAGCTTTTAATCATTCATGATACATGCATCCATTTTCTTTGCAAACTGACACAAATTAAGCAGTGATGACAACATGAAATTAACACAGATAAACTTGGAATAAGATTAACGTTTATATGGACTATTCGAAAATTAATCCTTCCCAAAAAGTTTAATTAAAGAAATGAAGAAACAAGTAGTAGTAGTATTACTCATGCTGCATGCACATGACTGTACTGATCATTCATTGTTATGTAAAGGTGGGGCTACTTTATAAAGAGAAAAGGATAATCTTCCACAAACTTAAAACAAAAATTATATAATTTATCACATTTCGCTTTTCTTTTTTTCTTGTCACTATGCTGGTATTGGTATTAAGACCTAACATTCTAATAATCTTTGACAAGTATCGGCGCCGAAGATCAATATAATGAGATCGAATTAAGGAGAAGCATCTAATAATGATCTGTAGACCATCGCGATCAAGCTTGAGAGAGAGAGAGAGAGAGAGATAAGTATAACGTGACCAGAGAAACAGATAAAGGCAGAAACGGACTTAAGAGTCTTGCGTACGTACGGGGCAACGTGTGGGTCTGCTATGGAGAGGTGCTCTGTTTTGTGGGGTCAAAACAGAGGATGTTCGATCAGCAGCTTGTGTGATCCGTTTGGTGTTGGTCTGGTTCCCCCATATGGTGGGTTGCGAAAATATTTTATTATATATTGGAGGAACCAAAATATACTCAATGCATTATAGATTATTATTATTATTATTCTTTTCAATTTGGTGGTCATATCTTCTAGTTCTACCCATGTGGTGGGTGGCCTTTATATGATTATAAAAATGGAATGGTGGATGGATTTTCTTTACCTATCCTAGAATTTGTGGTATCAATTCTGCCAAAAGCATTGACAAGAAAAGACCGGGTGGAGCATTGTTTTGTGGATTGCCATTGAATTCTTCTCATCCTATTATTAGACAAGGAATCTTTATCCACGTAATCCATTCATGTAGTCATCCATCTGCATTTTGTCTCAATTAATTAGATGTGTACATAGCTGACCGGCAATTGACAAGTGAGGCATACCGTAAACCGAACGGCCAAACTCATTTAAAAAAGCAGCAAAGACTATCCAATACATTCCACGCTTAGGACGCAGGACGTACGTAAATTCCGCTTGTTCGGAACCAACAGTCCTATTTTAATGTCTTTGGTGTTATGCCAAAACAAAGAAAAGTTGAAACCATTATTTTAATGTCTGTTCAAGATCTCTTATTTTAACCATTCGTGTCAAATTTGGCAGCCCCCTTTATTAATTGCGAAAAATACTAATTGCTCTTTGACCATGCTGGATGGTGGACTAACATGAAGCTTCCCTTTAATTGCCCAGTAGTGAGGTCTGAAGGAGACGGGTCCATGGACCATGACTAACTGAAGAATGAAAAGTCAAGCAAACCGTACACCGAACGGCAAAATCTATTTAAGAGTTGAAAAATGACACTCTTATCATCTTTTTATAATTTTTCTACTTATAAAAAAAAATCTTTTTATTTTTTATTTTTTTACTTAATAATTAAAAAAATAAGTATTAATGAAATATGTTTTATATCTTTTTAATAATTAAAGATGTTAAAAAAATAATAAAAAACAAAATTTCAAATACCTTAAGAATAATAAATAAATAATAATATAGTAGTAAGGATATTATTATCTATTTAACTTGCATTTGAGCAGTAAAATCTCAGATATTTTATAAATAATAATAAAAAAATAAATAGTAATAAATAATAGTAAACATAATGATTAAAGAACGATAAAATAATAAATAATAATTAAATATTCTAAGAATAGTTGATTACCCAAACTTACTCTAGGACATGTTTGGGACTTAAGATAAGACATAAAATTTTCATCTATCTCATTTTATCTTATTCAATTTTATTTTCAAACATAATTTAAATACACAATTTTCAAACTAATCATTATAAATTTTTCAAACTAATTATTATAACATTTTCAGACTTTCAAAAAAATAAAAAGTATTTCAATTTTTTCAATCTCTAAACAAAAATTATATTATAAAATTATATTCTTACGTTATCTTAATTTTATAATTTTTTTATTTAATCTTTTCTCGTTCCTTTCACAAAATCTAAAAAATATTTAATTCAAATTATCTTACTACTATTCACAAAATTCTTCTAAGATCTTACTCTCCAAACCATCTCTAATCTTTTTAAATAGTGAAAGAATCATCTCTTACTTATTTTCTTTACAATTTTTTCAAAATTTATATAAAATATCATAAATAATTCAACTTTTCACATTTTAAAATAATAATAATATTAAAAAATAATATTCTAATAACATTTTATTTAATTTTAAACTTCAATTAAAATGATCTCATTTAATTTTTCTATCCATTTGGATTTAGAGGTCTCAATTCATATATTTTTATCTTATTATTTTAATTTTTTATATAAAATATAATCAATAACTTAATTTTTAAAATTTTAAAATAATAATAAAATAAAAAATTAGTATTTAAATAAGATTTTGTTTTATTTTTATTTTTTAATACATTTCATCTTTACTTAAAAAAAATATATTTTATTTCATCTCATGAAAGACCTAAAGAGCCGCAGTGGCTATACAAGTTCATAAACACCCCATTCCACACTTAGGGCATCTCCATTGATGTTATTAAAATAAATTATTAAATTTTGATAAAAAAAAATATAAATTTGTATACATATCAAAAAAATTTAGTCATATTTGATCGAATATGACGAAAATAAAATATGGAGAATAGTATAAAAATATTTTTTACTTAATTTTTGAATAATAAATTATCAAATTTTTTTAATATATGTATAAATTTTTATTTTTTATTAAAATTTAATAATTTATTTTGATAAAATATCAATGGGATGCTCTTAGAGGCAGAACGTACCTATTACGTAGAGAAGATCAACTGGATCCTATTAGTAAAAGTATTTTCAAATCTTCTCAAATATTTATTATTATTATTTTTTAGTTTATTATTAATTATTATTATTTAATATTTTATTTATTATTATTTTTTAAATATTTTTAAATATGTTCAACATCGAGACGTAACCTAATTGTTATAGCTATATCCAATGAAATCTTGATCCCATGGCTGTTTTTTATGGCCATATCATCAGCTTGTCCTCAGCTTCTGTGCACCTGTAGTGTCTGGCCAATATCTGCGCGATTAGCAATCGCGGTCGCTTTATTTAAATAACGAGTATTGACACACACAATATAATAGTATAATACATTTTATAATAAATATTAAATGAAAAATTATTTTATAAAATATTTTATACACACATAATATTTTATAAAATTACCTATCATATAACTCTTTGTTATAAAATACATTGTATAATTATATTATGTATATATTATTTTCTTTAAAGAACAGTATAGTGTTCACCGATAGTTTATCCACAAAATTAGTACAGTGGCATAAAAACATCACATTACACATTTATTTATTTAAGTTAAAAAAATTAAAAGTATGGTACGTTACATGAGTATGATGAATAGTAAAATTATCTTTGTTTAAATAATTATTAGGTAATTATCTTTAGATAAAAATTTTAAAAATTTGAAGTTGAATTCTTTTTAATATTTTAGTAATTTTTAAGAATGAGATTGTGGGAATTTTTTTAAAATTTTATGTCTCATCATATCCATAGCCAAACGTCTTAATATTTGAGATAGGGTGATACTAGGCTCACTCCTGGGGGATCCGGAATGAGATCCGTCCAGGCAATTTTTTTTATATTATTTTTAGTTTTTTTTCTTTCATTTTTTTAGATAGTTTATATATATATATATATATATATATTTTAAATTAAAATATTATTAAAAAATACTTTTTTAAACATTAAAAATAATAATAAAAAAATAATTATTTTTTGTGACTTTTTTGTGATTTATTTTATTTTATTTTATGACTAACATTTCTCCTTGAGATAAAAGTAATCAATCATATTCTTCTCGCCTAATCCATTCATGTCGTATTTGATCTGCATTTTGTCTCTATTAATTAGACTTGTCCATAGCTGACCCATGATTGACAAGTAAAGCAAATCGTAAACAAAACTGTCAAATTTATTATAGGGTTGAATGTTGAAAGATATTGAAAAGATTTGTGAATAATAATAAAAAATTAATAAAAAATAATAATTAAATATTAAAAAAATAAATAATAATAAATAATAAATAATTATAAAATAATAAATAATTATAAAATATTTTGAAAATACCTATTGTCTTTGATTATCAAATGCAAATCTTAGAGATGTTGGTTCAGAATTTTATGGAACTTATAGAACTTATCTTGATGGTGTAGACAATGGACAGACTAGAACAAGGGGACGAATGGTGCGAGGCTATGCCATCACTTACCAGTTTGAGGGTATTGAGCTTGTCAGATTGCCATCTTTTAGGCCCTTTAAATCCCTCCTTATTAAAGCTTCAATCCCGCTCAAGTATTCGTCTGGATAATAATAACTTGTCTGCCGCAGTTCTAGCCTTCTTCGCAAGTTTTACAAAGTTGAGATTCCTGAGTCTTTATCATCACTTACCAATTCTAGTGGGTTGTTTGACACATTTCTAGAAAAGATCTTCCAAGTTCCTACGCTAGAGGTTCTTGACTTGTCTGATAACGCAGGACTCAGTGGTTCCTTATCAGATTAAGGGGATGCTTGGATTCGGAAGTGAGTTGAGATCACTTCCATCTCATCATTATATTTTTATAATTTTTTATACAAAATATAAATTTCTATACACTTTTTTTAAATCTCAATACAAATTTTTTAAATTTTAAAATAATAATAATATTAAAAAATAAATAAAATTCTTTATCTCCAAATTCAAGCGGAGCTTAGGACTTTCTCTTTCAAGTGGCCGACGAGAAACTTTGTCACGAAGAAAATTCAACGGAGTAGTGTTTTTAATATATATAGATATATTTGACGTACATAATTTGGAAAACTTAATAAAATAAAGAAAAGTTAAAAACATTATTTATTATATAAAATGCTATATTATTTTTCAAGACCACTCATTATAACCATTAATGTCAATTTTTTTTTTTTTTATCTATAATTTGAAGAGAAAAAAAATTTACACTAGCAGTCTCAAAGAAGAATAGCAGCCCTCTTATTTAATTGTAAAAAATACTAATTCGCTCCTTAGATTTGACCATGCAAGACAGCGGACTAGCACCTACTGCCTTTAATTACCCAGCAGTGAGGTCTGAAGTAGACGTGTCTGTAGCTGACCAAGGATTGATAAGTCAAGATGACAATTGACAAGTCACAGAAATCGAAAACCGAATGACAAAACTCATTGACAAGTCATATCCATTCAACCCATATCTGTTATAACAGCATTTACATTTATCTCATTAAAAAAATTATCACAATTTAATAAAAGATATAAATTTAATAAAATAAATATATTATATTTATTATAATTTTATATTAAATTTACATTCATCAAAATAATAATATAAAAAAAATTTTAAAATTTTTTTTAAAATTTTAAAATTATACTAATTATATATATATATATTAATAATTTAATTTAATACTTAAATTATTATATTTAACAATGTTTAATAAAACTAGAATTAAAAATATATAACAAACATATTTATTCTATAAAAAAAATAAAAATAAAAAGAAAAAAAGTGTAGGAAAAATAAAATATATTAAAATAATAAAATAAAAAATGAATAGTAACCCTTTTAATTTGAAAGATTTGTCGATTTTTAGTGTAGTTTAAAATTTAAGAATTATGGTTTGATGAGATTAATGTGGGATAATTTTTAATATAAATTATCAAATTTGTGTTTGATGTTTGATTTGATGAGATCAATGTGGATGCTCTAAGATAAGGCTATGTTTAGATTTAAATATGAGATGAATTGAGATTAGTTTAATTTATTTTTTAATATTATTATTATTTTAAAAATTAAAAAATATGTATTAAAATTAAAAATATATATTAAAATTTAAAAAATATAAAAATATATATATTTTATTTAAAGCATTATAAAAATATAAAAATAAAAATAAAAATGAATTAAACTCAATTCACAATCCAAACGAAAAGTAAGAGTGTATTTTATGAAACGACGAGAGTTTTATAATGGATAAGTAATTTTCTATGTATATTCTGTACTGACTAGAGATGGTTGCTATCCAACTTGTGTCATAAGGTTGCAAAAGACACTTGTTGAGTGTGACTTGAATATTGTTGAAAAGTGCTTTAACTCGAGACTTCGCTTGACATTCGTTCAAAATCTAGCTCGAGCTAGTTTAGGTCTGGGAATTTGTTCGACTCTCGCTCGACTTCTAGCTCGAGTAAAATTTGCACAAAGATTTTGCTTGACATTCGCTTGACGTCCAGTTCAAGTGAGATGCAAATCAAGTCGCTTGAGCGAGCCATCGTTTTCTAGAGTTCCGCACTATTTTATTTATAAATAGATGTTCTTTCATTGTAATTTGAGGGAAACATTTTTGGAAAGCAGCCAAACACTTGTGAGATAGAGATTCCTCTTGTTAACAATCCTAAGAGTGCACTGGATATATTGAGACTTTGAGATTGTGAGGATTTGTGAAAGATTTCTTTGTACTTTATCTTCATTATAGTGAATTCATTCCGACCGACCCCAATAATGAACGTAGGCTCATATTAAGCTGAACCACTTAAATCCGGTGTTCTGTGTGATTGTCGATATTTTCTTTTGTGCTTTTGTTTCCGTTGCGATACTTCAAATTTACCATTTAATATGGTTTAATCCCAACAAATTGATATCAGAGCTTCAACTCTGTGCTAGATTCATAAGGGATGGCATCTATGGCTAAATTTGAAGTAGAGAAATTTAATGATCAGAACAGTTTTAGTTTGTGCCGCGTCAAGATGAAGGCGATGCTCCGAAAATAGGGGTTGGCTAAGGTGCTGGACAGTAAGCCAGACTCTCCTGCACCTAAGAAGGAAGAAAAGGAGAAGGTACATAGTGCTATTCTTTTGTCGCTGTCTGATGGAGTTTTGAGGGAGGTTGTCGATGTAGAGAAAGCCAAGGATTTGTGGACCAAACTTGAGAGCCTGTATATGACAAAATCGTTCACCAACCGGTTGTATCTAAAGTAACAATTATACATGCTCAAAATGAAAGAAGATACTCCTATCTCTGAACACTTAGATGAATTTAATAAAATTATTATGTATTTGAGGAACATTGACATTAAAGTTGATGAGGAGGATTAAGCTTTAATTATCTTGTATTCGTTGCCTGTGTCGTATGATAATTTTGTCAATATCATGCTATATGGAAGAAATACAATTTCTTTAGCTGATGTTAAATATGCTTTATTTTTAAATGAATTGAGAGATAAATTGAATGGAAAGGACATCGAAAATCAAACCAATAGTTTGTTTGTTAAAGGTTCATCTAGTAAAGGCAAATTTGATGAGAAGAGTTCAAGGAAGGGTAAGAAAAAATCAAAGGGGGGTTCATAGTTCAAAAGTAGTAATAAAAAGAATGTTAAATGTAATTATTGTTATAAATTTGGCCATTACAAAAATGAGTATCCTAAGCTGAAAAATAAGGAGGAGGGCTCTAGTTCCTCCAATGTCATCAGCGTTACTGATGAAAAGCTTATCGGCTTAGACATTGTCCTAACAATCAACGATTCCAGTAATCGTTTCAATGACAAGTGGGTCATGGACTCAGTTTGCACGTTTCATGTGTCCTAAGAATGACTGGTTCACTACCTATGAGAAAATTAACGGTGGTTCCATTTTGATGGGAAACGATATATCTTGTAAGATTGTTGGGGTTGGTTCAGTGAGAATTAATATGTTTGATGGGATTATTAGGATACTGTCTAATGTTCGACACATTCCAAATTTGAAAAACAATCTTATTTTTTGGGCACTCTTGATATTTTGGGTTTACAATTCACTAGTAAAGGTGGAGCCATTAGAGTTAGTAAGGGTTCTATGGTTATGGGGAGATAAGACAGATGACCTTTATTTCCTTCAAGGTAATACAGTGACAGGTATAGCTGCATTGTATGTTTAAAATGAGTCGAACTTAAATATTACCCGCTTGTGGCACATGCATTTGGGCCATATGAGCGAGAAATAGATATCTATCCTTAGTAAGTAAGTTTTGTTGTGTGATCAGAAAATAGAGAAACTTGAATTCTGTGAACATTGTGTGTTTGGGAAGCAATGCAGAGTTCAATTCACTACTGGGGTTCACAGTACTAAAAGCACTGTAGACTATATTCATTCTGATCTTTGGGATCCCTCTTCTATTCCATCGAAATGTGAAGATCAATATTTTCTGACTTCTATTGATGATTACTCACGCAAAATTTGGATATATTTTCTAAAGCAGAAAAGCAAAGTTTTTGCTAATTTTAAATGGTGGAAGGCTTTAATTGAGAATAAGACAGACAAGAAGATAAAGTGACTTTGAACTAACAATAATATAGAATTTTGCGGAGGTGAATTTGATGAATTCTACAAAGAAGAAGGCATTGTCAGACATTGTACAATTATGCATACTCCACGGTAGAATGGAATAGCTGAGCAGATGAACCGAACTCTTCTAGAGAGTGCCCGTAGTATACCTTCAAATGTCGGTTTATCTAAAGATTTTTGGACTGAAGCAGTTAATACAACTTGCTATTTGGTCAACTACTCGCTAGCCACTACAATTGGCTTGAAGACTCCAAATAAAGTATGGTCTGGTATTCCTGCTAATTATTCTGAGTCAAAGATTTTTGATTGCCCTGCTTATTTTCATGTTTGGGAAAACTGGAACCGAGGGTAAAGAATGACATATTCATTGGATATGCCAATGGGGTGAAGAGATACAGAATATGGTGTACTGATCCCAAGTCACCTAATTTTACAGTTAGCAAGGATGTAATATTTGATGAACAATCTATACTGAATCCGATAAAGGAGTATATTGTGTTTACAAGAAAGGAGTAAGATAATAGCGAGAAGGTGAAGCTAGAGCTTGAAGCTTCACAGAGGGTGCCAATCGACTCCCAAGATCATGTCGTTGCTGATGGAATGATTCTGATTCTGATGACGGTGCACAGAATGAGCAGAGCTACAACATAGTAGCTAGTAGACAAAGGAGGTAGATTAGGCCACCTCTCAAATACGCTCATGCATGTATGGTCATGTATACTCTTATTACAGCAGAGGACATTGTTGGTCAGAAACCTTCTAGTTATTTAGAAGCTGTCAAGAGTAAGGAGTTTGCACAGTAGTGCGTTGCAATGAGTGAGGAGATTGAGTCTCTTCACAAGAACCAAAGATAGGATTTGGTTGAGTTTCCAAGAAAGACGAAGATTGTTAGTTGCAAATGGGTTTTTAAGAGGAAAGAAGGGATCCACGGCGTTAGAGATACAAGGTACAAGGCACGTTTGGTTGCTAAGGGCTACAGTAAAAAGAAAGCATTGACTTTAATGAAGTATTCTCTCCAGTGGGGAAAAACAATTTAATTCGGGTGTTACTCGTTATGGTAGCACTGTATGATTTGGAACTATAGCAAATTGATGTTAAAATAGCATTTCTACATGAAAAGCTTGATGAGACCATTTACATGCATCAACTAGAGGTATTCATTGTTGAGGGTAAGGAAGACTTTGTTTGTAAATTGAAAAAGTCCTTATATGGTTTGAAGCAGTCTCTGAGACAATGATATAAACACTTTGACTCCTTTATGATTGATCATGGCTATGTGAAAAGTAGTTATGACAGTTGCGTTTATCATAGACAGTTACCTGATGGATCTTTTCATTTATTTGCTACTTTGATGATATGCTAATTGCTATTAAAAGCATATTTGATGTTGATTTGTTGAAAAAATAGCTCTGCAATAAGTTTGAAATGAAAGATCTAGGTGATGCAAAAAAGATTTTGGGGACTGAGATCCATAGAGGTAGGAAAGTTGGAAAGTTATTTCTATCTCAAGGAAAGTATCTGGAGAAAGTCTTTGAGAGGTTTGGAATGATCAATTCTAAACTAGTAAGCACTCTACTTGCTTTACACTTTAAACTTTCAGCTTCCTTATCTCTCAAAATAGATGAAGATAAGTAGTTTATGGCGGATGTTCCATATTCCAGCATAGTTGACAGTATTATATATGCGATAGTTTGTATTTGCCTAGATATTTCACAGACAGTGAGTGTTATTAGTAGATACATGGTTAATCCAGAAAAAACTCACTAGCATACTGTAAAATGGATATTCAGGTATTTGAAAGGAACCTTGAACTATGGACTGGTTTTTGATAGGGTTGTTGGTTATGTTGATTTTGATTATGCTGGGGACTTAGACAAAAGGAGATCATTGACAGGGTACGTTATCACATTGTATGGCTTTACTATTAGTTGGAAAGCAACATTACAATCTACTGTTGCTTTATCAACTACTGAGACAGAGTACATGTCAGCAGCTGAGGCTATTAAGGAAGTTATCTGGTTGAAAGGCTTGATCGGTGACTTGGGATTACAGCAAGATGCTATTTCAGTGGACTATGATAGTCAAAGTACAATATATTTGACTAAAAATGAAATATATCATGATTGAACGAAGCACATCGATGTCAAATATCATTTTCTTAGAGAGATTGTTACAGAAGGTATTCTTGAGATTTTGAAGATTGTCACAGCTGAGAATCGAGCAGACATGTTGATAAAGCCAATTGAAGTTTACAAATTCAAACTTTGTTTGGACTTGATTAGTGTTCAAGGATCTTAATTCCCTTCGGAGATTTGAAGGGGGTCAGTCTTTGGTGAAGAATGAATTTTGTAAGGCTTGATAGAATTCAAGCCAAGGTAGAGATTTGTTGAGTGTGGCTTGAATATTGTTGAAATAACATCTCAACCTGAGACTTCACTCTACACTTGCTCGGCATCCAGCTCGAGCGAGTTCAGGTTCGTGAGTTCACTTGACTTTCAACTCCAGCGATATTTGCATAGAGATTTCGCTTGACACTCGCTTGACGTTTAGCTCAAGCGAGATGTAAACCCTAGAAGTCGCTCAAATGAGATTTAACCCCGCTCGAGCGAGCTTCCATTTAGGGTTCCGCGCCATTTTCTTTATAAAGAGATGTTCTTTTATTGTAATTTGAAAAAAGCACTTTTGGAGAGCAGCCAAATACTCGTGAGAGAGATTTCTCTTGTTAACAATCCTGAGAGTGCACTGGATGTATTGGATCTTTGAGATTGTGAGGATTTGTGAAAGGTCTTTTTGTACTTCTTTTTCGTCATAGTGAATTCATTCCGACTGATCCCAACAGTGGACGTAGGCTCATGATATTGAGCCAAACTACTTAAATTTAGTGTTCTGTGTGATTGTCGTTATTTTCTTTTGTACTTTTATTTCCGTTGCAATACTTATAAATTTACCATTCGATATTGTTTAATCCTAATACCTGCCCTGCGAGCGCGCATACACACATATATACATATATACCGTACACGCTACTTCGTCAACCACTCACAAGCACCATACTTGCACAGGTCACAAGCAGATATACTTTATTTTAAAATAGATGATATATGCAAGTTTGGTTGTAAATATTTTAATATTAAAAAAATTGTATAGGAAATTGGATTTTAAGTATAAAAATATAGATGCATCACTGTGTGAAATGAACTTTATAATATTTACTATTTATTTAATATCATCTCAAATTTTATCTCAAATTCTTCTTCTACCTCCCAATGTTCTACACTTTTGTTTCTGTCCCCTGTAAAAAAGAAAAAAGAGAGAGAGAGAAAAAAAAAAACTTATATTATTGATTTCATTCAACTTCCAAACCCCTTACCGTGTGGTGGTCTCTAATTATAAGCCTCTTTTTATGTTTTTTCCTAGTGTCCATGTACTCATTTTTCTTCAGTTTTCCTATATTGGGGTGGCTGGCAATTGTCTTGCCACTCAACAATCCTTGTTGCTCCTACTGAAGATTACATTGGTGTTCAGCATTGCTTTGTTGACAAAACTGGTACACTAGAATGAAAATGTCAAATTGCTATTAATTGTGGGAAGGTGTAACAATAGGGACGCATCACTGGTCTAGACTTGAGTGAGGAATCCATCTCTGGGGGACTTCACAATTCAAGTTTTGACTCATTTATTAATTGATTACTTTTGAGATATTCTAAACTCATCAAGATACGAGTGTGTGGGATATAATTTAAATAAAATTCTTCCATGTGCAAGCATGGGCATAACATTTTTTAAAAAGAAACGACAGAGAATGTTGCAAAACTTGATTAAGATTAGTCCTTAGAAGCTGGTCTAGTAGAAAATCTCGAAGAGACATTCTCCCTCTCGATGGCAACTCTAGTCCACGCAATTCCACTAAGAAAACAATTTCTAAATAAGATACCACCGATGATATAAAAGGTGATCCCCATCATCAACCAGTTTGATCATTACTATCATCGACAGTACATAAAAGGGAAGAGTCAACAAAAGAAGATGTTACGCAGCAATCAGAATCCAAGTTATTTCAGGACAGATCGTGTTCGTTTATCCAACCCAACTGGATTTTCTTTTGCCATATATTACTTACTGATTTCGTTAGCAGATTGAAGATAAATAACTTCAAATCTATCAAAAAAGATGGAAGTTGAACATGCGAACGACAAATATCTTATTAATGGATTAGGAATATTTATAAGACCTGGTATGGATAATCAATGTTAATGGTGCACCTTCATCAACACCATCACGAAATGAAGATCAAACCCAAGAACATGTTGCGGCCATAAACAGTAACGGAGTCAGAAATTTTCTTAGGGGCCCAAATAAAACTAAAATAATATACATAAGATATTTTTTATTTTATTTCTATATAATTGTTATTGCAGTATAAAACAATCTGATAGTAAGATCTAGTATAAAAATAAAGTACATTTAATATAACCTATGTATTAAAAAATATATATGATATATTAAGAAGAATATATCATTAAAATAAAATAAAGACACTTATATACATATATTAAACAAAAGATACACAGTGTCTAAAATTATAATTTGCGCTCTTTTTAAATAAACAAAATCATCAAATATTGAATCTAAATCAAAACTCTTAATTATTTCTCTTTTAATATAGACAACTAAATATTTGTTAGAAATTTATTTTTAAAATACAATTAAAATGATTTTATAAAAAAAGTCAATATAATTTTAGAGGGGGCCAATATATACTAAAATTAACATTATCTTATTAAATTATAAAAAGGATAATATATATTTTTTTTTTTCAAAGTTTGGGGGGGCCATGGCCCCCCTTAGTCCCCAAGTAGATCCGCCTCTGGCCATAAAGATCCAATCAATTTATTAATTGTCATCCGTTTCAACTGCCATCTTAAAAATTAATAATTAATATCATGATGCGAAGGATGATGATTAATAGCAAGATAAATAACACTGTCCTATATTATTCAGTAGTTCATCTAAACCCATAAAAAAAGAAAAAGAATCATCTGTCAGGCAAGACAGGCAAGCTCCAGAAGGAAGAAAAATGCATTAAGAACAATGTGAATGTCCCAAAATTTGTTCAACGGAGTCCGAAGTGTTTTGCACAAACAATACTATCCAGAATCACACAAGACGATATTTAAGTGGTTCAGCAATTTGCCTACGTCCACTGGTGCCAAATTCACTATAATTTCTGAGATTTACAAAACACTCAAGAAATTCACACGTACACTCTCAAATTTGCACACACTAACTTCTAATATCACCACTGCATCTAATACACATCAGACTTCTCCTTTTATAGGAGAAGTTTTGCAACTGGTTGGTGCAGCCAATGTTGAAAAACCTCTGCATTGAGGTGGGTGATGTAACCATTGTAGAATGATGGTGGACGGTGCAGCCATGGTGGACTGCAAAATGGTTTTCATTTCACACTTTGGTAGCCTATTTTCAACAATCACCCTCTCCACCGAAGTGTGTCATACTAGGCTGTTTCCAAAATGATTCATTCTTCAAATGAATGCATCTCCTTCTTTGATGTGAGAGACTTCTACTAACAAATGCGCCATAAGACGCCAAATGCACCCAAAAGTGCCAACGCACCTGAAGGTGCTCAGCAACTTGCAATATTGATCAATTCCAAGCAGTGTTGGAACTTGATCTCTGTGACGACTTTCGTCAACATATCTGCTGGATTATCTTCAGTATCAATCTTCTGAAGTAATATGTCATCTTCTTCTAATATTTCACGTACAAAGTAAAATCAGACATCGATATGTTTTGTTCGAGAGTGATACACTTGATTCTTAGTCAAATGAATTGCACTTTGACTATCACATTAAACGGTAACTTCTTGCTGTTTAAAGCCCAAATCTATTACCAGTCCCTGTAACCAAATGGCTTATTTTACGGCTTCTGTTACAGACATATACTCAGCCTCTGTGGATGACAGTGCAATCGTAGACTGCAAATTCGATTGCCAACTAACAGGTGCTACAGAAATAGTGAACACATATCCAGTTGTCGATCGCCGTTTGTCAAGATCACCAGCATAGTCTGAGTCAACGTATCCAGTTACTAGACTATCTTCACTCTTCTCGAACTTTAAACCATTATCTACTGTCTCTAGAATATACCGTAGAATCCATTTAGCCGCATGCCAGTATTTCTTTCCAGGATTATGCATATAGTGATTGACCAAACTGACGGCCTGAGAGATATCAGATCGTGTACACACCATGACATACATTAGGCTACCAACAACACTTGCATACGGGATACTCTTCATGTAGTCCCGCTCGTCGTCATCTTTAGGAGACTGCAATGCACTAAGCTTGAAATATGAGGCTATTGGAGTACTCACCGGCTTCGACTTTGAGTCTATGTTGAAGCGTTGCAATACTCTCTTCAGATATTGCTTCTGAGTAAGGTGAATTGTACATTTCACACTATCTCTGTTGATCTCCATCCCCAATATTCTCCGTGCTTTTGCTAGATTTTTCATTTCAAACTCAAAACTCAACTGAGTTTTCAAACGATTTATCTTCACCTTGCTTTTACATGCAATCAACATATCATCTACGTATAAAAGCAAATAAATGAAATATCTATCTGCAAGTTTTTTGAAATACACACAATGATCGTATTGGCAACGATTGTATTTTAGATCCATCATAAAACGGTCAAACCGTTTGTACCACTGCCAAGGTGACTACTTGGTTGGGATCTCACCCCCTTTAACTGGTAGTGCATATGTCACAAAGTCTGCATAATGTGTAGGTACACGTGTCTCTCGTCTCGGCCTGTTGGTTGCTATTGATTCAATTTGATTTGGAGGTACTATGACTGGACTATCAACCTCCTTTTATCTATCCTCTCTTGAATCATTTGGAGTAATAAATTCCACCTTCTGTGAATCACCGGATATTTCGCTATCATAGCTGCCTTCAATGGAATCTTTATGCTTATGTGACTTAAGCATCTCAGATTTGTTGAATGTAACATCTCTACTGATGATTACCTTCTTAGACTCTATGCACCAGAGTGTATACCCTTTTACACCAGAACTAAAATCCAAGAATTTTGCTTTCTTGACTCTAAGATCAAGCTTACTTTCTTTAGCATGATAGTAAGCAGGACATCCAAAAATATGTAAAGAGTTATAATCAGTATCATGTGTACCTTTCCACATTTCAATGGATGTCTTCCCGCCATTGGCAGCTGCGGGTAGTCTTTTGACTAGGTGGCATGCATATGTCACAGCTTCAGTCCAAAATTTCCTACTGAATCCAGCATTCAGTCACATACATCGTAATTTCTCTAGTAAAGTACGATTCATCCGTTCTGCCACACCTTTTTGTTGCGGTGTTTCTCGTACCGTGAAGTGTCTGACTATTCCCTCTCTCCAACATACTTCTATGAAAGGGTCTAAAGTGTACTCCTCTCCATTATCTGATTTGAGCCGCTTAATTTTTCTGCTAATCTAAGTCTCAATCATCTTCTTCTAAATAAGAAAGATGTTCAGTACTTCATCTTTATTCTTTATCGTATACACCCACACACGATGAGAATAATCATCTACAAAATTACAAACCAATGCTTACCTCCTAAAGATGCAATTTTGGTAGGTCCCCAAACATCGGAGTGTACATAGTCAAGTATCCCCTGTGTATTGTGAACAGTAGTTCCGAACTTGATCTGCATCTGCTTCCCCAATACACAGTGCTCACAAAACAACAATTTACCAATCTTGGCACCTTTGAGTAAGCCTTGCTTAACGAGTGTTTGCAAAACTTTCTCTCCAGCATGTCCCATACGCATATGCCAAAGTCTGGTGGTGTCAGCATCAGTTTCATCTACCTTCTCACAACCTGTAGAAGCTCTTCCAATAACAGTACTTCCTTACAAGAAGTACAAGTTTCCTCGCCTCAAACCCTTCATAGCCACCTGAACTCCCATTACCACTTTGAAAGTTTCATCTTCAATAGTGATTCTGAATCCCTTTGAATCCAGAGATCCTAATGAGATAAGATTTTTCCGCAAGTTCGGAACGAACCGAACTTCGGTCAGAATCCTGACAGTTCCATCATGCAACTTCAACCGAATGTTCCCTATCCCCCGAGTCTTACAGGCACTATCGTTGCCCATAAGTATTGCTCCACTTTCAATCTCTGTGAAGTTAGTAAACCAGTCCTAATTGGGACACGTATGATAGGTACATCCGGAATCCAAAATTCATTCATTGGAATGACAAATGAATGATGAACCTGTCAAGGCAATGTCTAGATCTTCATCTCTATCTGCGACATTGGCTGTGGTGGTTTGATTTTTCTGTTGTCCCTTCAATTTGGGACAATCCTTCTTCCAGTGTCCTTTGTCGTGACAATAGGAACACTCGTCTTTGGCGAGTTTTCTACTGACTGATGAACCACGTGATGTGGTCCAAGTTTTCGATTGAAAACCTTTCTTCTTTCCTGAATACCTTGACTGTGATCTCCCTCTTGCTGTCAATACTTCACTTGATGTATCTAACTGTACCTACTTATCTTTTCTTTGGTACTCATTGCTAATCAGAGAACTAGATACATCATCAAAACTAATTTTTTCATTCTCATACAATAGTGTGGTAACTAAATGATCATATGTATCAGGCAAAGAATTTAACAAAAGTAAAGCCTTATCTTCATCTTGGATTTCAACATTCAAATTTAATAAATCAGTAAGAATCTGATTGTAATTATTCAAATGTTCGGACATACTAATACCTTCACGAAATTGGAATATGAATAGCTTTTTCTTCAAATGCAAACGGCTCTCAATGCTCTTCTTCATGAACTTATCTTCCAATTTCTTCCAAAGTTCCTTTGTATTTGTCTCTTTCATGACAAAATACTTCTGATCTTTGGTAAGGCACAAATGGATTGTACTACAAGCTTGGGTATTAAGCTTTCTTCAATTCTTTTCTGTCATTTCGTTGGGTTTTTTCTTCCAATGTCATATCCAACTTTTGTTGAATCAAAACGTCCATCACTTCACATTGCTACATACCAAAGTTAGAAGTTCCATCGAACTTCTCAACTACAAACTTGGCATTTGAAACTGTGGACCTACACCCTGAACTGCTGGCATTTCCAGAGTTCCTAACTTCTCCAACACCTTCCATATTAATTTAGAAATTTTAGAAGATAAATTTCAAAATTTAACCGTATAGATGAGTCGAGAATAATCCAAATAGTTAGAAAACACTATTTGATCGTCAAAATCAGACTCCAAATAGCTTAGATAAAGCCCAAAAACAAATCTGGAAATCGGACGGTCTAGATCTGTCTGGCGCGTGTGATACGCGCGCTGAAGGGTGGCTGACGCATGGGGCGTGTGAGTCTCAGGCGCAAAAGGGATGCTTGGCCCTTGACGGCGCGTGGGCCCATGAGTACCACGCACAGATGCTCTGCTGGGCGCGTGGGCGCGTGGGCGCATGTGGTTGACGCGTCGTCTTCCTCAGAACGCGTGTGGGGGCGAGTGGGGGTGAGTGGCGGCACGTGGGTGCGTGTTTTTCACTCATCTTCAACCTCCAGCTGCGAGTAGGTGCGTGTGATACACACTCTAGACTTCTATCGGCGCGTACGGGCTCTTTCGATGTCTGTTTTCGATTCCGTTTACGCCGACGGATTCTTCTTGACGTAAGGAATGGCCTGGAGTTCTCAAAAATTAATTTTGACCAACTTGATTTCTGGACAGTGCGAACCAAAATTCTGATACTAATTGTTGCGCACAAACAATACTATCCAAAATCACACAAGACGATATTTAAGTGGTTTAGCAATTTGCCTACGTCCACTAGTGTTAACTTTACTATAATTTCTGAGATTTACAAAACACTCAAGAAATTCTCACGTACACTCTCAAATTTGTACACACTCACTTCTAATACCACCACTATATCTAATATATATCAGGCTTCTCCTTTTATAAGAGAAGCTTTGCAACTGGTTGGTGTGATTGATACAGCCAATGTTAAAAAATCTCTGCATTGAAGTGAGTGATATAGTCATTGTAGAAGGATGGTAGATGGTGCAATCATGATGGACTGTAGAATAATTTTTATTTCACATTTTAGTGACCTATTTTTGTCACGAAGAAAGTTCCGCAAAACATAACATATATAAGGATATCATTTTATCTCATTATACCAACACGTGTTAGAATTAAAGTTCCACTGACGAAGCAATTATAACAACAGAGGAAACTGCAGCAATCTTCGATAGTTAATACTCTACTTTTTAACAGAATGACAAAGATACAAGTTTAGCAAAGATGAGAAGTTCCAAAATTCTCAAGATTTTGCATAACTTTATTTCCAAAACATACTAAAATATAAAACACTTTTGAATTTCAGATTTTTAATATTTTTATTTAATCATTACTCAATCGATACTCAAATACAAATCTCATTTCAACTTTTACAAAATTTACAATAAAAACAATATTAAAAATCATAATTTTTAACTTTATCTATTCACTTTAAAAAATTCCAATATAATGCTTAATTTCAAAATATATTTTTATTCAACTTTTTTCTCTCTCTTTTTTCAAAATTTAAAAAAATATTCTAACTGATCATATTATTTCATTACTATTTATAAAATTTTGAAATAACTTATGCATTTAAATACGTAGAGTAGAATTTTCAAGTAAAATACACAGAGCAATTTGACTCTACGACAATCCACATATACTGCCTTTGGCATTTAACCCTATCTCTCCTTCTATTATATAAAGGATGCTATAATTAGTATGTGAACAGTATAAACACTAAACTTTCTTTGATGGTTTTAATTACGTCTTTGTCCGGACCTCACTACTAGTCGTACAGTTGTTCGTTGTTTCTCGCCATTTCCTCTGGAAACTAGCCCTTTTTTATCCAATGAATTTATGAGCACATCAACAAGGTCCAAAATCTTCCCATTCCCAGCAAGTCTTTCACGTATGACGAGAGAGATGTCGGGGCAGCGCCTGAGGAAGAAAATGAGAGACTTAGGACAGGTACAGCCCTTCAAATGCACCATTAAGTGCTTTTTTTCTTGGGCAGACTGGGCTAATATGTTTTGGGTTGGGCCTCACAATTATTTTATATTTTATATGTTTTATATATTTTCTCTTTTATAATAAATTTTGTTTCATTTTCACATTTAAGTTTTGATCGGTGTTATTTTCCCGCTTGATAAGTAACGCTCTACGCTGTTGTTAGTGTAAATTTGGCTTCTCATTTTATGTATTTCTTTCTTATTTTTTTAATAAAAAATATTTTTAAAAAACATAAAAAATATCAATATATTAATAATGACTTCTTTAACTATTAAGTAAAAAAAAAGAATTATTTTAAAATATATATATATATATATAAAGTGTCAAAATAAAATATCTGGACAAAATAATATTATTTTTAATAGCACTAGCAATGGATCTATCAAGATTTTCCTTCAAGAAATATAAATTTGCACATATATCAAAGAAATTTCATCATATTTAATCAAATTTAAAAAAAAAATAGAGAGAAGAGAATAAAAATACACTTTTAATGAATCACTTATTCAAAAACTAAGTAAAAAATACTTTTATTCATTTCTCTCAACTTTTTTTTTAATTTGATTAAATATTACAAAATTTTTTTGATATATATACAAACTTATATTTTTTAAAAATAAATTTTGATGGATCTCCTGCTAATAATCTAAATTTTTATCCCCTAGTTAGAATAATATAAAAGCCCCATGATTAGCACAATTACGTTTTTGTCCTGCAGTTCGTCACTAATTAAATACAATTAACTTTTCTCATATTCTACTATTAATGAGAATATAATAATAATAGAGATCAAATAATATGAATTGAAGATTTTGGTTTATTGAACAATTGTGGAATATTAATAACTTATATTTCCTTTTAGAATTAAAAATAATAGAATTTTCCTATATAATATTATATGAAATAAATAACAATTATCTTTATAATAATTTTCAGAGTAGTTCATAAAAATAAATCATCATCATTAGATTAATAATATGTTCATTTAATTTATTAAGATGATTAATAATAAATTTTATCCTTGTAAAATTTTATTTTGGTAAAAATGTCTTTTTATTTTCTAAGATTGATACTCCAATTCCAAATTTGAAAAAAGTAATAATATTTTTATTACTATAATATGTCGTTCCATAAAAAACAGCTGTCTTCATAATATTTCTCAAAATAATGAATCATACAGAATAATATTTTTTAAACTAATATTGTTTTCATTTGAAATAAAAATTATTATTATTAGAATTTCAAATTAATAGTCTATTTTTACATTTTATCATCCCATTAACAATTATATCCAAGTTGATTTCTGAAATAACACAAAATAGAATATTAATTTATTAATTTATTATAAGATTATTATTACTATATTATTATATTGTACGTGTCTAATTGGTCTTATAATGAGTGTGGCAATGCAGTTCTATTATGATTTCAATATAATGAGTTCTAAACATTAAATTTGTACTTATGCTTTCAATAATTTTATATTTTCTGTTTCCTTCATTTTTTAAGTATAATTATAATCATTTGTAAACTTACCGCATAGAATTATGACTACATTTGCATTTATCACACTTGATATTATTGATATGTATATTAAAATTCATATTTACCATATAAAAAATGCAATAATACTCTCAATAGAGAATACATGTCTTGCACGCAGCCTCCTATCTGGTATTGTGATTCTGTAAGACGTCAGCGTCAGCGTCATCATCTTCATCCATCATCATCTTCTTCAGTGCCGTGAATTTATACGAGGTCATTATCCCCTTCCTACAGCAACTCCATCTTTACTTTTCATTCTTAATTGTTTCTTATTTAACTCAATGAATGTTATTGAAAAGCATTTGGTGTACCAACTTCTTGAATACATGCTAATTAATGAACTAACCACAATAACTACAAATTAAATTGAAGTCAAACTCGTATTTCAGAGTATAAGCATGAATCTACCACCATGAATAAAAATATCTCAACCCAATCACTCTGCAAAACTTCTCGATACACATCCTGAAAAGTAAACTAGCAAACAAAAATTCCAATTGATTCATTTTTTAACTAGTTCAAATTCCACTTGTTAAATTTTCATGAAAAATCTTGCATTTGCCTTCAATAATGGGGAGAGATGAATTGCTAAAAAGAGGAAATGATAGAAATTTATATGTGGGCTTGAAGGATGCAAAATAGAGAGAGAGAGAGAGAGAGAGAGAGAGAGAGAGAGTTGAAAATTTGAAATTTAAAACGTTTCATTTTATCGATAGGCACAAGGGCCAACTCGATTAATTTAATGCGCACAGATCAAAACATACATGCGCACATATAGGACTGCAAAGGAGTCGTAGAATGGGGCTTGTATGTAGCACTGGCCTAAATAGCACGGGCCTAAATATAATGATGGCCATTTCCTTTGTAAGGTCAAGAACTAGTACGTAGATGATATATTATAGTTGAAAAATGTTGAGTTTTTCGGTGAAACGGGTCTTGTTTGATCCTCTTTCACCTTTTTATGTTTTTTTATATTATGATTTTTTTATATGATTTTTTTAATATCTTTAAACATTTTTAAAAATATAAAAAAATTACATTATTATTTAAAAATATTTACTTAAAATTTTATAAAAAAAGCTTAAAAAAATAAAAAGGTAAAACGGAACCCAATTAGAATCCGTTTCACCGATGTGAGTAGCATACCCATTAGTTAGACCAGATTTTTCGTACCATTTTTGTTTTTTAGTTATGAATTTTTATATCGTACACTTAATGTAACAAGGTATTTATACTTATAGGGGCCTCCACCCCATCATTTATATTTGTCTTTCTAATTTAATAAAATGTGAATTATAAAAAAAAATGACTAAAGTAGTATAGCAAACTTTTTCAAGGAAGAACGGCGAAATGCGGTGAAAAAAATAACAATAAAACCTTTATTCATGCATAAATAAATCATTTATATAACTAGAAAACTAAAAATTACTTTTGCCTTTTTCAAAAAATGGGCATCCCAAGTTAGGTGGGAACTTTATTTTTTATTTTTTTATTTCTAAAGAATAGAACTTCTATTGATGTAAAATACAAAAACAGCAAACCATTATAGACTGTTATAAACAAACAGTAAACATAAACTGCAATAGCGCATCATCTACCCAAACTTGCTCATCTTCATGCACTCGAGAAGTAAACCATCCTAACTGTTAGGCATCACAGTTTATTTTTCTATGGAAAAACAACTTGCCAACCAAGTTATCCAAAAACATCATAGCTCGAGCATCATAATTTAGGATTCAATAATCAGCACTTGAAATTTCCTCTCCATTTGCAGCGTTGACCATGATCTCAGTACCATGTTAAGCTTCCCACAAAACTCTTCAATTTACAAATCAACACTAACTTCCATTTCCATCTTAGTACCATTCTTACGATACTTGATTTCTCCTACTCTACTAAATTCATTATTTCATCAGGTCCATCTTCTATTTAGTAAGTCTCCTCATCCTCATCTATTTTTACCGCTCTCTTTGCCAAATAATCTACTATCTGGTTTCCTTCTCTGTAAATAAAGCTAATAGACCAATCAGGTCTATGTGACAACACCTCTCTCATATCAAGCACCAGTTGTTTCACCCATCCATTGTAGACAACCTTACTCCTCATAGCTTGAATTAGCTTCTGTAAATCTCCTTCGAACCAGACTATTTATAGATTTAACACTGCAACCTTCTTTTAAAGAAGTCCATGTATCTTTCTTTAAAAGACCTTATTAGAAAGGAGAGAGGATGTCTCATATAAAGTTTAGAATAATCTCCTTCTTAGACAATGTGGAATTTCCTTTACCATGGCCTTCCACAATGCTTTTGCATCTGCTACCTCTACATCCCCCACAGGCCACAAAACATCTTTTAGCACAAACATAAAATATCAGTTCTCCTTCATGATTCCTTATTACCACTCCCATCCCCATTCTCTTACTAGCTTTATCTACTAAGCATCAAAATTAATCCCACGCCTACGGCCAGAGGAATGAGAGAATGCAAGACATTTGTTATTAATGGGCGGTAGCTTGGTTCTGGTTGCACACAAAGCACAGCTACAACAGCAACCTTGCGTAAGTGATAAGTGTTTAAGATCCGTTTTGTCTTTTATTGCAGGATCCACAATGTTTGGGAGTTTAGATTTGTTTGTGAGCTGGGGCATGGCCCATGTGACCATAGATTGACACTGAGCTGGAGCCAGTTTTTCCACAGCCCTTCTTCCCAATAGAAGCTCCAGAAGCACGACTCCAAAGGCATATACATCACTTTTATCCGTCAATATACCATCTAAAATATACTCTGGAGCCACGTAACCCAAGGTGCCTGAAAGCTTGATGTTGATCTTGTTGTTCGGTAATATAATCACTTGTAAAAATTAAATATATTATCCAAGCAAATATTTAGAATGATTAAACAGGTAAAAATAATTAAAGCAAGACAGAAAATTTTACGTGTAAAAAATCTTCTAGTGTAGAGAAAAAAAATCACGAGACAATTCTGATCAAATTTATTATAATAAAATAGAATTCACAATACTCAAGTTTATGTTCAAAACTTGAGTTCTTAACAAGTTGAGAAATACAACAGTCAATAATCTTTAAGAAAACAATAATCTCACTCAAAACTACTAATTTGACAATGTCTTTGTGATGCCCACTTTGAATACCATAACTCATTAAAATATTCAAAAAATACTTAAAAAAATCTCCAATTTGATCTGTATAGAGAAATATTTATATAAAATCTACACTAAAAAAAGAATTGTTATTTTTCTCTTACCGCCGCCACCTCCGCCGCCTTCGCCTCTTTCTCCCACCTTTTTATTTTATGTTCTTTTTCACTAATGCATACATCGGTTATAAGTCCCCCTCATCTCAATTGTTTTAACTGCAAGTGAAGACAAAATCCTAATGGGTTTAAGTGAACTCATGTGGGCTGGATGACAAAATCCTAAACCCTAGACATGTGGGCTGGATGCACTCAACACTTGTTTTGGGCTGCATCAGTTACAGCAAGACCAAAATCCGAAAGCTTAGCATTGAAGTTGAAGTCCAGAAGGATATTAGATGATTTCAGATCTCCATGGATCACACTGATCATGGGTTGCAGTGCTCATGCAGATATTCTAATCCTCATGCTGCATCAAGAGCAATTTTCATCCGCCTACGCCAAGTTAATGCCGAACCACGAGAAGGTCCATGCAATTGAATTTCCAAAGAGCCATTTAGGATGAATTCATGGACAATAAATCTAGTCTTGCAATGAATGCAGCAACCCAGAAGAGAGATTATACTTGGATTCCCACTTCAGGTGTCAACATCTAATTTGATGGTATAAACAGGTAATTTAAACTGGATCTTGTATCTCCTCGCCTTGGTTTTCTATTATGATGAATGGTACATCTCGAGGGCTCTTTCAAGGAAAAAGAGGTCTCCGTCAGGAAGATCTACTCTCGTCTTATCTTTTTATTATATTGGAGGAGGTTTTTTCTAGACTTCTTATAAAGAAGTTTATGAATGGGAGTATTAAATGTTTCTCACATCCTAGAGGTGATTCTCTAGTCTCTCATCTTCTTTATGTAGATGATATAGTTATTTTTCCTAATGGAGGGAAGAGATCGACAAGAGTTTTGATGAATGTCATTTCCACCTATGAGGAGTGGTCAGGTCAACGTGTTAGTAAAGAAAAGACAACACTTTATTTTGATAAGAATTTCACTTCAGCAAGGAAAAATGAGCTGCTTAGTATCACGGGGTTCTTTGAAGGAAAGTTTCCTTTTACATACTTAGGAGCTCTTATTATTTTAGGAAAACTCACTAATTTGTTGCTGGAACCTCTTCTAGACAAGATGAGGAAAAAGCTTGGAGGATGGAAGCAATGGTGTTTATCAACAGGAGGTAAACTAGTGTTATTAAAGCATGTTCTTTCTAGTTTGCTTATACATTTAATGTCATTCTTAAATTACAACAAATGGTGTTGAGGAATATTAAGAATTTGTTCAGCTCTTTTTTCTGGGGTGAAGTTGATGGGAAGCCTAAAAAGAAATGGATTGCTCGGGAAACTATGTGTAAGCCTTGTGAAGAGAGGGGCGTGGGTTTTAGAAATTTTGAAGAAATTCAAATTTCTTTACATATGAAATATGCGTGAAGTTGTTGAATGGTAATGACATTTGGGTTAAGTTTTTCCAGGCTAAATATATAGGAGATACTCATATCTCTCTCTTAGATTTGAGAAGGGGGTCTAGATTTTGGAGGATGATTGTGAAGAGTATTCTTTTGATGTTAGATCATTCTAAATGGAGAGTGCGTGATGGTAATATATCTTTCTGGAAAGATAAATGGTTGGATAGTGGTCCAATTGGGGATTCTCTTCCTATAGTGGAATTACCTAATCTTAAGGTGGCTGAAATTAAATTATTAAATGACTGGGATATTGAGGTTTTAGAAAGGCTTGTTGGGGTTGATAAAATTGATGAAATATGTAATTCTCTTGCTGCTCATAAATCTGGTAATTATGTGCTTGTCTAGACTAATAATAATGATAGCCATTTTTCCACCAAATCAGCATGGAGATGTATTAGAGTGAGGAGTCCGAAATTTCCTTGAGCTAATTGGGTATGGCACGAAGCTTTGCCTAAGAAGACCTCGATTTTTTTCTGGAAAGAATTTCATAACGGCCTAAGTGTGGATGATAGGTTGAGGAGGATTGGTATTCCCATTACTTCTAAATGTGATTGTTGTGAGAGAGATAAGTATGAAGATTTATCTCATGTTCTTGTTAATAGTGAATTTGCCTCTATTATTGGGAAGAAATTTTCTATTATCTTGGGTGTCCCTTTTGATCCTAATAAAAGATGGAGGGATTTAATTATGTTGTGGTTTTGAAGGGCTAGCCGGTCTTCTCAAATAGGTAATATAGTGGGTTTGTTACCTTGTGTTATTTCATGGAAGTTATGGCATAGAAGGTGTAAAGCCAGAATGGAGGGAAAGAAGAATTCGGTTGAAGAGATTTGGAGATCCATCTGTTTGTGGTTGGTACATATGCAGGATAGTCTTAAAAAAATTTCCAAGCTCTCTCGTGCAGATGAAGACAAATTGATAGAGCTAGAAATATCAGTTTCTCCTCTACCTGTGCGACGGGCTAGGAATACCGTTTATTGGGATAAGCCTAGTCATGGTAGATACCTAGTCATGGTAGATATAAGCTGAATATTGATGGCTGCTGTCGGGAGAACCCGAGGAGAATTAGAGCTGGTGGTGTAATAAGTGGGGTTGTTGGTTGATTTGTTTTTAATAAGTGGGGTTGGTTTTTTTGACATTTGGGTTTGGGGATCTTTTCTTTTTCTATCTTGTAACCCCACCACATGTTTAGTTGTAATCACGGTGTTTCTCCACCATAAGTGAAAACTTCTTTAATAAACTTGAGACGGAATCAAGAGAAGAGTGGCTTTTGATTTGTGGATTGTATTGGTATATATGTGGTGTGGCCTTTGATTGGAGAGATGCATCATTTTATTTCATAAGCTCGATTGAAAGTTCAATAATTGAATAAATAGATAGATATCTGAGATATTTGTTTTTCATATGATATATTGAAAACTAAGAAAAAAAATCCAATTCAGTAGCTTTACATAAGACATATATTGAAAAATAAATAAAAAAATTATTCCATAAATATATAATGTAAGACTATTGGGGAAAATAATTCTTATAAAAATTATCATCCCTAATAAAAAGAAAAGCCTAATTACATAGTTACAAGAAAATGACTTTTCGGATTTTCAGGATGTGGACGTATCACGCTTTTCACTCTTCATGTTGAGATTTTCATCATGATTGAAAACTCAACACTAAATTAGTATTTTTTAAAGTCTTTAATTGTTCGAACTAAAAAAAACCAAAAAGTATAGATTAAAAAGAAAAAGAAAAATATAAAATATCATGTCTTTAATAAATAAATCTGAATACAAATTACAAACTAATTTACCATAAAACAAAATAGAAACTAATTTAGTTAATGACATTTTTAACCCCACGGTCAGAATTGCTAATCTGAGAAATTAAAATATATGTATTAGGATGGTGAACGGTCTATTTTGTGATCCCATAGTTTTTGTTTTTATTATTATCTGAATTACTCATTTGACATTAATTTAATTTTCAAAACAGACAAAGTCGTATATGTTATGAATTATAAATGAACGAACGAAACGGCGCCGCCCCCTGTCCCACCACTAAATTATGTGAATGACTCCACCACTATTATTTTAAAATCTGCATAGTGATTTGCATAGTGACTTGCATAGTAACTTGCATAGTAACTTCAACGCCTATAAATATGGGCTTCAGTTGTAATGAAATTCATAAGAAAATATAGAGAGAAAAAGAAAGTTTCAGTTCTTAAGAGTTTCTTTTCTCTTGCAATAATGGTAGTTTTATTTTTAGTTTTATAACACGTTATCAGCACGAGGTTCTACCGATACTGAAGCTAGTGGTCTTCTATTTCAAGTAAGTTTTTCAATATATTATTTGCAGTCCTTGAGATAAATATTAAAGGTAATATTGCTGAATATTACTTGATAAAATTTTATTTTTATTCTCATGATAATGTGAATATATTTATTAAATTCACAGATTTATTTTTGTAATATAATGTCAAATATTGAGATTTATTACTATTGACATTTCTGAAAAATGTTATTTATCCAGATCCTTGATGAGATCTATTTGGATATGATGATGAACTTGAAAGATACAATCATAGAAGAAAACCATGTGTCCCTGAAGGACCGTGCTGTGTATCTCATGATGAAAAATCATCTTACTGTGTGAAATGAATTAAGAGAGTGATATAAGCACCAGAAGATGTAATCCTCTCAAAAGATCATTATGATTTATTGCACCTGAAGTTGCAAGATTTTAAGAGTGGTATTGAATATTCTGCACTCTTTAAAATCAGCTCAATATTAAAATTATGCAGTGAAAATGTCACTGATGATGATATATAAAAGAAGACATTATTTTTCATACTTCGAATGTGCTCCTGCAGTAGCAATATCGAGAGTGAAAGTTCAACAAATATTCTGAACTTTTGTTTTGTCTTCCAGTGATTGAGCTAAATAATGAGTTTTTGTTACACCAGTTACGTCCTATTAATGATATCGAATTTACACAATTCCCAGAAGTGAATGGAAACTAAGGGCGTAGACGTGGTAGAAAAATTATAGAAGTGTTGGTCCTAAAAGCGACAACAATAAAGATGATAAAAATATATCGTATCACCAGAAGTGATCAAAACTCAGAGAAGGGTAAAAGCCCTCAGAATAATTCTTCATAAAAAGATGAAGATGTTTGTCATAGATGTAATATGACTAAACAGTAGTCACGTACCTGTTGTACGGCCAAGCACTTGATTTACTTATACTAAGTTTTTATATATAAGCTTATTAATATTTCATCATGTTTTGAAATAATGAAATATCGGTGCCTGAAGCACGACAAGAAATTACTTGAAATAATAAAGCCCTGTTTAAATTTGATCCTCTTACAAATAAATGTGAACCAGAAGTTCAGAGGATTATTTATCTGCAACGTGTTGCAAATCAATTACATGATGTATTTACTGACACTAAAGGTGTTGTAAAATCATATATTACTGCTGTTAATGCTTAAGCAAGAATTGAAATCCCTGAAGGACGAGTTGTTAAAACAGCAATAAATGAGTCTAAGATACACCTGAAGCGTTGAAGACCTATTGGTGCACAAGAAAAATAAAAATCGGTGCTCATGAAGAAACCGTATTTTCTGTATAAAATATAATCCTCCTGAAGAGGAAACCTCCTGAAGAGGTAACTCCTGAAGAGGTAACTCCTGAAGAGTATAACTCCTGAAGAGAAAACTCCTGAAGAGTATAACTCCTGAAGAGTATAAACCTCCTGAAGAGGAACCTCCTGTAGAGGTGTTTCATGAAATGTTTTCCCCTGGAGAGGAACAATAAGATCTCAATACATTTCATGAGTACTGGAAAATTTATGGATAGAAATAAAACTGTTGTCGACAACATATATGATAACACTTGATATTACCAGAAGTAATGAAAAATGTGAGCAAAAAATCGTCGAAGAATGTCGACGTAGAAATAATTGGCCAAAATGGAAAGCAGTTATTAAAACTGAATTAAACTCGCTAGTGAAGCGAGATGCATTTGGACCTGTTGTCCAAACACCAAAGGGTGTAATATTTGTCAGATATAAGTGAGTATTTAGACGAAAGCGTAATGCGAAATGAAATTATGCGGTATAAATTTGTCACACAAGGTTTCCAGAAGAAACCCGAGCAATTATGAGGAAACATATTTCCCTTGGTATGAATGCAATCACATTCATATTTTTAATTGATTTGGTTATTACAAAAGGATTAGATATGCATTATAATGAATGTTGTGGTCACTGCATATTTATAAGCATCATTAGATTATTATACGATACTTGAAGCATCTAATCCAAGTACATTTAGGAGTATGTACTTTATTAAAGCTTCAAAGATCTTTATATGGGTTAAAGCAGTCCGGACATATGTTGTATAATTGAATCAACGAGTATCTATTGAAAGAAGGATTTAAGAATAATCCTATATGTTCATGTGTTTTATCAGAATCCGGATTCGTCATTGTTTGCAGTTTACGTTGATGATTTACCTTGTTAGAACTCTTGAAAAAGATTACAAGGGTTGCTATAAATTCAAGAAATGCATTTGAAAAGGAAAGATCTTATTATTCAATTCATAGATGAGTTACAAAAATTTGAGACTTCTAGCCTCATCTCTCAAATGCATTTGCTCTTCATAAAGCAACATACCATCCTTATCTAAAGGATTAGGCAGTCGAAATGAAGAGACAAGTAAGGATTTTTAAATCCTTATTCTCCTGCTTTAAGTCTGCAATTTTTTTGTACAGACTCTTGAACGAGTCGTTGAAGTACAGAAACCTTCTCGTTAAGCTCCTCAATCTCACGATTTTTGGATTGTAATCGGTTGGAAAATCCAACAATAGAGGAGGAGTATCGGGTGCCGAGAGTCACCAGCTCATAAACAGCTTCACGATCTGACTTATTAGCCAGATCGTTTGCTTGCTGCACAACATGGCACCTGCGGAAGATGCAGGAACAACTTGTAATTGAGGTGAAGGATACCTCATATGTTGATCGTGAGAAATAGTAAAAGGAAATTGATGAGCCATTGGAAATTTGTAGAATAAGAATACAAATACAGATAAATTATAGATAATGAGAAGAAGATTTGATGCGTACTAAATGAAACTAAAGACGGTTCTTATAGAAATGGAAATAAGAACAAGACAAAACCATCATCTCTTCAAATCTCACTTTACAAGATATGCTGGATGCATAATTTCAAAAGCTAGCGAGATTAATTACAGCTATCCCTATTTTCTTGTAAACGTTGAACCTCTGCCGTTAGCTACTGTTGTTGACTTTGTATCTGAGCTCTCTCTCGTTCCAGCTCTTCTACTCGTGTTTTCAGGTCACGAGAATACCAGTCTACAAGTTTCTTCTTCAGCTCCTTGTTATCTTGTTTTAAATCTTTATTTTTTTCTATCTTTTAGTTGCAAGCATTTGATGCAACTCAGATATTTGAGTTTTAAGATGATCAACCTCACTCGTTCTCCAGCCAGTAGCCTCTGAGACATGGTTGTAAGAGATGCAGCATATTGAGCACTGAGGGTTCTTGATGCTGCAACAAATTTCAGGATCAGATTTACTAGAAAGATATATCTCTGCTCCTATCATGGTGTTTACAGCCTCAGGAGAAAATATAAGTGGTTGAGGTATAAAAGGTTCGTGGTTTAAATCTGGGACATTAGAATTTCTATCAGACATAATATCGTTCTGGATGAACAACAACTGAATCTATATGAGGAATGTGAAATCTTTTTGCTGGAGTAAACCAATGGTAAAAATTGGTTATATTTAAAACAACAACCCGAAACCTTCAAATCTCTTCAAGATCTCGTTTGTCCACAATATCAAGCGAATTTGATTTTCCCTGCCGAACTGATAATATTAAATCTCAAAGCTTTTTACAGCTTTTATCATACATAGATGGTTTCCAATGTTATTTCCGCCGTATATTAAACAAGTTCTTCCTAATAACCGCCGAATGAGGGGGAGAAAATTTTAGATGAAAATATTATCATACTCTCTCTAATGCATTATTTAGTTGGAGATCGTGTTTGAATTCTTAACTTGTTTATATATACTGAAATCATATTTGCCTTATTTCTTGAAACACTAACGCATATTATCAGGGGGAGTTTAAGTATTATTGGCAAGGTATCAGATTTCTATTAAGTTTTTGTCAACCAGATATTATTTTTCATCTTCAAATCACTCAGAAATTAATGCAATTCATGAAACAAGTCGAGAGTATATTTGGCTGAGATCAATGACTCAACGTATCCAAGAAAAGTATAGTATTTTTGATAGCTCAACAATTTTATACGAAGATAATGCTGCTTGTATCACTCAAATCAAAGGAGGATATATCAAATATACGATCAAGTGATAACCTGGCAGATTTATTCACGAAGACATCACCAACTGCGACATTCAAGAAAATTGTGCAGAATATTAAAATGTGAAGACTCAAAAACTATGGTCATGCACTTTCCAGGGGGAGTAAAAGTCCTGAAGACTTGTGCTGATTGTACTCTTTTCCTTCGCTAAGGTTTTTATCCCATTGGGTTTTCCTTTGCAAGGTTTTAATGAGGCAATCTTAAACACACTTGTGGATACATAAAAGAGACTGTACACTTTTTTCCTTCGCCATTGGTTTTTCTTCCCACTGGATTTTTCCTTGGCAAGGTTTTTAAACGAGGCAGATTCTTTATTGGGTGGTCATTCAAGGGGGAGTGTTATGAATTATAAATGAACGAACGAAACGGCGCCGCCCCCTGTCCCACCACTAAATTATGTGAATGACCCCACCACTATTATTTTAAAATCTGCATAGTGATTTGCATAGTGACTTGCATAGTAACTTGCATAGTAACTTCAACGCCTATAAATATGGGCTTCAGTTGTAATGAAATTCATAAGAAAATATAGAGAGAAAAAGAAAGTTTCAGTTCTTAAGAGTTTCTTTTCTCTTGCAATAATGGTAGTTTTATTTTTAGTTTTATAACAGTATAATTAAAATTTGATTTTTCTAGCCTGACAGAAATATTTTCATTCCGAAGCTTGAAAGTCATCCATGTGAAATAATAAAGAAGGGTGACGCTGGGGAGCGGTCGAGCTGCACCCCAAAACCTTTATAACCCCTGTCGCTCTCTCTTAATTCATTATAAAAATATATTAAAAAATATAATAAAAATAATAAAAATAATAAAAATAATAAAAATTAAAAAATATAATAAAAAATATATATATATAATAAAATACATAATAAAAAACACAATAAAAAATAAAATGAAGATAAATTTTTATAATAAATTTGACCTCACCCAGCCTGCGCCAGCGTCGGTGGCGGTGAGCGATACCGCCTAGTTCATCGGGATCGGAAGGAGCCGGTGACTCCACTCCTGTGACGGCGAGTCCCGGTGACTTCAGGTATACTCCCGGCGGCCTTAAACCCGCTTCGGATCCGATAGGTTCCGATGAGCTGGACGATGTCGGTCACTACTGCAAAAAACGACGAGAGTTGTAAAATGGGAGGTTCGCTTGGAACAAGCTCCAAGATTTCCCAAAATGGAAACGCCACCACACTCAAACGCGTCTTTTCCAAGAAAGGAGTCAGGACAACTAACATTATACAATTACACGCGCTTTACGTCGACCGCTCCTCTCTGTTGACTACGCTCTTCTCTTTCAATCCCTCTCTTCCTCTCTTGGGTTTCCAAATCCGAGTGGTTTTTGGTCGGCTACCACCCACACGACTCAGATCTACAGGTTCACGGGCTTTTATCTTCGTCAACCGCCAATAATTCCATAACCTCAACGATTGTTTCCAGGTTGCAATGAGAATTCCGTTCTTTCTATCGATTTTCTTGATACCCATATACTCAATTTTGCTCGGCTTCTCGATCTTTCTCATCTCTGGTCTATGTTTGAACGATCAGAAAGAACTGTTGCTTCAATTGAACAATAGCCTCAAATTCGATATAGCTTCCTCCACAAAACTGAGAGACTGGAATCAGAGTGATTGCTGTCTGTGGCCAGGTGTAAGTTGCAGCAGCGAAGGACGTGTTACTGGACTCGACCTGAGCAGTGAATCGATCTCGGGTGGACTTGACAATTCGAGCAGCCTCTTCAGTCTTCAATACCTCCAGAACCTAAGTTTGGCATATAACAACTTCAACTATTCTCAGATGCCGTTCGGGTTTGACAAATTGACGAACTTGAAATATTTGAACCTATCAAATGCTGGCTTTGCAGGTCAGATTCCGATTGAGCTTTCGCGTTTGAGAAGGTTGGTTATTCTTGATTTATCTACCTTTCACTTCCCTGAAACTCCTCCCCTAAAACTTGAGAACCCAAATTTGAGGATGTTGGTTAGGAATTTTACGGAGCTTATAGAACTTCATCTCGATGGGGTAAACATCTTAGAACAAGGGAACGAGTGGTGTGGGGCTTTATCATCATCACTGACAAATTTGAGGGTCTTAAGCTTGTCAAATTGCAATATTTCAGGCCCTTTGAATACCTCCTTACTAAAACTTCAGTCCCTCTCAAGTATTCGTCTGGATAACAACAACTTGTCTGCTGCAATTCCAGACTTCTTCGCAAATTTCACAAATTTGACGTCCTTGCGTCTCAGTTCTAGTGGTTTGGTTGACACATTTCCAGAAAAGATCTTTCAGGTGCCTACACTAGAGGTTCTTGACTTGTATAATAATGTACGACTTGGTGGTTCCTTCCCAGATTTTCCTCAGAGTGGGAAACTTCGAACCCTGGTACTAAGCCACACAAATTTCTCGGGAAAATTGCGGCACTCTATCGGTAACCTTACCATGTTGTCTAGAATTGATTTTTCAAGTTGCAATTTTAGCGGACCAATTCCAACTACAATGGCAAATCTTACTCAATTGGATTATTTGGATATGTCATCCAACAAGTTTACTGGACCAATTCCATCCTTCAGCAAGGTCAAGAATCTGACTCAAATAAACCTTTCTCACAACTATTTAACCGGTCAGATCACATCTACTCACTGGCAAGAGCTGAAGAATCTGGTAAACCTTGACTTGCATAACAATTCTCTGAAAGGGAGCATCCCGATTTCTCTGTTTTCCCATTTATCATTGAAGTCTCTGCTACTTTCCAACAACCAATTTTCGGGTGAGCTCAATCAATTTCCCAACATTTCTTCTGATGTACTCAACACCCTTGATTTGAGCAGCAACAATTTGGAAGGGTCATTCCCTGTGTCTATCTTTGATCTTCGAGGTCTTAAGATCCTCTTACTTTCTTCAAATAACTTCAACGGTTCTTTGAAGCTAAATATAATTAAGCAGTTGAGAAATCTTTCCAGCCTTGATCTTTCCTACAACAGCTTATTAATTGAATATGATAGAATTGATTCTCCGACCCCCCCCTTTCCCAACATTACCACATTAAAATTGGCTTCCAGCAAGTTGAAAGTATTTCCTGATTTTTTGAGAAACCAATCCAAATTAATAATTCTAGACCTTTCAGATAACGAGATTGGCGGAGAGATACCTAGCTGGATATGGAAATTATCTTTTCTTCAACAATTAAATCTGTCTTTTAACAATTTGGTGACTCTAGAAGGATCTTCACTAAATGTCTCTTCTCTGATTATCCTAGACATTCATTCCAACCAACTCCAAGGACAACTCCCAGCTCTCCCACAATTTACCACGTATTTGGATTTCTCAAGGAATAATTTTAGCTCTGTCATACCAGATAACATCGGTAATGTCCTTCCATACGCTTATTTATTCTCTCTTTCAAGCAATAAATTCACAGGGAGCATACCTGCATCAATCTGTAATGCAACATACCTTCAAGTTCTAGATCTGTCTAATAATTCTTTCAGTGGCACGATTCCGGAATGTTTGTTTGGGATGAGTAGAACTCTTGGGGTGCTAAATCTAGGGAGAAACAATCTCCATGGAAGAATTTCGGATACATTTCCAGACAATTGTGGATTGCGGACTTTAGATCTCAATGGAAACCAAGTTCTAGGAAAGTTGCCCAAGTCTCTAGAAAACTGTACAAGGTTGGAGGTCTTTGATATTGGTAACAACCATATTGAGGATAGCTTCCCATGTCACTTGAAGAATGCATCTGTATTGCATGTCCTTGTTTTGCGCTCTAACAACTTTAGCGGGTCTCTTGGTTGTGACGGGCACAATGTCACTTGGCCAATGCTTCAAATTTTGGATGTAGCTATGAACAATTTCACTGGTAAGCTTCCAATAAAATGCTTTTATACTTGGAAGGCTATGTCAAAAAGTGAAGATGATGCTGCATCAAAGCTCAATCACCTTCAATTTAAAGTCCTGAGATTTGGAAACTTCTATTATCAAGATGCGGTCACAGTTACGCTTAAAGGTCGAAGTTTGGAATTTGTTAAGATTCTAACGCTTTTCACCTCGGTTGACGTTTCCTGCAACAACTTGGAGGGGCCCATACCAGAAGCATTTGGTGGACTCTCATCACTATACGTTCTAAACTTTTCGCATAATGCTCTTTCAGGACAAATCCCAAAATCTCTTGCAAGTTTAACACAGTTGGAATCATTGGATTTTTCAAGTAATAAGCTTAAAGGAGAGATTCCTATGCAACTTGCAGAAAATCTTATTTTCCTTTCAGTCCTAAACCTCTCCTTCAATCAACTAGTGGGGCAGATTCCGTTTATCAAACAGTTTGCTACTTTTTCAGAAAGCTCATACGTAGGGAACAAAGGACTATGTGGCTATCCTCTTAAGAAAAATTGCAATGCTGGAGGAACACAACAGTCAGCACGACCAAAATCTCCGGAAACAACATCATATAGGCTGATTGGATTTAATTGGCAGTTCATACTGACTGGGCTTGGCTTTGGGGTAGGAGCAGCATTGTTTGTTGCTCCCCTGATGTTTTGGGGGAAAGGAAGAAGATGGTACAACGAAAGCACTGATAAAATTATTCTGGTGATTCTTCCAATGATAGGATTGTCTTACACGGGCAGCAAAGATGGCAAGCATAAGGCAGAGGAAGACACTGAAGATGACAGCATAGAAGACTATGATGATGAAGATGAAACGGAAGATGAAGAATTTCAAGGGCGATACTGTGTTTTTTGTTCCAAACTTGACATTAGGAGGAAGAGGGTCATCCACGACCCCAAATGTATATGCCGTAGCTCACCTATGATCTCCTCCTCTTCCTCTACATCCTCGTCTTCTTCATAGTTTGGTTGTGCCATCAAAGTGGATCTTTCTTCTGTGTCTTTTTATTTATTCACTTTTTTTTTTATCCATAGAATTCACATTTTTGTGTATACTTACAGAATTATCGATCCCAGAGAGGGAGGATTAGTAGATGATCCAAACATGTAATGAGTAGCCCTTTCAGTTTAGAAGTAGTCTTCTTTTGACCAAACGTGAGAATTGATGTTTCTTTCCTGGTATGATATGGAAAGAAAGCGTGGCAGAGGCGTGTGGAAAATCTTTCAGGAACTTCATCAAACAGGTGGGCGACTCATAAAACTTGTAAAGAAACCAGAAGTAGTTGAAGCATGCATGCCTGAATACATACAATAACTGAGGAACACCAGAAGTGCAATCTTCTTGTATGCCTCGCATGCTCGTTTGATGTCTGTTGCCCTTTTGATGGTTCAAGGTTGCTAGATGAACTGTACGTATGTGTATCGTTATAAGATCAAAAGTTCCGTGGTCAAGTTCTAAGGATGGGGCCAAATCAAATGTCATAAGTATTAAGCATCCCTGAAACTTGCATTCGGGGAGAGAGCAGCAAAATTATAAATGCCAAGAAAATATCAAGGATTATGAATGAAATCCCACCACGTGAAAAGCCGATGCCTCTTGTATACGCTATTGTGATACGACACCTGAACATTTATTAAGGGCTTGTTTGTTTTAGAAGATAAAACTAAAATTTTAAATTCATTTCAAATTTATTATTATATTTTTTTAAATTTTTATATAAAATATAATGAAAAATTCAACTTTTTTAATCAAAAATCACTTTTTCAGATTCCAAAATAAAATTAATATTAAAAAAATATATTATAATAATTTTTTTTTTATCTCATCTTATTTTATCTCTACTCTAAAAACAAACAGGAAATTTAAAATGTAGAAACCACGTAGAAAAGACTCTTATAAAATGAACTAATTAAACTTTGGTAAAAAAAGAGTAGATTTTTTTAAATAAAATATTGTTTATACATGACTCGTGTATTTTTTGTATACACGTTGCATATAAATATTATTTTTACTCATTTTTTAATTTAATTATTTATATTTTTTTTCTTATTATATTTTTTTTAATTATATTGACTGAGGTTATCGATTTTGTAAAAGATACGTAGAATTGTCTACCTGTAGCATCGAAAACAACATATGACAACTAGAAAATGGCAAAAAAGGACTGCCCCTGAGTGGTGGCTTTGCAACCTCGATCGGTAACCCTTGTTTCCCACCCATTGGGCGGCATGAGAGGCCACCAGCAGCCACCCACCGGATTATCTCACCCAAGTGCACCTTTTTTTTTTTTTTTTTCTGTTACTTTCGTCTCCAATATGTTTCTTTTTTAAATTGGGTTTTGAATGTTTTTCTAAATTTTTATAATATATGTTTTATATGTTGTTTTTATATTTCACATTTTCAATTTTATTTCTTTCTAAATAATTTTTAATACTTTTACTGATGCAGCACGTTGAGTGGACATTTTCAATATGTTAGAAACATGTCTATCTATGAACGTGGCAAGTTGAAGTGCCTCATCAGAAACTTCTCTTGGCAATCTAAATTAAAAAAAAAAATGTGCATCTCCCAAATACACCTAAAGCGGTAAATATGTGTTTTGTAAATTTATTCGATTATTTAAATTAATAATTAATGAATTCTTATTAAATAATCAATATATCAATTTTAGGAAAGAAGTTCTCACTCGCTATTTCTTGCTGAGGCGTATCCAGCTGGTTGACATACACAATGCTTTTTTTGCTTGGATATATATCACAGAGAATGTATACATGGCCCAGTCTCCGGGTTTTACCTATCGACAATTCACAAACCATGTGTGCAAGCTTTGCAAGTCTCTGCAGTCTAATCTTCTCTCTTGGAGTGCTAAAGAACAACACACTGTGACTTGCTTGAGTACTAAAGCTGAGTATGGCATCGCGCTCATACTAACTTCACTGCTGAATTGGTTTGGTTTTAATCCTTACTTTGTGAGCTTGGAGTTTATACAAGCATATAGAACTCAACTTGTATCTTGTTAGAGACAAAATGACATCTGACAATCTAATTGACATTCGGTTCCTATCGAGCAAGGATCATACCGCTGACATGTTATAGGGCTGTACGTTGAAGCATTATTTGATAACGCAGTGCAAGTATCTAATAAACACAAAGCCCAGCAATAACCAGATAGAGATCAAGCTGACAAGGACAAAACCCATCAACAACAAGAGAGAGAGAGAGAATTTCCTAATTTGATTGTTCCTCAATATTTACATGATTGTATTTATATATTTTTTTTAAAAACAAAGGAAGTCAGGCCTCCTTATTAGTTGTAAATATTTTATTTTTTCATTTCAGTCACATGTAATGCACGTGCACAGATTTACTTTATTATTTCAGATGTATAAATACTCTTCATTTTAATGAATAAAGTTAAGTTGCGTTTTTCTCATTTCCTTATTTGGAAAGTTCATTCTCTCTCTCTCTCTCATCATGGTATCAGACGAAAACCTAACCCTAAGCCCCTTTTGCTTCGCTTCGTAACCCTCGCTTCGAATCGTTTTTTTTCTTTGTCTTCAATCGCGATTCGCCTTCTGATTTCTCTATGGCTTCTTCTCATTCGGATAATCCCGAATCTTCTGCCCCTCGTTCAACCGTTTCTGAGGATTACTCCAATCCTTTATTTCTCTAGCACGGTGATCATCCCGGTGCTATGCTCGTTTCTCAGCCGCTTACTGGAGATAATTACCTCACCTGGACTCCATCTATGTCCATGGCTCTCTTGTCTAAGAACAAGATGTGTTTTGTCGATGGCACTCTGCCATCGCCTTCTCAATCCGATCCTAAATACAATGCTTGGCTCCTTTGTAACACAGTTGTTCTCTCATGGCTTTTAAACGCCATGTCCAAGGAGATCGCTGCATCTGTCATTTACATCGACCCCGCTGCCGAGATGTGGACTGACCTCAAGGAACGATTTGCTCAAAGTAATCGCCCTCGCACCTTTCAGATCCGTAAGAATATTGCTTCTTTAACTCAAGAAGCATCATCTGTAAGTGCCTACTTCACTCGTTTGAATTGTTGTTGGGAGGAAATGATTCATCTCCGTCCTTTTCCTACATGCTCTTGTGGAGCTCTTAAGAAAATAGTTGAATATCAACAGGAAGACTACGTTATTCAATTTTTAATGGGGCTTGATGAGTCATATGCCCCTTTACGGAGTCAAATTCTGCTTTCTGATCCGTTTCCACCGATTAACAGAGTTTTTTCTCTTGTTCTTCAAGAAGAAAAACAGAGAGAGATTGTTTCTGATCATATTGTTCCTGAATCTGCTGTGATGTTTTCTAACCGTGACTCTACTTCTGATCGTGGATCTAATGGACCTACTAGATCCAGTCCTAGAAAATTTAATGGCTCTCGCAAGGATCGTTCATTATGTACACATTGTGGCTTAATGAGGCATATTATTGATAAGTGTTACAAGATCCACGGTTATCCTCCTGGATACAAACAGAAGTCACAAAATTCTACTGTTAACCAAGCCACTGCTTGCCAACCTGTTTGTGACTCAGTTTTAACTCAATTTCCTTTTTCTCAAGAGCAATGTAATCAACTCCTTGCATTACTCCAAAATATTTCTAATTCATCCTCTGTGAATCAAGCAGGTACAATATCTGCTTTATCATCCTCCTCTATATCCAATCTTAATTTTTCAGGTATTTCTGTTAGTCTTTATTCTACTAATGATCACCATACCAGTCCAATAGAGTCTTGGATTTTGGATTCAGGTGCCACTGATCATATGATTGGTTCTATATCCTATTTTTCTTCCATTAGTTCGTCTGTAAATATTTTTGTCAAGCTACCTAATGGTTCACACGCTAGAGTCACACATATAGGAACGGTTAAGATCTCTGATTCTCTTGTTCTAACTGATGTCCTATATGTTCCCGAATTTTGTTTCAATCTCATTTCAGTTAGTAAGTTGATCTCTCAGTTGTCATGTTTCCTTTTGTTCTTACATGATTTTTGTTATATTTAGGACTTATCAAATTGGAGGACGATTGGAGTAGCTAAACAAATACAAGGCTTATATCACTTGCTGCAAGTGCCAGGCATTTCTTCTGTTTCTCCAAAACCTGTTAATTCTTTTGTTTTTCCTTCATGTAATTCTGTTGGTAATACTTCTTACTTATGGCATTGCCGTCTTGGACATTTGTTAGACACTAGACTTTGTGATGTTGCTTCTGATCTTCATAGTTTCAAATATACACATAATAAACATTGTGATGTTTGTCCTCTTGCCAAACAGAAAAGACTTTCATTTCCATTAAGCACATCTACTTCTGTCTCTGCCTTGGATCTTGTTCATTGTGATGTATGCGGACCTTTTTTATACTCTCTTATAATGGCTTCAAATATTTTTTGACTCTTGTGGATGATTTTAGTAGGTGTACTTGGATATACTTGCTTAAATCAAATCTGAAACTCGGCATTATATTAGTTCTTTCTTTGCTTTAGTTGAGACTCAATTTAATTCCAAAATTAAAATTTTTTGTTCTGATAATGCCTTAGAATTTGATATGAAACATTTTTTGCTGCCAAAGGTGTTATACATCAACATAGTTGTGTATATACACCTCAACAGAATGCTGTTGCTGAAAGGAAACATCAGCACATTTTAGCTAGGGCACTTCGATTTCAATCTAATCTTCCTTTAATTTTTTGGAGTGATTGTATTTTAACTGCTGTTTATCTTATAAACAGAATACCAACTCCAATTCTTTCAAACAAATCACCGTATGAGGTTTTATTTTCTACAAAACCTCAATATAATCATCTTAAAATTTTTGGATGCCTTTGTTATGCATCCATTCTTGATGGACACTCGCACAAGTTTTCTTCCCGAGCTCAAAAATGTGTTTTTCTTGGTTATCCAGCTGGTATAAAAGGGTATAAGCTCTAAAATATCCCTACTCACAAAATATTAGTTTTTAGGGATGTCATTTTCCATGAAACTATCTTTCCATTTAAATCTGATTCTTTCTCTTTGGATAATTTGGAGTCACCCTTCCTATCTGATTTTGTTGTACGAAATTCTATACCAGATATTGTACTCAATAATTCTTCTCTCATTCCTTCATCTGTTATATCTGCTCCTACCCATGATTCTATAGAATCTGAACCTATAGAATCTGAATCTATAGAATCTGATTCTATAGAATTTGATTCTGCACCCATTTCAACCCGAAAGTCTACTAGAAATAGGAGGAGACCTGCACACTTGCAGCACTATCATTGTTCCTTAATTTCTAACAACCAAGCTACTTCTTCTTCTCTAGTTGATGGTTCTTCCAACTCAGGTACAGTTTATCCTATCTCTTCTTTTCTATCATATTCTAAATGTTCTACTTCATTCAAGCATTTTTGCTCTTCTGCTGATTCCCTTTATGAACTACAATTTTTCCATCAAGCCATTAAACATCCTCATTGGAAGGATGCTATGGTAGCTGAAATCAATGCTCTTGAATCCAATAATACTTGGGTTTTAATTGAGTTACCTCCTGGTAAGCAGCCCATTGGTTGCAAGTGGGTCTATAAGTGCAAATTGAAATCTGATGACACTCTAGAGCATTATAAGGCTTGTTTGGTTGCAAAAGGGTATACTAAACGTGAGGGAATTGACTACTTTGATACATTTTCTCCCGTTGCCAAACACACAACAATGCGCTGTTTCCTTGCTTTGGCTGCCATACATAATTGGGATTTACATCAATTAGATGTAAATAATGCATTTCTTCATGGGGAGTTAGATGAAGAAGTGTATATGAAATTACCTCCTGGTTCTTCTAAACCTAATGAGACTCGAGTATGTAAGTTGCTTAAGTCCTTATATGGTCTTAAACAAGCATCCCGCCAATGGTTCTCAAAGTTCTCTTCTACCTTGATCGCCTATGGTTTCACTCAGTCAAAAGCTGATTATTCTTTGTTCACAAAGTATTCAGGTGATTCTGTTCTTGCTCTATTGGTGTACGTTGATGACATTGTTATCGCTTCAAATAATTCCAAGTCTATTGATGATCTTAAGGTTTTTCTTCATACACATTTTAAGCTAAAAGATATTGGACAATTGAGATATTTTTTGGGTCTTGAGGTGGCAAGATCTTCCAAAGGTATTTCTATCTCTCAAAGAAAATATACCCTTGAAGTAGGAAGTGATTCTGGTTTATTGGCTGGAAAGCCCATTAATTCTCCTATGGATCAAAATCTGAGGTTGTCTAAAATTGATTCTTCTGGACCTTTGATTGCTGATCCAGCTTCTTATAGAAGGTTGATTGGTAGACTTCTATATTTGACATTGACTAGGCTTGATATTTCTTTTTCTGTGAACACTTTGAGTCAATTTTTGGATCAGCCACGCAAGCTTCATCATGATGCTACTCTCCGAGTTGTTAGATATATCAAGGCCATTGCTGGTCAAGGTCTTTTCTTTCCCAGCTCTTCCTTGTTGCAGTTGAAAGGTTTTTGTGATTCTGATTGGGCTACCTGTCCTGATTCCCGTCGGTCTGTTACTGGTTTTTGTTTTTATATTGGAGATTCTTTGATTTCTTGGAAGTCTAAGAAGCAAGTCACAGTTTCCAGATCTTCGGCTGAAGCTGAGTACCGCTCAATGGCATTTGCATGTTGTGAACTCAAATGGCTTATTTCTTTACTTGTTGATTTCAGGATTATTTTTTCTACTCCATCTGTTTTGTATTGTGATAGTCAAGTAACTTTACATATTACTGTCAATCCTATTTTTCATGAAAGAACTAAGCATATTGAGATAGATTGTCATTTAGTTAGGGATATGATACAGGCTGGCATTGTAATAACATTACATGTATCTTCTAAGCATCAATTAGGAAATTTCTTTACTAAGCCAGTTGGATCAGATAGATTTAGTAGTCTTCTCGACAAGCTGGGTGTAATTAACTTACACAGTCCAGCTTGAGGAGGCCTATTAGTTATAAATATTTTATTTTTTCATTTCAGTCACATGTAATGCACGTACACAGATTTACTTTATTATTTCAGATGTATAAATACTGTTCATTCTAATGAATAAAGTTAAGTTGCGTTTTTCTCATTTCCTTATCTGGAAAGTTCGATCTCTCTCTCTGTCTCTCATCACTCCTTATTATTTATTCATCCTCATAAGGCTGAGGAAAAGCCGTGGAACAAATAAGGAACATGACCCTCAACAAAAAAACCCCAATACCAGAAAAATCACTTACAAACATCTAAAACCATAAATAAAACCTCTAACCGTAACGCAATTAAGATTTGATGAAAGAGCACCCTCCCTTATTCAGACGAAAGATGCCCAGTAGAACATGAGGAAGCTCACCACTAGTAGTCCAAGTCTTGCGTACACCAGCAGCCCCCAAACGAGCAAAACCGTCAGCTAGAAAGTTACATTCCTTGTAAATATGTCTGAGACCATAACAGATCCCATCTAACAGTTGAAGTAATTCCTCCCAATAATCCTCTAAGTACCACAAACCATACATTCTCTTCCTTATCCAATCAAATACTAATATGGAATCCATCTCAATCTCCACCTGCTGCAACCTAAGAAAATGAACTATTCGAAGGCCTTGAATTAATCCCATAAGCTCACCAAAATTGTTGGTTCAAGTGCCCGTGAAGTAGCAAAACTAGCAATCAGCTCACCCCTTAGATCACGTATAGCACCTCCCAAACCTGACATACCTACGTTACCTAAAGAGCTTATGTTCGGTAGTCTTGGACCTCTCTCAACCTCAAAAGTTAGCTCAAGAGGTGAGACTTTCCCTCACACTTATAAACTAGCCACCAGTCCTTCCACATCCGACGTGGGACAATACCAACACTTTCATCAACATTGAGTTTTAACCACCCAATTGAAGGAGGTATCCATTGAACTCCCTGTATAGGAGCTTGCTTTCTTGGTTTAATTGGTAGCATCAAAAGCTTCAGAATTTTCTCATCATGTCGACTTAATTATGCATTTCCTTTAATCTTTACTTCCATGACCACTAGCCACTATTTAATAGAACCCCAAACGACCTGCATGTATTCATAAGTGCCCTCCATTTGCGCCTTACATCGACGCCACGAAAGCCTCCAAGTTATAATAGACGGTAAGAGTCCAATAAGTTGTCCCACCTAATTTGAATGCATAGCACGTCTATACCAACATTCCAGTTTTTCACTCAAAGATCGACCTTTCATAGCTGGCATCCCCCTTGTAAAGACCAATAGCACCATACCTGTTTGGCAAAAGGCCTCGTAGAAAGAACATGATTTTGATCCTCATAACCCCCTGAATTACAGCAATCACACTTAGAGGATAGAGTAATCCCAGCTCACCCTATTCGATCATCTACTAAAAGGTAGCCATGCATGGCCTTCCACATAAGGATTGACATTTTCCTGGGCGGCGCAGGATGCCACATCCACTATATCCAAGCTGGTTTAGGTGCACAAACACGGACACACTCCAATGCACTACATGTAGAAAAAGAGCCTTGAGCATTCAGCAACCATATCAAAACATTTGCCCCTGCTTTTCATTTTGCCCAACTCCTCCATTATTTTATCTGACTTTTCCCCTCAAACCAATCTGTCAAAAACCTTTACATTCCAACCACTAGAAGTTTTACAGTTAGCCAAAAGTAAGATTGGTAATTCACTTGTTGCTAATCAATAATCGGTCCATCTCTGAGCTACTTATCATGCCTAAAAGACACCTTCGCTTCCATAATTTTTCACTGTGGATTTCGAAGCACAACAAGAATGTTCTTATCAACAATTTCTAGAATTTTGATCCCTTTCTAGAATCCACCAAGGTAATATGTTTCTGACCAACATATTTAGACAAGAAAAATAGAGACCAAATCGATCTACCCTTTTTTTGGTTGGCAATCACATGTCTAAGAGGGTCCCTCTCCAAATTTATTGAAAATTACCCCACTTGTGGCGAAAGAATACTGTAATAACAAGAAAAATATAAAAAAATAACTAAAATAACTCTCCCAAAACAAACAAATACACCCGAAAAAACAAACAAATACGCACAAAACAACCAATAAAACAACCCAAACAAAACAATCAAGAGACACAAATATCTACCAATCCCCCAATCCATTCTATACAATCCATGGACCTCACAAGGCAAATGATACCCCTCCCTAATCATATTATTCTTCTCCAAAGCACCTTTTCTAGCCAAAAAATCAGTAACCTTATTCAGGGACGACTCAATACAAATTGAGAATTAAGGCGACATTTAAGTGTGCAAATTTTAATTATAATATAATAAAATATAAATTATTATATTGAATATTTTTTAAAATTTTTAAAAAAATGAGGCTTTATTTAAAATATTTAAATAAAACCTTTTGACTTTATATTTAATATAACAATTTAAAATGAGGCCTCATTGTAAATATTGTGCCTCAATTTAACAAGATAATAGAAAATTTTATTGAAAATTACAAATTATTCACTAAATTAAATATTAAATTTTAGTATCATGGAGACTTCCACATTTCTTTTATAAGTAAAAACTTTTATTAATGAGAATAGACAAACTCTAAGGACACAAGGGGTGTACCCTAGAGAAGAAAATATAGAAAAAAGAAAATCATAAAAATCTAGACCATTGCAACACATTAAAAAATAAAAATAAAATAAATTATTTAATGAAATAGTTTTTATATATCTTTAAAAAAATTATTAAAAAAATATTTTTAATTTTAATTTTGGAGGCCTTATACAAGGTGGGGTAGACAATGACCTGATTAATTTAATGCTTGAGCCGGCCTTGACCTTATTCCCCCTCTCTAAAAGAATGTTTAATAGAATAATCAAATTCTTCCAACAAAATAGACAATTCATCCCAAAAGTCCCAGAGATACCAAATTGTACATGATTTATTTAAAATCCAATTAATCACCACTAATGAATCACTTTCAATATCAATAGCTGAGAAACCCAATTCTTTACACCTTCTAAGACCTTCAATAATCGCTCTGATCTCGACTTTGTTATTGGAACACACTCCAAAATGTTTAGAGAATGCAAAAATTAAATCTCCACGACTATCTCTCAAAATACCACCCCCTCCACCTGGTCCCGATTTCTCAAGGATGCTCCTATCAAGATTAAGTTTTAATCTACCCCGAGGAGGTTAACCCATTGAACAACTTGCACAACTTGATCTCTCGGTTGAACAATATTTACTCCAAGCCGAGAAAGAAGTAACATATCCTGCGCCGGCAACTTCTTTACTTTACTCACCTTGTTGGACAACAACTTAATCCAATATAAGATAGAAGCAACAATCACATCAACAGACTCATTTTTTGCTTCCATCCTTGCCAAACAACGTCTACGCCACAAACGCCAAATAACCACAATTGGTAACAGGTTGAACACAAATCCCATTTGACTTTGCCGAGAAGAATATTTCATGAAATTTTCATATGAAGCAAAGATTGCAACTCTTGTAGACCACGAAGTTCAATATACCTCCCTCAAAAACAGGGGCGGCGTAATATATTTTGTGGCCTTAGGTTATGGTTAAATATATTATATTTTAATTTAAAAATATAATAATATTATTTAAATATTAAATAATATAGAATATTATTTAAAGATTAAATAATATAGAATATTATTTAAAGATTTTGAGATACAAATATGATATACTTCTTTATAAATTAAATACTTATTTTTATTTTAAGTAATATATTTTTTTTAATACTTAATTTTGAAAATAAATAAGGCCATCAACATCAAAATACACATCATTTTATTACTTTTATTCTATTTTTACTATTTTTTTAAAAAAATGTGTACATTTTAAATAAAATAGTTTTAAATAAAAATTTTATATTTATTTTTTTAATCAAATTCTTCATTATTTAGACAAAATTTGGAGGCCTATTTGAGATGGGGATCTTAAGGGGTAGCCAATTTGGCTACCCCTTTGAACCGGCCCTACTCAAAAATTGGCCTACACAGTTCATCCCATGTTTTTCATTTTCTTTTTGGCTTCCCATCTCGAACACCCTAGAAGAAAGTGCTCATTAAATTCTTTAGGCGCTTGTCAAGAACTATCTTTGGAGTCGATAAAATAGAAAGGCTGTGTATGGGTATGCTCTGTAGGACATGTTTCAATAAAAGTAATCGAGCATCACTAGACAAAGTCGGGTCTTCCACCCCTAGAATCCATGTAGATGAATTCTTTGATGTTGAGACTCTGTTACACACTGAAAATATACCTGAGGTTGAAGTAGCATGAGCTACTTGATTGGCATTTGTGCTAGATAGCTGTTTGCAAGAGAGATCAAATTTTGGATTTGCTCTTGAGAAAAAATTGTATTGGGGTTGTTTGCATCCTGCTCCAAGGAAGAAACATTGTTTATAATGGGCAACCTTTGACAATGATTTCCAGGCTGTGCAATGGAGGTAAATCTTTTGCCTCGAGGACCCTTCCATCCAGGTGGATATCCAATGATTTGGAAACATTTGTCTGCAAGATGACCGATGTATCCACAATGTGAGCATACAACATCTGTCTTTGTTCTTGATTTTTGAGTCTTGAAATTATTATTCGAGTATTGCCCGTGAGGTTGAGAAGCAAGCATTGCATGTGACTCAAGTGACACCAATAGAATTAGACAAAGTTCTCTGACTTTCTTCTTGCAACAATATAGAGAAGACCTTGCTGATTAAAGGTAATGGAAATTGCAGTAGTAATTGACTGCGCAGGGCTGAAAAAAAATCATGTAATCCTACCAGCAACTTCATTACATAATCGGATTGTTGACGATCAGTGAGATTCTTCAAGATTTCGCACGAACATTTATCAAGGTTACCACATCGACAAATTGGAATTGGCCGGTAATTGATATATTCGTCCCACAAAGCTTTAAATTCACTGAAATACTCAATGACAGATTTTGATTCTTGAGATATAGAACTAAGTGATTTTTCCAGGGAAAAAACCCTTGGACCATCACTACGAAGATATCGGGTTTTAAGTTCTTCCCAAATTTCAAAAGTAGAGGTGAAATAAAGCAAACTACCACGAATTTCCTTTGCTATTGAGTTCATCAACCAAGATAAAACTAGGTTATTTGCTCTTAGCCAAGCAATTTGAAGTATGTGATTACCAGAAGTTGGATGAGGCAGACTTCCATTAATGAATGCAATTTTGTTCTTCACGGTTAGAGTGATAGAAATAGATCGACTTTGTTGAAAATTGTTGAAGATGATGTTGAAGGTTGAGAAATGAGAAAGAATGAAACTGAAATGGGAGAAGTGTGAACCACTCTATTTTTCATTCAACTAATAATCTGGATAATAATACAAAGAGTAGAGGTTACATATATACACAGATCCTCTAAGATAAAATAGTAAGGTCAATACTACATTTTACAAACACATATCTGCACTATACATTTCTGGTAATTTTGCAACAGTGCAGCAGGATAGGGTTGAGCAGTCTCCTTCACTGTTCTGCTTTGCTCCTTGGCCTGCAGTGTGTAGTCCCCTTCACTGTTGAGCAGTCCCCTTCATTCTTCTCTCAATGCAGGTTTCCTGAGACTCCCCCTCAAGATGGGCATAGATATTGAGTACACCCATCTTGGACAATGGAAACTAAAAAGTGGGGGCTGACAATGCCTTGGTGAGGATGTCAGCTAATTGAAACCTTGAGGCTACATGAACCATAGTAATGATTCCAGCCAAGACCTTTTCCCGAACAAAATGACAATCTAACTCAACATGCTTGGTCCTCTCATGAAAGATAGGATTCTTGGTCAAATGAATTGCTAATTGACTATCACAATAAAGAGTTGCTGGTTTTTCTTGGTGTACATTAAAATCCTTCAACAAGTAGTTAAGCCAAACAATTTCATAACTCGTGTGTGCCAATGCTCTATACTCAGCTTCAGCTGATGATCTAGATACAGTGGGTTGCTTCTTGGACTTCCAACTAATCAATGAGTTTCCAAGAAACACACAGAAACCAGTCACTGATTTTCGTGTCTCAGGACAAGTTGCCCAATCCGAGTCACTATAAGCTTTGAGGTGCAAATCTGTTTTAGATGAGTAGAAGACACCTTGCCCAATTGAGTCTTTCAAGTACTTTAGAATTCTATGAGCTGCATGTAGGTGTTCTTGTGCCGGTTTATCAACAAATTGGCTCAAAACATTGACTGCATATGTGATATCTGGCCGAGTATTGGATAGGTAGATGAGTCTTCCAATTAGTCTACGATAGCTTGTAGTATCAGTCAAGTAATCTGTGGAAGAGTGAGATAACTTATGATTCTGCTCTATCGGTGTACTAACAGGCTTACTCCCAAGCAGTCCAGCATCCTCTAGAATTTCTAGAGTGTATTTTCTTTGACACAGGTGAATACCCGATGACGATCTTGCTACTTCTAATCCAAGAAAATATTTAAGGACTCATAGGTCTCGAATCTTAAATTGAGAATGTAGATGATCCTTGATTTCTTCAATGATTGTCAAGTTGCCACTGCCCAATATGATATCATCCACATATACAAGAAGAGCAACAAAACCAGATTTGTCATGTCTAGTAAACAATGAGTAGTCTGATTGTGATTGATGAAAGCCCATTGAGATGAGAAATGAAGTGAATTTTGAATTACATTGCCGAGAGGCTTGCTTCAAGCCATAGAGAGATTTGTGTAGTTTGCATACAAGCTTTTCACCTTATGTGTGAGACTCTCCCTTGAGCTGAAAACCAGAAGGAAGATCCATGTATATTTCTTCATTAAGGTCGCCATGAAGGAATGCATTGTGGACATCAAGTTGGGTTAAATGCCAATCATGGATAGAAGCAAGAGAAAGAAATAATCTCACGGTGGTGAGTTTAGCAACAGGGCTAAAAGTCTCTTGATAGTCAAAGCCTTCCCGTTGAGTGTAACCTTTAGCTACTAGACGAGCTTTATACTTGTCAATGCTGCCATCGGATTTCAACTTAGTCTTGAAAACATACCGACAACCAATGCTCTTCTGTCCAGGTGGTAGAGAGGTGATGGTCCAAGTACCATTAGCTTCAAGGGCTGAAAGTTTAGATTGAATGGCTTCTTTCCAATGATTTGACACAACCACTTCATCATAGGTTTTTGGCTTATGGATGAGAGAGAGGGATAATGCATAGGATTTATGAGAGGGAGATAGGTGAGTGTATGAGAGATGAGAGGCAAGGGGGTGAATGGTTAGAGAGTTATGTGGAGAATTCTGTGATGAGGCTGCAGCACAGTGATAATCAAGTAGGTAAGAGGGAGCACGTTTAACACGATCAGAACGTCTAGTGTTTTCAGAATTTCGCTCGAGCGGAGTGTCGAGCGAAGTCACTGCCTCGCCCTCGCTCGAGCGATTCCTCGAGCGATGGTCGAGCAAAGTCACTGCCTGGCTCTCACTCGAGCGGAGTGTCGAGTGAGTGTCGAGCGAAGTCACTGCCTGACTCTCGCTCGAGCGGATTCTCGAGCGAGTGTCGAGCGAAGTCACTACCTGGCACTCGCTCGAGCGAAGAGTCGAGCGAGAGTCGAGCGAGATCACTATATGTGGAAAAAGGGAAGGAAATGTCTGGTAGGACTGGTGGTAAGGTGAGACTAGAAGGGCTTGGGTCTGAAACCGATATGGAACTTGATTGGGTGAAGGGAAATGTGGACTCTAGGAAAGTGACATCCCGAGAAATTGAAGTGGAGTGAGTGTACAAGTCATAGACCTTATAACCTTTTACCCCAGCTGGATAACCAATGAAGATGCATGGTTTAACTCTCGGATCAAGTTTCGTTCTGGTATGCTTGAGGGTGGACACATAGCATAAGCAACCAAAAACTCTCAAATTGGCATAGGAAGGAGTAGAACCAAACAAAAGCTCATATGGAGTTTTATTGTCTAGAATTGGTGTGGGAATCCTATTAATCAAATAGGTGGTCGTTAATACAGCATCACCCCAAAACCTTAGTGGGAGATTAGCTTGGAAAAGTAATGCTCTAGCCACATTAAGAAGATGTTGATGTTTTCTTTCCACGACACCATTCTGTTGTGGAGTATAAGCGCAAGTTTTTTGGTGTAGGATCCTATGGGTATTGAAAAAATCTGGCATATGAAACTCCATACCATTGTCGGTTCTAACTTGTTTAACCTTGGAGTTGAATTGAGTGACTACCATTCTAATGAAGGATTGCAGAATTAGTTTGGTTTCAGATTTGAATTTCATTAAGTGGACCCATGTTACACAGCTGTGCATCAACAATTGTGAGAAAGTATTGATGTCCTTGCAAGGATGGTTGAGAATAGGGTCTCCAAACATCACAATGTATTAAATCAAAGATTGAATTAGAACGAGTGATGCTAACGGAAAGGAAACTCTCTTTTGCTTAGCCAAATGATAAACAGTACAGTGATCTTGATTGCTAAATTTTACATCAGGAAATGAGGATTGACTTAAAATCATCATTTGACTTGACAAATGCCCTAGTCTAAAATGCCAAACATCAATTTCTGGTTGTTTTGTGGTACAGGCAACTTGTGAGTTGAACTTGGAATTTGAAGACTTGAATCCGAGAGAGTTGGATAGAAGGTAATAAAGACCATGACTATTCTTAGTAAGTCCAATCGTCATCCATGAAGAAAGGACCTATATAAAACAATGATCACGCAAGAACACAACGCACAAAGAGGGGTTGTGAGTGAGTTTGCTGACAGATAGTAAATTAAAAGTGAAGGAGGGGACGCATAGAACGTTGGTGAGCATGATTTCAGGTGAGAGTTGCACAGTTCCTATATGTGTGACAGCGACTTGAGTACCATTTGGTAGTTGGACATGAGCTTGTGTGGTGCAAGTGATGGTCGTGAACAGTGAAGGTGAGCAAATCATATGGTCTGTAGCACCAGTATCAATTATCCATGGTGCTGAATGATGACTAGACGCACTACAAGAATGCTGAGTAGAAGTTAGAAAAATGAGATTGTTGAAAGGTAGTATACCTGTCATATTGGAGCGGTGAGGCGACTTTAGCTGTTCGGGTGCAAGGGGTTGACCATGATTAAGCTGCGGTGTCTTTCCATTGACAAGAGTCATGAGTTTCTGAACTTGATCTTGAAGCAACAATAGCAGTGGCATTTCCTCATGCTGCTGCGTTTGAGAGAGGACCTGATTTGCTGCATGAGGTGGAGTAAAAGTGTTGCTGCTATAGTGCCCTTGTTTGGTTTTTGTAAACTTGAAGTTTGGTGGAAAACCAACAAGTCTATAGCATTTTTCTTGGGTATGTCCAGATTTTCCACCGTATTGGCATGAGATATCCATCTTGTCCTTTCTCTTGGCTTGATTATTGACCACTGTCAATGCTAAAGATTCAGCAATGGGAAGAGTCAAGGTGCGTGCCTCCCGTTGCCTTTCCTCTTGAATAATCATGGAGAAGGTTTTGTCCAAAGAGGGGATTGGACTCATAAGCAAGATTTGTCCCCTAATGCTTTCATAGGAATCATTCAAACCCATTAAAAATTTAAAAACAGAATCTGAGATTTGTATCTCACCAATGGAGCTGAGTGCTTTGCATCAGCAGAGTCCACAAGAACAACATGGCAATGGTCTATAGTTGCGCAACTCCTCCCAAACGGCGTTGAGTTGGGTGAAGTATTCACCAACCGATCGTGTCCCTTAAGTAATGGTTCCAAGTTGTTGTTGCAACTAATATATTCATACATTATCGGGTTGAGAGAAACGTATTTTGAGCTTTTCCCAAACCTCTCTTGCAGAGCTAATGTAAAACACATTGGAGGCTATCTCTTTCGAGATGGAGTTAAGAATCCATGAAAGGATCAAGTTGTTGCAGTGCAACCAAGGTGTATAAAGTGGGTCAGAGGGTTCTGGGGTCACGATGCTTCCATCGAGAAACCCAACTTTGTTCTTAATTGAAATGACCAAGATAAAAGAACGACTCCATGAAACATAGTTGGGCCCGGTGAGGGGAGGTGAGATAACAATCGTATGAGTGTTATCACTGTGATGAAGGTAAAAGGGTTTAGTTGGGTCTTCTGTAGGTGACATGGAAGCATTGTGGGTGTTTGCCATTGAAAATGGTGAGTGGAGTGATATGCACAAAAGGTGTTTGAGAAAATTTCTGAGAGATGAAAGAAACTTTGAGAGATGAAGTTGAAATGATACTACGTACCAGAAATTCTTGAGAGATTGTTGAAATGAGAAGAGCACTAAACCCGCTCTGATACCATGTTGAAGATTGTTGAAGATGATGTTGAAGGTTGAGAAATGAGAAAGAATGAAATTGAAATGGGAGAAGTGTGAACCACTCTGTTTTTCATTCAACTAATAATCTGGATAATAATACAAAGAGTAGAGGTTACATATTTACACAGATCCCCTAAGATAAAATAGTAAGGTCAACATTACATTTTACAAATACATATTTGCACTATACATTTATGGTAATTCTGCAACAGTGCAGCAGGATAGGGTTGAGCAGTCCCCTTCACTATTCTGCTCTGCTCTGCTCCTTGGCCTGCAGTGTGTAGTCCCCTTCATTTTTCTCTCAATGCAGGTTTCCTGAGAGACTCCATACAACGTAATTCTCTCCGGTGAAAATTTCCGAGACTAATAGTGCTCCAGGATTGTCAGAGGGATGAAGGTAGTAAGGATTCGATGAATCATCAGATGGATTTATCGGTGTCCGAGGAGAATTTGCCATAGAAGCATCAGTGTCTTCAGAATTTGCCTTAGAAGCAAATTAAGAAAATCAAGAACGTGAGGTTTGCAACGGAAGATGCTATATTTTCTGATACCATGTAAATTTTCTATAAACTTGGAAACAGAGGACTTGTAAAAGAATGATTTCTTACTGAATTGAATTGCATTAAAATGTACAAAGGAGTTTTATATATACATCTGCTACATTCGAGTAATAGGCTAAGTAAGTTAACAGAATGTAAAACTAATTTAACTGTCATTAACAGAGTGTTTGGCTGCGTGTGATTTCAATTCTAATTCCTTGATATGGTTCTCTATATTCCAACATAAGCATTAAGCATCCCTGAAACTTGCACTCGGGGAGAGAGCAGCAAAATTATAAATGCCAAATATTAAGGATTATGAATGAAATCTCACCACGTGATAAGCCGATGACTCTTGTACACACCATTATGGTACGATACCTGAACATATTACAATTAGAAATGAAAAGAAAGGGCTGCCCGAGTGGTGGCTTGGCAACCTCGATCGGTAACTCTTGTTCGCCACTCATTGGGCGGCATGAGAGGCTACCACAGCCACCCACTGGATTATCTCACCCAAGTGTACTGTTTTCTTTCTTTTTTCTGTTACGTTCGTCTTCAATATGTTTCTTTTTTAAATTGGGTTTTGAATGTTTTTCTAAATTCTAATAATATATGTTTTATATGTTTTGCTTTTATATTTCACATTTTCAATTTTATTTTCTTTCTAAATAATTTTTGGTACTTTTGCTGGTGCATCATGTTGAGTGGACATTTTCAATATGTTAGAAAACATGGCAAGTTAGTGCCTCATCAGACACTTCTCTTGGCAATCTAAATTAAAAAAAAAAATGTACATCTCCCAAATACACCTAGAGGCTAAATATGTGTTTTGCAAATTTATTCGATTATTTAAATTAATAATTAGTGAATTTATAATAAATAACCAACATATCAATTTTGAGAAAGTTCTCTCTCTCTCACAATTTCTCGCTGCTGGCACATCCAAGAGGTTGCGGCGTTGCCATACAAATGCTGTTTCGCTTGGACATAACACAAAGAATGTATACATGGCCCAGCCTCCGACCAATATACTTCAAATGAGTCATCGGCCTCAATTATAGAGAGTTTTTCCGACCAATAGACTTCAATTGAGTGTCCTTGTTATAGACAAATGATTAGAGACAAGAATTAACATTCATGAAAAAAATAATTATGAAGGATATTGGAAAGAAGAAAATTAATATTTAATTATATTAATTGAAGAAATGGAAGTGCCCACGACTCGTAACACCAACGAAATGATCCGCGCGCTGCAGGGCCAATGTATTGAAGGACAATGCCTCCCTGCCTCCCATATGTGCGCCTATAGCACAATTTCACTTTTTTTTTTCTTTTTCATATTTTTTAAATATAATTAAATATATATTTTAAAAAAAATATGTAAATTCACAAGAAATCACTTCACGTATTATCAAATGCAGTAACTAGATAGGAAATTCATAAGCCAATGCATGGAACAGTTCTGAAATTGATTAGCTTTCCATGCATCTCTTTTGCGAGTATGATATATGAACTGAAAATGCCTACAATATCGTGTTTAGATGAAGGGCGACACTGAATCATTCTGATTTACAGTACTATTCCATTATCACGCATCCCCTGATCTGATCATCAAATAATAATACTCGCGCAATAATGGTACTGGTGTTGATGGTTTCTCTTTCTCCGCTAAACTGTTTTCTGCATTAATAAAGGTCCGTTGGGAATTAGGAAAAGAAAAATTAGCAAGGTCTAAACAAGATGAATCCGCATCGAAAAAGCTGATCATGGTTTGATGAAGCCAAATTTGAGTCTGAAGGAACTTCACGTAATGAATAGCCTCTTCCAACATTGAAACCGTGTCCATCTTATTCCCACCAGGAACTAAGCTCTGCAACATCTTGAAACGGTCACTGATCTTGTGCCTCCTTTCCCTAGCAGCTACGCTTTGTGGATCAGTCGAGAGCTTTACTCCTCTGCTTCTCTTCCCACCTTTCTTCTTCTCTTTGCTTCTGTTTGGCAGTAATGAAGAAAACTTAGAGCTAGGATTAGCAGTGGAAAAGTTGTCCATTAGCAAGCAATAAGCTACACTTCAAAGTTCAAACTCACACACCGCGAGTGTTCAGATTGGCAATTGGAACTGAGAAAAAGGTGACTATTGGCCATATTTATAGAGAGAACACTCAATATAATTTGGTACGTTGAATGAATGGATGAGATATCGTCATTCTGTCAATCTTTGGCGGAGGACACGGATGTCTACCGTAGGGGCCTAGACCCAACAGGCAGCCGATCTCTTTATAAATTAGCATACGCAAAGGTTTTTACTTTGCAGATTGAATTGTTAGTCACTGTAGGTACTAGGCATCCCCTTCTAGTTTAACCAGTCTCCTTTAAATAAGTCTAGTCTGCAAGATCGAAAGTGATCGACCGTTAGTACGTTCTTCTTTTTTAAAATACTTTTGAATATTTAGAAAAAATACACAAATTTACTAATTTTAAACATTTAAAAAAATTAAATTGAACCCAGAGTTAAATCTAGGCCAGGAAACAAATCAGTAGGCAAAACTAGCATTTTCCATTAATCGCAGGTGTGCTTCCATCTGAGGACTCTTCAAGTGTACGATTCCAACCATTTTAACATCGGGTTTTACTGTTTGTTGAAAGAGAATCACTATTTACAGTAGTGTCACTATTTACAGTAGTGCTAAGTACAGGCAAAATGGGAACCCATTTGCGTACCTAGCTGACATGGATACGTGAGTAAGCTGGATAATTAAAAAATAAAAATAAAGAAAGGCGCGATAAAATAAAATAAAGACAAAAAACTTGTATTGGAAGCTTCATTCGAAGACGGAAACAGAGCAGCACCATGCGAGAAAGGAAAATAGAGCAACGCAAGTCACGAAAACCTGAAGAAGAGAAACCCGAAGAAGAAAACAGTGATGTCGGCAAGCTTCATCTCGTCCCTAAAAAACCCCAGATCGTAGGTATTCATCTCTACTTCTCCATCTACTGCAGATTTCGGGTAAGATTTCGTAGATTGGTGATTGTCCAGAAATCTCTGTCAAGGTTTGTCATTTCCTTACAAATAATCGATGGTTAAACTTCCACGAGACCTCTGTCTATGTTCTGGGTCGATCGTCTAGACGAAAGAATAATGGGAAAAATACCTTGTCTCTGCAGATCATTTTGGGTCGATTGGAGGAGTTTGTAGAACATCTGGACGAGCTCGTCTCTGTAATCTTGTTTTTGGTGAGCTTGATTTTATTTTATTTATTTTTTTCTGGGCAGCTCCTTCATCCCTTTGTTTATTTATTTATTTTTAGTATGAAAATGATGATGGTGATAGAGTTCCCCTTAAGTGTGTATCTATTTATATCCTTTTCATATTTACATACTGTTGGTAATTTTTTTTAATAATATTATATTTGTTAATTATATTTATTTTATTTTACCGTTGCTTTTAACAAAATTTCATATTTTAATAGTATATGAAGGAAACTATCAAGGTGGTGCTTGTGAAGAAAATTTGAGTTCAAAAAATAGATTAAAAATAATAATAATACTCTTGAGATATTTCCAGATCTTAGAAAGGGGTTCTTTTGGTGGAGCTTTGGGCTCAATCACTTGTGCAGAGTTTATTAGAGCTATATGACAATCAGTTGGGCTGTTGTATCCTAGAGGAGTCAAGTCCAAGTAGAGGTCTGTTGCACTGGTTTAAATTGAATTACCGCAGAGGGCTTGAATCTCCTTAAAGAGAGTGACATTTTCGTGCCTCAGTCTAAGCTGATTTTTCATTTGAATTGTTCATTTTTTGTTTTTTTTGTTTTTATTTCATTATTGTGTATTCACTAACAATTTTAAGGAGATTCATCGATGGAGCATTCAAACGAAAAATCAACGGAAAATGTTGGAGATCTCAACAAACCCTTTCGCTTCAAGGGAGCCAATTTCAAGAGATGGAAGTGCAAAGTGCTCTTCTATCTAAGTCTTCTCAACGTTTCCTATGTTCTCACTACAAAGGATCCAAACAAGATCAAAACGGAGAACATGTCTGAAGCACAAATCAAAGCTCACGAAGAGAAGGTTGAGAAATATACGAAAGTTGAGTATAATTGTCGATGTTACCTCTTAAATATTCTTGCGGGTCAATTTTATGATTTTTATAACACTACTTACTCTTCTGCAAAGAAAATTTGGAAAGCCATACAAAATAAATATGATACGGAAGAAGTTGGAGCGAAGAAATATGCAGCAAGTCGCTTCTTTCGATATCAAATGGTGGATGGAAAGTCTGTCGCAGAACAAGCGCAGAATTTTCAAATGATTGTAGCAAATGTTTGATCCGAAGACATTAAAATTGGAGACAATCTAATTGTCTGCGAAATTATTGACAAGCTACCACCTTCATGGAGGGAGTTTCAAAAGTTGATGTGGCACAAACAGAAGGAAACACCCTGGAGGCACTAATTACACGTATTCGTGTAGAGGAGGAAGCAAGAGGCCAAGATGCTCTGATAGTTCAAAATGGAGATGAAACCTCCATGACGAAGGTAAATTTAATTTTTGAAAATAGTGGCTTGCCCAAAGACCAGATTTCAAAAAATAGTCATTTGAAGCCACAAAAGAAAATTTTCAAAAAATTTAGTAGACGTCACAAAAAGGATTTTCAAAACCAAGAGAAAAAGAAGCAATGACCTCCTCCACAAAATCATGGTTGCTATGCTGTGGAAAAATTGGGCATTTTGCTCGAATTTGTAAGTTTCGGAAGCGAGAAAATGATCCTCAAGTTAATGTAACAGAGGAGCTATTTGTAGCGATGAAAACAGACATCAACATGGTTCAATTTGTTGAAGGATGGTGGGCAGATTCTGGTGCTAATAGGCACGTCTGCTATGATAAAAATAAAAATTGGTTTAAAAGGTTTACTCCCTTTGAAGAAGAAAAGACCATTATGCTTGGTGATTCAAGTAAAACCAAGGTCATTTGGAGTGGTGAGGTCGAGCTAAAATTTACCTCTGGACGTATTTTGCTGCTCAGAGATGTGCTCTATACACCATCTATGAGAAAGAATTTGATGTCAAGCTTTCTACTCAACAATCAGCTGGTTTCAAGCAGACTATGGAGTCTAATTAATATGTTATTACTAAAAATGAAGTTACTGTGGGCAAGGGTTATATTTGTGATGGAATGTTTAAATTGAGTATTGAGAATAAAGCATAGCATGCTTCTCTTTATATGCATTACTAGTCTTTACATTCTTAGCATGAACGCTTGCTTCTTTCTTGGATATGGAATAAAGAATAGCGGTTCATTTCGTTTTGTTATTGGAATAAAGTAACTCTTGAATGAGGTGTCTTTTTTTTATATGAAATGAAAAATATATTTAAATCCAAACATTAGTGGGGGCGGTCAAGTTTTGTTTTTGGTGTTATTTGGCATCTTCATATTAAAAAAAAAAAAAAACTTATATCGTGTTTTTTATTTCTTTGCATTTTATGGGACTAATGCCACATAGGTAACTCATCACTTAGGTACATAAACTAGAAAAAATTTCAAATGGCATACAATTCATGTTTGAAGACATCGGATTTTTTTTTTTGTTGTCATCATTTGATATGTTCAAAATGTACATTTTTTTTTTGGATTTAGTATCATAACAGGAAGTTTGTTTTGACATGTGTAATTTTGATTTTGTTATCTTGAAATAAAATTTGGGTGCATGTCTTATTACTGCTTGTGGTTGGTTGCCGTATTCTTCTTATGTCAATTATGGAGTTGAGCTAATATGGCTTCAACAAGAAAGCCAATGGGTTGAGAGATTTGTTCCTTTATGGAAAAATTCAATTTTATAAATATTAATTTGTTGTGATGTACTATTACAATTAGCAGAGTACAAAGCCATAATTATAATAGTAAATCTAGATCTTTATGAAGAGAAAAATACAGTATTGTGAGATTTTTTTTTTTTATGGTGTTTATTAATTTAGATTGTGTTAAGTATTGTGATAATTTTGCAAATCCACTATCCAAGGCCTTGATTAGAGAAATGATGTGGAATACATCAAGGGGAATGAGATTGAAACTCATAAATTCTTGAGCCATGTATGAGAACACTAACCTGGGGACCAGAGATCCTGAGAACCGGATTCAATGGGAAAACGAATCATATGATGGTCATAAGAAATGCACTATTCTTTTTATTTCTCATTCTTATGATGTGAGTGCATCTATCTTGTAATGTGGTGAAGGATGAGTTTTTGAAGAAATTCTTAATGAAATTATGTAGCTCTTATGAGTGGGGTGTAAGAATTACAGGAGCACTCTTGACAGATTTCATCTATGTGAGTGAGAGTGGGGTCGCTCTCTATGAGAATTGGGTTTGTTTTCAAATACACTCATGAAATCGGGATTAACATATGGCCGTAATGTGTTAGCGAATAAAGCTTATGTCAACACCTGGATTTTTATGTGTGAATGATAATTTTTTATTTCCCTTAAACAGTCATAGTTTAAGTCTGAGACCACAATTGACTCTAGAGTAAAAGTTGTTATTTCACTAAGTGAAGGTTCAAGGCAGAGCACACCTTCATGATGCGTAATAATCTTTATTTTGTCTGGAAGTATCACTTTTTTAATTATTAAAAAATAGTGGGGGATTGTTGGTAATTTTTTTTAATAATATTATATTTGTTAATTAGATTTATTTTATTATACCGTTGCTTTTAACAAAATTTCGGATAAAATAATTTAGATTGTTTTTCGATTTACACTAGCGAGATTTGCTAAACTCTAGGAGCACATTTGCACATGTTGGACATGGTTGTTGGCTTGTTGAGGTTGTTCTCTGGAATGGAGGAGAATGGAATCAAATTGTTTTTAAACATCCAGATTTTTTGTGGAAAATGGTAGAGGACTAGTGGTGGGTGGCTAGTTAGCCGTTGCCTATATGTTTCTCCATTGGTGAGCGCACGTGTTTGACTTGGTCATGGTTTTGTTGAGATAGTGTTCTAAAATCTAGGAGCTGAAAGTGCACCTGTTTGTAGTGGTTTGATAACGTAAATACAGTTTTAATGGCTTTAAATAGTATCTGAAGGGAAACTATCAAGCTATCAAGGTGGTGTGCTTGTGAAGAAAATTTGAGTTCAAAAAATACATTAAAAAATAATAATAATACTCTTGAGATATTTCTAGATATTAGAAAGGTGTTCTTTTGGTGAAGCTTTGGGCTCAATCACTTATGCAGAGTTGATTAGAGCTATACGACAATCAGTTGGGCTGTTGTATCCTGGAGGAGTCAAGTCAAAGTAGTTTGCTGCACCGGTTTAAATTGAATTACCGCAGAGGGCTTGAATCTCTTTAAAGAGAGCGACATTTCCATGCCTCAGTCCAAGCTGATTTTTCATTTGAATTGTTCATTTTTTGTTTTTTTTTTTATTTCATTATTGTGTATTCACTAACACATACAACTATGTAAAGGGATCACTTCTAACAAAAAAAGTAAAGACCTTTGACGCGAGAAAATGTAACCTTACCTTGGAATCCAATAAATATAGCCAGGAAAAAAAGTAAAGACCTTTGATTATAGTTCTCTCGCAAACAAAGGAAATGGTTTTGTTTCCTGTACAGACCTTTGATTTTTAAACTTATATGGCTAATGAGACTTGTTCATTAATTGAATTTTCATGCTTGCTTTTGTTGCCATGATTTTGGAAGTTTGGCACTTTGCATCTTTCCATTATTAGTGGTGCTGCAAAACTAAGACAATTGTCCAATAAAACATGCTATAAATGTTCAGACTAGTTTTTCTAAATGAGAGAATACCTTTGGAATTTGTTTGTCAATTAGAACATGTTCCATATAGCCCAAGCCAGTTTTTACAAGCTCTTCTATCAGCATAAACAAATTCATTATTAGTTCTATTGTTCAGCATCAAAAAGATTCATACTAGTTACAACAACATTTTTCATTTGCTTTTTCTTATCCAAATTGGTCGTTCATGTTGGGATTTGGGCCGTTTGACAAACAGTAAATAGGAAGTCACGCAGCGGATGCAACAAAGAGAACTGAAACAAAAGACACAAAACAGCGATAGACACCAAGATTTAAAGTGGTTCGGCTTAATATAAGTCTACGTCCACTGTTGGGTCGGTCTCAATGAATTCACTATAACAACAGAGATGGAGTACGAAAATTGAGTTACAAGATTTCTCACTCTAGAAACACCAAATCTCACGTACAAGTTACAAAACTCTCTCTCACAACTCTTAAACCTTTATAAAATAGTTCTTTACTCAAAATCTAAACCAAAAACCTCTAGAGCTCCTCACGTCTCTCAGCGTTCAACTAAACGCGATTCTTCTTATAGGCGATATCTCGCTCGAGCGAGACTCTCTCGCTCGAGCGGAACACTATTCCAAACGGCACTGACCCTAGAAACCAATGTTAGCTGGAAGCGATGCAACCCTAGGGTTGACTCTCGCTTGAGCGGGAGGTCGAGCGAGAGTCGAGCGAAATCTCTACCTGGATTTTCCGTGATCTCGCTCGAGCTGGATGTTGAGTGAGGGGTCGAGCAAACTCTCTGTCTGATGACTTGCTCGAACGGGATGTCGAGTGATGATTGAACGAAGTCATGGGTTGAGGCTTACTCGAGCTACCGCTCGAGCGAGGGGTTGAGCAAGAACAATTTGATGTGCTTAATTGACCTCAATTGAAGCCACATCTCAACAGTCATGATGTTGAAATAGGATGTTTCAAGAGCATAACTATGAGGAATTAAAAGAGGAAGAGGATGATGACACAGTTTTTGTTCTGACTGATGAATAGAGGGAGTTCTTTGCGAAATTTAAAGCAAAGAGGAAATTAGGTGATAATTTTATACTCTGTTTTTTGTTCCCTCACAAAAATGTTGTTTTTTAATATACGTTCTTTGCACAAATCTAGCTTACTTATGTTTCACAGAGAAAAAGCAGGCTAAGAAGAAAGGAAAAAATAAAGAGAATGATAGATGCTTCTCTTTAAAATATAAGTGAATTATGGTAAAAGAAGGATAGATGCTTTTGCTGAGCACCTGAATAGAGGTAAGGAGACCTTTGGACGTTGTGTGGAGTCTATTCACTATTGATATCATTGCTTTAGGTAGTGCTTCAGCAATTTTATAATTAATTCTATAGTCGTAGGAGTGCACAAAGGTCACATACTTAGACAAAGTTAAGAAGATTAATCTCAAATGTTTTGTAAAGCACAGCAAATTCTTTTAATGCCAGGACATCTAGAGTCCCATGAAAACCATTGCTGCTAATTCTTCTATTAGTCCCATGAAAAACTATTAGATCCACATTCTTCAAGTTTTTGGAGGGGAAAATAATGGAAAATTCTATCTGTAGCAAGAAAATGTAATTTTTATTTTTATTTTTTTGCTAAAGTTTCTGGTTTTGTAATCTTTATCATTTGAGTGAGCTTAACAACTTTAGTTATATCATTCACAATGTTTGTGTCTTGCTTTTACTTGTTTCACATGATTTTTGTGCAATGGATGTGTTTTGTTTCTGATGTTGAGGGGCAAGGGCGGACCCAGCTTAGGTAGCCCCCCAAAGTTTTTTAAAAATCAATTTATAATATAAATATATATAATTAAAATTCTCTCTCAAATTAAAAATAAATAAAAATTGCCCCCCCCAAAAAATTGTTTTTACTAAAATTATTCATTTAAATCTTAATATATATCCATTTATATTCTAATTTTTAATTTCACTTAAACTCAAATTTCAACTCACATAATCTCACAGTTACTTAACTAACAGTCTAACTCTAATAAAAAAAATGATTATAAATTTATATAATTGTAAAATTGATTGATTATACTCACTTATTTAGTTTCAGTCTAACTTGTATGATTATGAAATATAGTTTGTTAAAAATTTAACAGCATTACATCATTACTTATTAGAAAATTCTCAAATTTATTCTTAATCTATAAATTTTCTTAAATCATAGAAAAAAATGAGCAAGTACTTAAAAATAATTGATTTTTTAAAAAAAAAACGTGAACAATTCAAAGATTAATATACATTTAGAGAGCTCGATAATAACAAAACATGACACTTTTATCACTGATGATCATCCTTATAAAATTTACATTTATTGCACATTTTATCGATCGTCCTCTCCAAACACAAAATTTTAGTTCCGCCCCTATTAAGGAGTGTGTGTGTGAAGTCATTCTACTGGATGTGTAAAAAGTTGGGACTTTAGTTCAAGTCAAGCCAAGAATTTTGTCCACCAGAACACTCACTAAACATGGGGAACTCTTGAGAAGTTTGTAAAATATTCTGATAATGTTTGGAAGTCAGCTGTGTCTCGAGAGATCTCTATGAAGTTAATGGCAGCAAATGCATTTTGAGACCCGTTAAAACACAGCAAGATTCGAAGCTCTTTTGATGGGTCAAGCAATTCAAGAAACACAGAAAAAACATGTATAATTTTGTTATCGCTTGGTTACAGCATTTTGAGGTCTGTTACGTAATGTCATTATTTTCTGGATATAGCTTGGTGTAAAATAACAATACAACAAACACAGGAAACAAGTGTAATTTTGTTAGTCTAGATGCATGGAATGGTTTGAAAGACAACTACATCGTGTAACTGAAGTATATAGCATCAAACATTACTGCTCATCATCCTCCTATATATATCTCTGGTTGTTCTGCGTACATCAAGATGAATTAAGAAAGAAAATAAAAAGCAAGTATGTTAGTCAATTTAAGGATGATTCGATTACTTTCCAAAGAGGCAATGCTGAGATTTCTTTTGTTTATGTTCACGAGCATACTAAAGCAACTGTTTTATTTACAAGGCTGTGTTGCCTCTTTATTCATATTTTGGTGAACAACCATTCTCTGAGCAGAACAAAAGCGGGAGCTCACTTTCATAACATGTTTAATTAACTTTGCTGGTTCCATGGGTAAGTCTATAGCTTTAATTGAACTAGACCCGTTCGCTTCTGATGGATGCTTGTAGTGATGTTATGAAACTTAACTTTTTGTTTTGTATTAAGAGTTTTTACAAGCATCCAGGAAAGAATACCAAAAAGTGGTATCCGTGTTTTATATTCTTGATTACTCATTCCCACACAATTAGTAATTTGTGTTCCTTTCTTTATTGAAAGAGAGAACCTCACACTGTTTCATCAACCAAAGTATATATATATATATATACATATATATATATATATATTTATATGCAGCACAAGAAAATATTATAGGCACTGAAGCAGATTCTTAAATTCCAACTTCCAAATCCACGTTCAATGGTTCAAATTACAGTGTTAATATGTACTTCTACCATACATAGTTCCCAACTACATACACAGGGTTACAACATACTAAGGTCATTATGGTGACTATGTACACGTGGATACAAAACTGTTCATTTTTTGGGCTTTTGTCCAACTACATATGCCATCAAGTTGCAACCATTAATGGTGTGGTGGGCAAGCTTTTGAGTCAATGTCCAATATCTGCAATACAAGTAAAAGAAATTCAAGATGCATAACAGAAGCACCACATCGTATGCACAAATGAATAATAATGAAAGAGTTCTTTTATGCCAAAGTTTCATATTATTATTATTTTTACTTGCAAATAGACTACCAGGAATGATATATAAGATATTTAAACCTTCTTACTTACGAAGAAACAGATATTTAAACCTTTCTATTTAGTGGAAAGTTGTAAACATTCCTCTTAAGTAAGAGGCGATGATTGTAATGAAACATACAAATTGTTGAAATTACTTCTCGTGACCACACTGGAATCCTTGTGTCCAGCAGGTTTAATTTGAACCTTCCAGCAAGAGAGCAATTTAATCATTATCATGAGGATGCAATAATTTTTGGACCATATTAATCCTTAAAAAATACATTTCCTTATGACATACAAAGAAGATTACAGCAAATTGATCGCTTGAAACAGGGGACACTATATCAAGAATTAGAAAGGAAGATAATCTACAAAACATGACCATTGGAGCATACTTCACAGAAAAAAGCAGCTAGATATTACCTCTAATACAATGTCATATAGTTCTTCGATATTTTCTCGGCCAGATATGACAATGGGGAAGGGTCCTGCCATTTAAAGAACACATCGTATAGCATGTCGTCACACCTCTTTCATGCAAGAAATTAGGGAAAAACACGGAGAATAAAAAGAAATAAAACACAGAGAACTCAAGTAACAGGAATCAAAAATCAACAAAATCAAATCTTCATACCAAGCCCAAAAAAAAAAAAAAAGAAAAACAGCTCTATACATATTGGTTCTAGAATAGACTTTAAAAAATAAAACAACAATAAAAATAATAGAGAGACCAGTTGTTACATGGTCCAAGTTCTGAGATTGAAGAAGCTTAAAGGTGGGAACGAACGAACGAACGAACGCATTTTGGTTGGCGTCATGGGCTGGGCTGTTACATTCGGGTAGGCGTCGTGGGCTGGGCTACTACGTTTGGGTCAGCGTCATGGGTTGCTGCATTCGGGTCGCTTTGTGGGCCATTTGTTTTGGGTCGACATCGTGGGTCTTCGTGGGCTTGCTGGTTTGGGTAAGCCGACTGGGCCAGCTGCGTGGGTCGACTTCGTGGGCCACTTGTTTGGGTCAACCGACTGGGTCAGCTCGTGGTCAGCTTCATGGGTCATTTTTGTCAATATCGTGCATTCTTGGGTTGTGGAATAGCATTTTTGAGTTGTTTATCATCTCATAATCAATCTTTTGAAGTTGTTCTATTCCAAGAAAATAAGTTGAAATGCTAGATTTATTCAGGAATTTTGTATGAAGAAAATTAGGTTGTTGTAGTTAACCAACCTATAATTAGATAATTTAATATGCTTGATCAGGAAATAAAAAATCTGCGCTTCTAATCTATGTTTGCTTCTGCTTGGGGAGAATCATGAAACTATTCCTCATGTTATCCTTTTGTGTAACAACACATGCAATAAATTTTACCCGTACATTCTATTTGGTTTGGTTTGTTGAGAGGCTGATCAGATGGTTATGCATGTTTAATTCTCATGTTCTGTTGTTTGCCATTTGCTGCTCTTGATTAACTTTTGTCTATTCTAATATAATTGTGTGAGTACAAACAAGGAAAACCAAATAATAGAGATTACAATACTTCTCATATTTAGCAATTACGACACAAAATACTTCTCATATAAAAAATTCACCCAAATATGTATGTAAAAGAATATTTGTGAAATGTTTAGATTGGACCCCTGAATAAAAATTACATTCAAATGTGTTTCTCTTTTCTAGACTTTCTAGATTATCATTTATCTTTGGAAATATGTTTGTCTTTTGAAATTTGGATATAGGAAATGTATGCCGCAAATAACTGTTTTTTTCTTTCATAGGTATAGCTACTGGTATTAGCCTTTTATAAGCAACTCGTTAATTATTGTTGAATGAAACATAAATTAATTAGTGGATCATTTACTTTTTTGGGTTATTCTGGCATGTTAGACATCTTAGAGGTGTACTGGTTTCAATTTTGGTTGTAGTTAATATTCATTGGCTTGATGTGTTCAAGTTTATACTTGTGTATTGTGAAATGGTTATGGCATAACTCAGTCAAACATGATGTTTTCCTTTTCTTTTGTTTGTTGCTAGAGGTGCACCTTGTTTTCTATTAAGAAATAATAATCTCACGTTGTTTTGTATTTTTTTTTTTCTTGGAAGAAATATGTATAAGATTAGTCTTAAGTCTCTTTCTTGGTCGATATAGTTAATTTTCCTTAATACTTACATTGCACTGACCTTAGATACTAAACAACTTGTACAGGGCATGGGAAAAGGGGAAGAACACCCATTTCCACTAACATCATCTAGTTCAAATCCCCTAACCTCAATATGTTATATCAAATTTAAAAAACTTATTGCAACTCAATGTTTAGTATCTTAATTATCATTGTTATTTTTATGTTAGGGCATCCCTCAAATTAGGCGAGTAAACTTTTCAAATGACATGCACAGACACTTTGGACCAGTGCCTGCACGGTCCGCAGCTATTATGCCATATCTAGCTGGCAACCAAAATCTAAGTAACATTCAAGTGATTTTTCAACTTCGTTCTTGTCTATTAGGTATAAGTTAATTGTTTTGTAAGCAGTTGAATTGCTTTAATTTATTTATTTATTTTGTTTAAGCAAAACATTGGTTACCCATTTCAATATGGGATGGGACCCTCCCTTGCCATTTATCGCTACAAGCTCCTCAACGAGCCTAAAAATTGGTCAAGAAGATAGACCCAATTTTATGGAAATTGAAGCACCATGTACTTTCGCTTGAGTTGATGAAGAGATTCAAGAGGATAGACCAGATGAACAGGAAACCTACAATGGCACTACTGGTACACCACAGTTAGTGCAAACGGATGGTGATGATATCATTCAGAAGCCAAAGTCGAGGAAGGAGTTGATTCTTTCGAAGAGTTTCTAAACTATTATAAGCATTATGCTAAAAATTGCGGGTTTGGGGTGATGACACAAAGGAGTGAGAGGTCAGAGGACCAACATATCAAATGTCACCCTCGGTTGTGCACGAAGAGGGAAGGCCCGAAATAAAAGTACCAACATCGCCAACCCACGTCCGACAGGAAAGACTAATTGTAAGGCAAGGATTAATGCCTTAAGAGTCGGGGGAAAGATGTGAATGACAACCGTCCATACTACACATAATCACGGCCTAAGCCAGCAGAAATCTCGCGTCTTTCGATGTAACAAAGAAATGAGTGAGACAGTAAAAAAAATTCTAGACCTAAACGACAAAGTTGGCATCCGATCAAATAAGAGTTATGGATCTCTTGCTGAAGGCACAGGTGGCTCTGAGAACCTCCCAATTTTGGAAAACGATTGCCACAATTACATTAACAAAGCACGACATCTATGACTTGGTGCAGGTAGTGCTGGAGTACTTCGAGATTATTTTGTGAGGATGCAATTAAATAGTAACGATTTTTTTTGCGTTGATGGATGTAGACGATGACGGGAGGTTGAAGAATGTTTTTTAGGTAGATCCACGCAGTCGAGTAGCCTACCAGTATTTTGGTGATGTAATCACATTTGACACCACATACTTAACAAATAGGTATGGGATGCCTTTTGCACCATTTGTTGGCGTAAACTACCACGGCCAATCAATTATTTTAGGAGTTGGGTTGATTTCCAGTGAGGACACAGAAACCTTTATATGGTTATTCCAGACTTTGTTACAGTGTATCAACGGTATAGCTCCAAGGGCTATTATTACCGATCAAGACAGAGTAATGAAAAATGTAATTGCTATTATTTTTTCAGACACTCGACATATATTCTGCTTGTGACATATATTGAAGAAAGTCCCTAAAAAGCTTGGGTCATATATTGCATATAAAAGTGGGCTGAAAACTAAGCTGATGAAATGTGTATACAACACTCAAACTATTGAGGAATTTGAGAAATGTTGGGAGGGGTTTATTAACACATACGACTTACATGAGAATGCGTGGATAAAAAGTCTACATGCGAAGCGTGAGTATTGAGTACGTATTCCTAAAAGAGCACTTTTGGGCTAGAATGAGTTCAACATAGTGCAGTGAGAGTATGAACGCCTTATTTGACGGTTATGTTCATTCAAATACAAATTTGAAGGAGTTTGACAGTCATTTAATGACACCATTCCCTACGTCTGTAGATCTCCAATTGAAAAGAAATGTCAAGAGTTGTACACGAATGTTAAATTCAGAGAAGTTCAGAAGCAAGTGATTGTTGTGCTTGATTTGGATCCATATCTACTTAGATCGGATGGTGTAATGAAGAGTTATTTGGTAGAAGATGAAGTGTGTCTTGAGGAGTTCACTAAATTGCTTACATATTCAGTAGACTTTAATGAAGAATACTGCAATGCAAAGTGTTCATGTGAGTTATTTCAGATGAGGGGGATACTGTATAGGCATGTTCTAGCCGTATTCAAAGCAAACGGTATAAAATCACTGCCAAACTATTACATTTTATATTGATATAGGAAGGACATCAAGAGGAGATATATGTTAATCCGCAATTGCTTTGATGCAGGGGATCAAATACCAAATGGTGATAGACATTTAATCCTATTGAGTATGTGTTATCAGATGATAACTTATGCGCTAGATTCTAACGAGCAATTTGAAGAAGCAAAGAAGATGATTAATGAGTTGACTGAATTCCTTCGAGTATACCAACGCCCCCCATCTATGACCCAAATAGGTTCAAATGCGACAAATTTTAAAGTGTATTTCCTTAAATAGTTCTTTATAACTACTTAAGAGATAATACAATTTCTATAATTATATTATGTTTTATTATTTAATAGTTCTTTTTTCGTTAACAAGCTTGAATATTGGTTTTACGATGTTGGACATAACTGCAGTTAGTAGTTCACAACAAGTCAAGAGTCCAAATGTGGTCAGAGGAAAAGAAAGACCCCCATCTCTAAGAAGAGCATCCAGGATTGAGACAAACATGCAGAAGATTAAAGCCAAACAAAAGAAAGTATCAGTCAAAGGGAAATGTAAATAAGTGCATGTTTTAACATTGGGAGAATTAAAAATAAATATGTTCATGTATTTAGATTTATAATGTAAACTTAGAAAAAAATGACCATTTTTACTTGTTACTTTATTATTAGCGAGATGAAGGAGATACACCTCAAGAAGGAGTAACACCAAACATGGACACGTGCAAGAATTTGTTTGGCCCATCAGAAATAGATATCATCAGTCCTGGACAAGTGCAGGTATCAAAAATAGAATTCTTTGATAGGACTAAAATTCCATATTTTAGTCTAAAAGTTTGAAAAATCATTACCTCATTGTTATTGTTTCCATTTGAAATGTGAGATAGTAAGCAAATTAGAGAGTAAATAATCATGTTTAATATGTCCTAATAATTTTGTTTCTTATTTTTCAACAGCTCAACTATTAATAGTAGTGGAACCCAACATCGAGAAACAGTAATTCAAAGTCAAGAAAGTGTAATATTTCTAAACTTTTCACATTTTATTGTAATATTTACATGACATTAATATTCAATTCAATAATATTTGCATATTAATCCTAATAGATGTAATTTGGGTTAGGTGGCTCACAACTGGTACACATTGGGTTGGATGGATCACAACCGGTGTACCTCGAGTTGGATGGATTACAACCGATGCAATAATGTGGTTAATGGTTGACACGAGATTTTTTTTCGTTTTTGATGTAATTTTTGGATATTCTAGAGTACCTATTTGTGTATTTCATGTAATTCTCGAAAACTTTTGTGTATTTGATGTAATTAATGGATATTAAACAGGTTATGGATGTATGTAACTAGCAAAGAATAGGTGATGGAATTTTTTGGTATTTTATGTAATAAATGGATATTAAACAAGTTATGGATGGATGTAATTAGCAAAGAAGAGGTGATGGAATTTTTTAGTACTTTATGTAATTAATGAATATCAAACAGGTTATGTATGTGTGTAACTAGCAAGGAAGAGGTTATGGAATTTTTTGTGTATTTGATGTAACTAAATTGAAGTTTGTGGAGAACTAGCTCATAATGTAGCTGCAATTAGTTGCCAATGGCAATATTTTTTGATGAGATTATCATTTCATTACAAACACTATATTTGTGATTAACTCTTGGCTGATGATCTGTTTAAACATGAAGTTTGTTTCTTTTAGGACAAGTTTTTTCTGTTTCTAAGAAGTATATATAAATGGGTTAGTCATAATATCTGTCACTCTTAGCTTAAGATGGCTTATTTTTTCACTTCAGCTCTGGCCTAGTTGAGAAAACTGATCATATCCTCTATTTTGAGTGATTGCATTAATGGGGGGACAGTAGATATGATGCTCTTGACTATGGCTAAAAATGAACCAAGGTACTCGACAGCCCGCTTAGTACTCGCTCGGTTAAACTCCAATCGAACTCGATTCGTGAAAAAAAAAAAAAAACTCATTCGTGAAATTAGATACCCGCTCGATTAGTAAATGATACATACCCGACAAAACTCGACTCAACTCGACTAAGACTCATTTGTTTATGCTTAAGTCGACTCGTTAGCTCGACTCGATTAAAATTCATTTATATATTGATAAATATATACACATATATGTTATATATATATATATATATTGCTAATAATATAAGTATAGCATTTTTATAATCAAATATGTAATATGTAATCTTATTACTTATATTTATATGATAAATATGCTTCATAGTTATATTTTATTATTAGTCCATAAAATTTAATAATTTCATATATTAGTATGTAGAAAGCATGTGAAATACGTATATGTTATCATATTATGTGTATTTATTAATAATACATATATAAGCATATGACATATTGTTATGATGAATAAATATCAATTAGTTAGATATTAAATATTAATTTTTTATTATTTATTTATTTTTAAATTTTATTCAAAAAATTAAAAAAAAAAATCGAGCTCGAATTTGGCTAGACTCGAGTTCGTTTGTGAGACGAGCTCGAGCTCGAGTTCGAGCTGAAAGTTTAGTTTATCGAGTCGAGTTCGAACAAAAAATAAATAAAAACTCGAGCTCGGGCTCAAGCTCGAATATTTTGAATCGAACTCAAGCTTAGCAAGCCAAAGCTCGGCTCGATTCGATTCAGCTCGATTATAGCCCTACAGGCTTGACAGTTTGTGTTTTCTTCTCCTGATTTTTAATGCCTGCCAACAACCATGTCAAACGCTACAGGATTCCTGCCTCTTCCCTGGTCAATCCAAATAAAAATTGCTTTTGGCGTTGTAAAGGACCTTGCCTTTCTTCATGAAAAAGCTCAATGGCCTATCATTTATCGTGATTTCAAAACATCTAATGTTGTACCAGATATGGTATGTGACAAACTATTTTACTAGCTCAACGGCCTTTTTTTTTAAATGTTTCTAGTGGCTCTTTATATATCCAACTCACTAAGAATATGAATAAACACTACAATATTTGTTATGCTAAACCAAAAATAGAAGATCAAACCAAAATTGAAATGTAAAATGACATATAATCCATTTTCATCCAAAAATTGTTTTAGATTCATTTCCGTACTCTATACATGAATGGCATGGGTGCATTCATGAAAGACAATTTATAAGTACTACATAGAGGAGCAACTAATGTTTTTTTACAAATTACAAAAACTTGGGTATTTGAGCTTCAAAAACATAAATTGTGATATTCTCCTCAGGTAAAAATCACTTCGCCTCCCGTCAAATCATCTGATCTTCTCTCTACATGCATATGATTCTTGCCTGCAAATCCGATTCAATCCACGGCCTCTGTCATTCTACCTTTCAAAGAAAAATAACCAAAGGAAAAAATTCAAACACTTCGTATTAAATCAAATGTGTAATTGAATCTGTAGGCATGTTTCTAGGACTTACAAGCATGTCTCTTCCCATAAATAATACCATCTCTACTGTTTTCCTTTCCTAACAATTAGTCTTTATTAGAATTAAAAGGCCCTTTCTAATTGAATTCATGCATATAATTCTATTCTATAACTGAGCAATATCTGATCATGTTTATAAATCCACCGCATGCACTAACGTTTGTGTGTGTGCGTGTGTGTGTGTATATATATATATATAATCATTGTACATATATGTCTCAGAAATCATGAAAAACTGATCCAAATAATCTAGGAGCCAATATCAGACAGATAATTATAGTTTACCTCGCAGCCTAGAGAGCAATGGATGAAGGATTCTTGGAGGCTTCTGTCGCAAGAAGTGCAATAGTTTCCAGATCCCTTAAATTGCCTGTTTTGAGGTCTCTTCTTGATAAACACCACTTTGGCAATATTGATCATACAAGCCTGCAGTTGAAGACTCAGCAAAATTATAATCAAAACATGCATACTGGAGAAGATTAAAATTATAAAGAAAAGTAGTACTAATTAATTGACCTTGTTTATTAATTTATGTATATTCTTTGAGCATTTTTCTTCTTGTCGTTTTGCCCCGTCTGTTCCTTCTTATCCACAAAAGCAAATGTCATAATGTTGTTGGAAGCGATCAGGTAAATGAATTTACTTTCCCTGTCTAGAGGCGTAAACAAAGAGCCAAGGACTACGTAAAATGGCAAGACCAAAACACAGTCAGGAAAAAACGAAGTCCTATATGAAAACATTAAAAAAAAAAGTTTCTTATGAAAAGATTTTTGATCAACCCGTGCAAAACCATGCATATAGCAAGAAGTTCAAAGTGAGGAAGCAATGCATGAAAAACAGAATACAGGCACTGATGGTCTGATAGGCACTGATATACAAGTAGTTTATTCCCAATTCAAATCGTTAGCTCAATTCAATTAAAATTTATCTTAAATATATATAAATAATTTATTCTTATATATTAATATATTTATATAAATATATGCTTTTATATATATTAAATTTAATAATAGAAGTATAGTTTATTAAAATATATATATATATATATATATATAAAAGTGCAACATCAAGTTGGTGTAACAGTACCAAAAACTGTTTCGTGTTGTGAAGTGGCTCATTTAACTTAAGTTAATGACTTTTAAGACTCTAAGCAGTGAATATATGTGGATCTTGAAAACTCACGTGTCAGTGAATAAGTTACTAGTTGTTAGGAGAAACTTTTGATCGACAATACAAGTTGTTCTGCTTTTTGGATTTCAAAGTTAGTAGTTGCCAAGAACAAATAAAAAAGAAAAAAAACAGAGCTTGAAAAAACCATGCATGAGATGCAAGTAGTTCTGCTTTTTGAAAAAAACCATACATGATGCAAAAGCATGACTTGCATGAGATGTATTATAGCAGGTGAAAGATAGTGATCTCTATTATTATAAAGTACGTGACTTAATATGGTATCTATTCTTATAAAGTTATTTTTATTATAAATTAAATCTAGTGTATCATATAAGTCATGTCAATTCTGAAGATTATTTGTTGTAATGGAATGCTGTGTTGTAATGGAATGCTTTTTCAAATCAAACTAAACAAATAAAATAATATATTTTCCAATATCCAAGTGAATTCACAAACTCAATCATTGACAAATAAAAGACACGAAAAAAACAACTAACATCCATTCCAAAAACCACAAACTAAATCATGATTCAGATATCAAAAGCTTTAGAGGCCCTGTTTATTGTTCAAGAAGAACCCTCCTCTACAAACTCCAATTTACATTAAGATAAAGTCAGCTGCTTAATGTGGCATACTTGTAGTCAAGATCTATTTATTTTAACAATGTAAATGTAAATGCAGGAATGTAAAGATACATGTTTTATGAGTAATAACAGATTTTCTAAAAAACTCAAAAGGCAAAAAAAAAAAAAAAATGTGAACTGCTGGCACTTGACTGAAATGAGGTGAGAAAAAAGTGAAGGAAATAGGCTAATAGCACTAAAAAGATTTTATAGGTAAAATGAAATATTATTGAAACAAGTAAATAGCCATGGGAAAAGTACACATACGCCTTGAACTTAAATCAATTCTATTTCATGTATCAACAAGGATCCACTTTCACAGAGATAAAATCGAAAGAAACAAAAATTCCTCTTTCACAAAATAACTCACCTATAGCTTTTTGCTAGTGTTTTTTGGAGTAGGACCACTGAAATTATTAAATGATAAGTCCATGTGCAATACAGTGAAATATAATTAGTAACATTTTAAACAACTGAAATAGAGAAAGCAGATTTGAAAGACCTGTGAGATTAGCAACAGTTCTAGGAATCTGACCAGATAACTTGCTTTTACTGAGCCGCCTGAAAAGCTTGCATAGGTAAATCTCTGACCAATATATTTTCCATCATATGTTCAAATTTAAAAATCTAAATCAAAACATTGTAACCTATCAAATATTCTCAATTTATGTGAAAATTTGATGACTCTCTCTTTCTGCCTGTCTCTCTCTATCTCATCTCTCTGAAATGCAAGAAAATAAGTTCAAATCTAGGTTTTTTCAGTTTGATTTTATTAATGACATTCATCCAAGTCATATTAATCATTATTCTTTAATAGTTTGATCTCAATGTGAGTTCCCAAACTCAATCACTTAGTATAGAACCCTAGCCTACTTTACTTAGAAGTAGTTTATGGTGTAAAAAATGTAAATACATTATACGACATTCATTTGATACTAAATCACAGAAAAGATTGATGTAAAAGGATTAGAGTTTTACCGGCTATGAGGAAACCAAGAAAATGGCGAAATATCCGCTGGGTGCATGGAGGCAGCGAGCTCCAAGAACACCAGCTTCGGAGAAAATCAAGCAAACCGCTGTGAGAATTGGGCATATGGGGGAGAAAGTGAAGTCTCAGAGTGTGGAGGGAAAAACTAGAAAGCTGGGGGAAAATAAGCCAAGTGTTTGGTGGGTGAATTAAAGGTGTATTTTTCGGCGATTTATTTCGCTGCTGATAAACACTATGCGCTGCAACAAAGCACCAATAAAAGTGAGATCAATGCTAAGGTAATTTGTTGCGGCGAAATAAATCGCTGCAATTAAATCTTTATATACTTTATAGCGATTAGTTTCGTTGGAAAATGAGACAACGAAACACTATCGTTTGTTGCAGTCGATACATTCACCGTAAAAAGCCAATAACACAAAACCGCGAAGTGATTCGCTGCAGTAGTAGATTTACCGCCGCAATAACTTATAAGGAACACCAACTATTAAACCTATGCGGGGAAAATAAAATTCGTCGCAAATAACAATAAACACAACAATTTTTTTCTTGAAGATTTTAAATTCCCCAGTAAAGATACTTTTCCTTGTAGTGTTTTAAACATACTCTTTGTCATTCTGGTGGGGGTATTCTTACCAAAAACTATTTACAATGCCAATGAGTATGAGACACTATAACTGCTACTAATGTCACTTATCATAGAAGATATTTTACTACAAAAGTGAAATTACTAAATTAGGGATAGAAAAAATCTCAAAATAGCTTCCAATTTTGAGATATGGTGTTTAGCTAGATTCGACAAGTACAACATACTACATTTTTCTAAAGTTAAAGATGTATATGCTTAAAATAATTTTTTTTTGATAAGTAATCAAAATGATTTTATTAATAGAAAGAGCTAAGCCCAGGTACACCGGTGGTATATCTGAGAAAACTTAACTAGAGGTTACAAGACAAAAGAAAATCATGGACACTAAGTCTGTTACAAGAAATAGATCCCGCCCAAGAAAGCAAAGTTCTATAGAAGAAAATTTTTAGTTCCTCTAAAGATCTCTCACAATCCACAAAGATCCTTGCATTTCTCTCACTCCAAATGCACCAACACATACAGATAAGAACTATACGCCAAATGGATGCCACCTGTGAGTTACCCTAGAGTTCTCTCCAACTGGCTAGAAAATCCACCAAGTGAAGGGGCATGACCCATGATAAACCAAGTCTTATGAAAAAATCATCCCACATCTTCTTGGCCATCTTGTAGTATAGGAATAAATGATCCATGGATTCTCCCTGTTGTTTGCACATACAGTACCAATCTATCACAACTACACGGCGTTTCCTCATGTTGTTTATTGTTGAGATCTTGTCCAGGGTTGCTGTCCATACAAAAAATGCCACTCTCGTCTTCCAAATACTCTTCCATTGGAATCTAGGTAGTCCAGGAGTAAAAAGGACTTGGTAGAAAAATCTAACTGAGAAAATATCTTTCTTTGAGTGTCTCTATTTCAACTTATCCTCCATGTCTCCTAGGATGTTGAAAGAGTATAATGATGCGAAGAACTCCATAATGATCTCCATCTCCCAGTCTTGGGCATCCCTCACAAACTCAATGTTCTATTGAGGGGTGCCATTAGAAAGGACTACAAGATCTGCAATCAATGCATCATTTTCTCTTGCAAGCTCAAAAATAATGGGAAATAAGGCTTTAAGGCTAGTTGTGCCTCTGCACCAATTATCATGCCAAAAGCTAACCTGCGAACCATCCCCTACCACAAGATCTTCCTGACCTCTAAAAGATTCACAGTGTTTCCTTATGAACTTCCATAAACCCATCTTGTATATGCCTTGGACTTCATTTGAACACCAACCACCCCGAGAGACTCCATATTTTGAATCTATTACCGTCTTCCAAAGCGCATGCCCTTTGTTTTGATACCTCCACAACCATTTACCCAAGATAGCTTGATTAAATTTCACTAAGTGACGAATCCCCAAGCCACCCCCAGATATTGGCATGCATACTGTTGGCCAATTGACTAGATAAAATTTGAACTCCTCTCCCATTCCACTGCATAAGAAGTCTCTTTGTAACTTCTCAATGCGACTGGCTAATTTAGTGGGAAGTTGGAATAGGGATAAATAATAGGTGGGAAGGTTTGAGAGGGTGCTCTTGATCGGTGTCAATTTTCCCCTTTTAGAAAGATATAACCTCTTTCAAGAGGCCAGTCTACGCTTTACCTGCTCGATCACCCCGTTCCAAATCCTTTCAAATTTGAAAGAGGCTCCCAATGATAGCCCAAGATAGGTGAGGGGTAGAGAGGATACCTAACAACCCAAGAAAGTAGCCAAAAATTCTGCTGAACAACTCCCACTGGCACTAGTGTAGACTTTGAAAGATTGATTCTCAAACTTGATACGACTTCAAAGCAAAGGAGAAGTCCCCTCAAGACTTGAATGTGACCACGGAGTGCACCACAAAAGATAAGCGTGTCATCAGCAAATAAGAGATGTGAGATGGAAAGAGTATCGTCCCCTATCGAGAAGCCATGAAGTATCCCCACATCAACTACTCTCCCGATCATCTTACTTAAGGCTTCCATAATAAATGAGAATAGAAGCGGAGATAGAAGGTCACCTTGTCTCAATCCATGGGAGAAATTGAAGAAACTCACTGGCGAACCATTTACCAAGATAGAGAACCAAACTAAAGAGATATAGAATTCTATCCATTTCTGTCATTTATCCCCAGAGTCACATCTTGAGAGCATATCTAGTAGGAATTGCCAATTGACATGGTCTTAGGCTTTTTCCATGTCCAATTTGCAGATCAAACCAGACTCCTGAGATTTGAGACAGCCATCCACAGCTTCATTGGCGATGAGGACCGAATATAGGATTTGTCTACCTTTAACAAAGGCATTTTGGGGCTTTGATGTAATTTTTTCCACCACCGCACTTAGTCTGTTGGCTAGCACTTTGGATAGGATCTTGTACACCCCATTCACAAGGCTAATGGGGCGATAGTCCCTTGAATCCAATGACCCCAACTTTTTAGGGATGAGAGCTAAAAAGGTAGAATTAAGACTCTTTTCGAACCTAGAATTGGCATGAAAATCATGAAAGACTTGCAAGAGGTCCTCCTTGATCACCTCTCAATAAGTCTAAAAGAAACCCACAGAAAAGTCGTTTGGCCCAGGAGCTTTGTCGCTAGTCGTTCCTCTAATTACTTTGTACACCTCCTCTTCAGTAAACGACCTTTCAAGCCAATCTACGGTCTGAGAATCTAAAACTAAGAAAGATAAACCATTCACCTTGGGTTGCCAACTGTGCTCTTCAGAAAGAAGCTGTTGATAATATTGTTCCAAATGATTCTTGATAACCGTCTGATCCGTTGAAGCTATCCCATCTACCATTAAAGTGTCTATGGCATTGTACCTCTTATGAGAATTAGCCACTCTATGGAAGAATTTTGCGCACTTATCCCCCTCTTTAAGCCAAAGCGCCCTTGATTTCTGACGCCATGAAATCTCCTCTAAAAGAGTAGCTTTTTCAAGTTTAGCCACTATCTACTTCTTGCAAGATATCTCTATTTCTAAAAAGGTTCTAGCTTCCTCCTCACCCTCCATTACATGGAGTTCCCCTAAAAGAGAACGTCTCTGTTGGTACACATTGCCAAAGACTTGTTCATTCCATTGCTTCAAATCTTGTTTTGAAGCTTTCAGCTTCTTTGCCATAATGTAGGTAGGATGACCTTCAAAGTTATAGGAGGTCCACCAACCTCTAACTCTGTCAACAAAATCATCAGTTTTAAGCCACATATTTTCAAATTTGAAATACCTTCTACCACCTTGGATCCCTCTGCAGTCTAGCATGATAGGAAAATGATCGGAGCACAAGCGGAATAGTCTTTTTTGCATCACATCCAGAAAGTGTGATTCCCACTTAGGGGAAAGTAAGAATCTATCAATACGCGACCAGGCAGGCGTTCACGGTTGTTGGACCATGTGAAGGTGCCTTCCATTAAAGGGATATCCATAAGTTCCTATTCTACAATGAAATCAAAAAACTCCCTCACGGGCCTAGAGATGTGAGAAGCACCCCACCTTTCGCTTGAAAAACGAGTGACATTAAAATCTCCCCCAATGCAACTAGGTAGTTCCCACCAAGTTATAAAACCAGCCAGCACATCCTATAAAAATTCTTCTTTCCAGGTCTAGATTAGACCCATAGATACCAACAAAAGCCCACTTGAAACCATCCTCCAAATTCCTAAAGAACAAGCAGCAATATGCTCTCCCACATTCTCCTCCACCCTTTCAACCACCCTTGTGTCATACAGTAACAAGACACCCCCCAAGGCACCCCTTGCAGGGAGGTAAGACCATCCAACATGCTGTCCTCGCCATAGGCTACGCACTATTTGAGTATTTATAACTTCCAGTTTGGTTTCCTGTAAATAAATAACATCTCTCTTCCATTATCTAAGTAAACTTCTCACCTGGAGCTGTTTGTTTGTGTCATGCAACCCCATAATATTCCATGATATTATTTTTGGCTTCATGGATCAACTGACTTGCCCCTCCCTTTAAGACGTTCTCGACTAGAACTTTTTTCTCCTCCATCATCATTCATGTCCTAGGTAAGTCTTTTAAGTTTATGTTCTTTTTTATTTTTGCCGAATGAATGGAGTGTTTAGATTTTGATTGTACATGCACGGCCTCAGCAGCAGTAAGAACTGCCGAAAATTCTGCCTCAAAACCCTCATAGGAAATTCCTATACTATTTTTTATGCTCCATGCAAATTGGATGACCCAATTTGATTCTCTAAGCTGATTTAGAGGAATAGGATTGTCCACTCCTTCCTTAGGAGTCTCATATATGATCAAGCATTTTCCTTACTTTCGAAATTCGTGCAAACAGGAGTATTAACCACCCCAGAGATGGCCGCTGGAACCACCCTAGAACACGCTGGTGAAGTGACCAAAACAGTCACTGGCGATGGGACCATACCAAAAACTGCCGCAGGTGACAACCCAGAACCCGCCGACGTAGGCATCAAGTCAAACACCGTCGCAGGAAGTGGCCCAGAAACCACCACAGGACCTACAGACGTCACTGAAAAAGACCCAAAGGCTACTGGCGACGCAATATGTGATGGTCCGACGTAGATCGGCTCAGGCAAATCTATCGAAGCATTCGTTGAAAGAGGCGAAGGTTTAAGAACAGAGGATCCACCAGAGTTGGTTGTAGTAACACCGATGAAAATGATCGATGCCAGAAGTTCGAGCTCGTCTAGCTGGTGTACCAGAACAACTCCAGCAAACTTGGGCTCGACGGGCCCCTTTGCTAGCCCGAATGAAGACCCAAACTCCATTTGAACTGGTCTCCACAGCTTTCGGTCCAGCCCAAACTTCTTATTTCTTATTTTGCTAGAGCGTTGGATGGGCTTCGAGGGTTGTCCCTTGTGTTGCGGGCCTTGGCCCAAAATAGAACCCTTAGAGCCATCAGCCTAATCCGAGAAACCATCTTCAAAGAGGCCAACTCCTCTCTAACGCTCACCATTTCCTTCCTCAGGTCAACTAAGGCTCTTTGCATCTCCCTTTCCTCTGTGTTTGCGTGTGGCAGACTTCTTTTTTTTCTTTACCATGTCACTTCTGTCAAACTCAATTACAAGCAACCTTGCGTGTTCTTCACCCTGCACTATCCCATTTTGTCCCTCTGCCGAGAGTTTAGATTTCTCCGGCTCAAGCTCAATACAAGGTTGCTCCAAAGCTTCCTTGTAGGTTCTAGTCCCAGTGATAGAAACTGGCATTACACTACCAACCTCCAACAAAACCACCGCCAGTCTCGCCCATGCCATCCCATTTTTATCACTGGGAATGAGGATGGATTTCCGTCGACCAGTGCCACAATACTCCACTAGAGACATGAATGGACCTCAGCTGTTAAAGCATCATTGGAAGGTGTAACCCCTACTCCCCTCACGTGGAGCAGAATAAAAATCCTTACCACCTGCTTTATTGCTGGCATCCAAGCAGTGTGACAACCATCTAGTGATGTTAATACTCAACCGAAGACTTTGGATCAACTTCCATCCTTTTTCTGTTAATGCCACTGCATTCCCATCCCTCCTAACCTCAAACACCTTCGATTCTGAAATAACACTCCTCATCAAAGTAAGCTGATAAACTAAGCACTAAAAAACGAAAGGAAAAGCTTCACGTTCCATCCAACACATCAACACAAACATCACATCTGAAACAAAGGTGGTGTGGAAGAAAATGGTGGTTGGTTTTGAAGAGAAAAGGAGGAAATGATGATTATAACTAAAGTAAAACTTCAAGAGAGATCCAACCTAAATTAATTAAAGAGACTAAGAGATAGTAGAGGTAGATTATATGGTAATGGTTACCTGTACTGCTAGTATTTCTAGAAGGCATAGTTTGTCAAGCCAAAATGCGAGATTCCTTTCAAGTACCTCAGAATCCATTTCACTGTCTACCAGTTAACTCTACCAGGTTTAGCCATGTACCTGCTGACCACGCTCACTGCTTGTGAAATTTCTGGACGGGTACAAACCATAGCATACATAATGCTGCCAACTGCACTAGAGTAAGGAACTCTTGTCATGGACTGTTCCTCCTTATCTGTTTGGGGAGATAGGGAAGCTGAAAGTCTAAAATGCAATGCCAACAGAGTGCTTACAGGCTTGGAGTTAGACATTCCAAACCTATCAAGAACTTTCTCAATGTACTTTATCTGGGACAAGTACAATTTTCCAGCTTTCTTGTCTCTGTGAATTTTCATTTCCAAAATTTTCCTAGCAACACTTAAGTCTTTCATCTCAAACTCATTCCTAAATTAAAGTTTTCATCAAATCAATATCAACCTTGCTTTTAGCAGCTATAAGTATGTCATCAACAAAAAGCAATAAGTGAATGAAAGACTTATCAGGTAATTGTTTATGATACACACAACAATCATAGCTACTTCTCAAATAACCACGATCAATCATAAAAAAATCAAAACGCTTATACCATTACCTAGGGCGACTGCTTCAAATCATACAAAGACTTCTTACAAGCAGTCTATGTGCACTCTATTTTACCTACTTTAACGGCTAACAACAAGTTTGATTCCTCTCGTATTCCATCCCAATAGAAAAAACCCAAGAATCTGAGTTATTTGAGTTTGTCATGTGATGCCATTGCCAACAGACTCCCATTTAAATCTCATATCTCACAAGATTGGTTCCTTTTGATTTCAATAGCTCAACTAGGTCGAGTGTGACACTTTAGAGCCCAAATTTAGCTTCGTTAGTTCAGAATTTGGGCTCAAGGAACTTCATCTTGATCGTGTAAACATATCAGCAAAAGGGCATGAGTGGTGTTGGGCTATATCAACTTCATTATCGAATTTAAGAGCATTGAGCTTGCCAACTTGTTCTCTCTCAGGACCTCTTAATTCTCCATGCTAAATTTGTAGTTTCTTTCCATTCTTCGTCTGGATTGGAACAATATTTCTGCTTCAGTTCCAGAGTTTGTGGAAGACTTCAAAAGTCTGACAAGTTTAAGGTTCTTTTCTTGCGGGTTGGATGGAACATATTCCGAAGAAGATTTTTTGCATTCCAACACTGCAGATGCTCAACTTAACATGTAATGGAGAACTCCAAGGTTCTTTGCCAGAATTTCCTCCAAATGAATCTCTACAAACCTTGAAGCTTAGTGCTACAAGTTTTTCTGGGAAATTTCCAAATTATATTGGTAATCTAAAAATGGTGTCCATAATAGATTTTCATCAGTGCCATTTCAGTGGACATATTCCACACTCAATGGCAAGCCTCAAGCAATTGGTTTATTTGGATATTATTGAAAATAATATCAAATCAATTATCTTGATTTGATATTATCTTGATTTGATTTTCATATTTCTCAAATCAATTTGATTTGATTTGATCTTGATTTGTTTCTCATAATATTTAAGATATTTACCTTTCTTATCTCAATATAATTTTTCTATAAATAGAGATGTATGCCTTATATTCAGTATCATTTCAAAAAGCAAAGTTGTAGTACTTAAAAATCTCTTGCGCTCTTTCTCTCTTCTCCATCTTCTTTTATATTATAGATATGTCATCCAGTTCATTCAGTATACTAATTCCTTCATTCAGCTCGGCCGAGAATCTAACTCTCATTAATCTTGTAGATAATAATCTAGCAGGTGACCTTACTTCCATTCGATGGGATGAACGTCTGAAACTCGAAAATTTTGACTTGAGTAACAACTCACTTGATGGGAGCATTCCAGTTTCTCTGTTTTCACTTCCATCATTGCAAAAAATCTCTCTTTTCAAAAATTGGTTTTCTAGTCAACTAAATGAGTTTCCCAGTGTGTCTTCTTACCAACTATTGAACACCTTTGATTTAAATAGCAACAACTTGGAAGGTCCGATACCCAAGTCTATCTTTGAACTCCAAGGTCTTAAAACCCTCTCACTTTCTTCAAACAACTTCAACTACTCCTTGCAGCTTAACACAATTCAACAGTTGAGCAATCTTTTTGAGCTTAATCTCTCACACAATAACTTATTGATTGAATGTGATGGAACTAATTCCTCATTATTCTCTTCTTCTCAAATCAGCAAATTATGCCTGGGTTCCAGCAAGTTGAAAACATTTCCTGATTGCTTGAGAAGCCAATCCTATTTAAATAGCCTGGACATCTTATACAATCACATTTACCAAGAAATACTAGATTGGATCTAGCACCTTCCTAGTTTCTCTAAATTAAATATGTCTTATTGCCACTTGATGAATCATACACCTTTGCTCAATCTTTCTACTTTGTGGATTGTAGACCTTTAGTCCAACCAACTCCAAGGGCCACTCCCAGTTTTCCAGCCAGGAGTCTTGTACTTGGATTTCTCAAGGAACTATTTTTCCTCTCCCATACCAAGGAGCATCGGTAACTTGCTTTATGCTGCTATTTTCTTCTCAATTTCAAGCAATAAATTCTACGGTAATATCCCAAAATCAGTATGTAATGCTATAAGTCTTGAAGTTCTAGACATGTCTAACAATTCATTTAGTGGCAAGATTCCCCAATGCTTGATTGGGACAAAAGGGCCTCTAGCAATGTTGAATCTAAAGATAAACAATCTCATCGATTCAATTTCTAATACATTTGCAAGAAATTGTAATCTACAAATTTTAGCTCTCAACGGAAACCAACTAGAAGGAAAGGTACCAAAATCTTTAGCCAATTGCAAACTCTTAGAGGTCTTGGATATTTGGAACAAGAACATGGAGGACACTCTCTTCTTATTTAGCATGATTTCCTGCCCATGGGGAAAGAATTTGCCTACAACAGTACTCTTATTTTAAGCGTTTTTGGCTATGTAGCCTATGCTCACTACAAAACTGATAAATTAGAACCAATGGCACTTAAGTGCATGTTTGTAGGTTATCCAAAAGGTGTTAAATGTTATAAGTTGTGGGTTATGGAACCTGGCAAACAGAAGTGCATAGTCAGTAGGGATGTTATTTTTAATGAAAATCAAATGGCAGGGAAGCCTAAAATCACTCCTGACTCTGGATAGTCTAACACTAAAAATGATATATAGTTTGAGGTGGAGCAACCCTCCACCTCAACTAACAATCAGGAGAAAGAAATTGACCAACCCGAGACCACGAGTACAGACATTGAAAATCTGGACAAAACAAATACCTATCTTCTGGCAAGGGATAGGGAGAGGAGGGTCATAAGACCACCCCAAAAGTTTGGGCAAGCTGATCTAACAGTTTTTGCCTTATCTGATGCTGAAATAGAGGTAGAACAAGAACCTAGGACTTTTAAGGAAGTTATGGATTCTAAAGAGACTGATAAATGGATTCTTACTATGCAAGAAGAAATAGAGTATTTGAAAAAGAATAAAACATGAGAAATGGTCCTAAGCCTGAGAATCAAAAATTGGTTGGATCCAAATGGATCTTTAAAAAGAAGGAGGGGATCCCTGGTGTAGAGCTACCTAGGTACAAGGCTAGGTTAATTGCAAAAGGGTTCACTCAAAGGGAGGGAATAGATTATAATGAAATATTCTCTCTTGTGGCGAGACATAGTTCCATAAGACTCTTACTCTCTTTTGTAGCTTGTAATGATTTACATTTAGAACAACTAGATATTAAAACAGCCTTTTTGCATGGAAACCTTCAAGAAACGATTTACATGCAACCCCTAGAAAGGTTCTACTCAGATCTTTGCAATGATCATGTTTGCCTGTGAAAGAAATCTTTGTATGGTTTAAAACAGTTTCCTAGACAATGGTATAAAAGACTTGATGCTCACATGATACAAAATGACTTCTGTAAGAGTAATTTTGATGGCTGTGTTTACTTTAAACAGTGTGATGGAAATCCCATTTACTTGCTTTTATATGTTGATGATATGTTGTTAGCATGTAAGGATAAAAATCATCTAGAACATGTCAAATGTATGTTAAAGGCTGAATTTGAGATGAAGGACTTAGGTTCAACCAAGAGAATTCTAGGTATGAAAATAAATAGGGACAAAAATAAAGGGGTTCTCTATTTATCTATAAGATTATACATTTTCAAAGTGTTAACCATATTTGGAATGGACAATATTAAATCTGTTTCTGCACCTGTTGGTCAGCATATTAAACTGTCAGTCACACAAGCATCACAAATTGATGATGATATTGTTTTTATGAATAAAATTCCCTACACTAGCATGGTAGGAAGCTTCATGTATGCAATGGTCTGCACTAGACCAGATTTAACTTATGTAGTGAGTTTAGTAAGCAGGCTTATGGGTAAACCTGGAAAACCATATTGGCATGCTTTAAAATGTATTTTTCAATATCTGTCAGGAACCAAATGGTTGGAGTTAAAATTTGGGGATTGTAATTTAACTAATAGAAGTTTAAATGGTTTTACGGACTCGGATTATGCTGGAAATGTGGACACCAGAAAGTCCCTTTTCGGCATGATTTTCATGTTTCTAGGTGGAGCCGTAAGTTGGAAAGTAAATCTGCAATTAGTGGTAGCTTTGTCTACTACTAAAGCAGAATATATTGCTATGACCGAAGCCTTTAAGAAGGCAATATGGCTAAAAGGCTTGACTCTGGAACTAGGGATGTTGGATGGGAATGTCACTGTGTTTTGTGACAATCAAAGTACCATCCACTTAACTAGGAATCAAGTATTTCATGAGAGGTCAAAACATATAGATGTAAGGCTACATTTTGTTAGGGATATTATCTCTTCTGGTGAAATAGGAGTTGAGAAAATACCCACAGAGGATAACCCCTCTGACATGATGACCAAATCTAGGCCTTCAATCAAATTTAAACATTGTTTGAATTTGATTAACCTAGAAAATTGCTAGTACCCATTACGGGAAACTTTGTAGGAACTACACTTAGAGATGGAGACTTAAAGCTATGGGATGCAAGCTTGCCAAGGTGGAGAGTTGTAGGATGTCAAGCTTTTAGTAGTGGGATGAAAGTTGTCAAGATTCGACGGTGTATATTTATCCTGGTGCTTTTGTAATAACTTAGACTCTTAAGGGCTTATTCATCTTTTGGCTCTGTAATATATATATCAACTGAAGCCTTTGGATTTCAGATCGATTTCATTTAGTTATCTGTAATTAACTTGGATTCCAAGAGAGGTAGAGAGAGCATCAGGCGAGAGGGAGAAAGAGTGATCTAGGGTTAGGGTTTTTCTCACAAACCCTAAGGCTAGAGTTAAGTCTGAGGGTGATTCTTGGATCAAGAGGCTTTGATCTTCAAGTCTGTAAGCTTGTAATCTCTGTTGCTTTAATAAAATCATCTTCTAGCTATAGTTCATGATGTGGATGTAGGTTATTAGGACCGAACCATGTAAATACTTGTGTTTGTGATTTTTATTCTTGTTCTTTTGCTTTAATCTTTTATTTCTTCTTGTTTATCTTAAATCTCAAAGAACTTGGTAACCTAGTTACCTAATATGAGATAGGGGGCTTAGATCTGTGTAACTAGGGTGTAAATAAATTGTAACACCACCCCTGTCAAAGACGAGTCCATTTCACAAGCTGCGGTTGTCACAGTCCTGCACTTTGTGTTGAAGATAATATCAAATTAATATCAAATCAAGATAATTTAAATTTGATATTATCTTCAACACTTCGTAGGGGAACCCCTGCAAAAAGCAAGTTGCCCAAACGTGAAGCCTCACCACCGAATGAAATACTTGCCTCAACCAATAAACATTTTAGCACCATACGGCCTCAACCAACTCCAATTTTTCTTCCATTCTACTACCACACCAACATTGCCATAATTTCCAGATAATCACACATGGATGCAAACCAATCAGCATCTTTTTAAAACTTGATTTTCTTGCACAATGAACCAAAAACATACATGAGTCCACCAGCTATCAACATGCATGCATCGAACTCGAAAATCTGAGTCACCTTTCTTCTCACTGCTTGAGCAACCTCCCTAGAGCATAAAACATGATCACAGGTTTCTAGTTGACCTCGTATGTAATAATCACACTAAGAGGCTGATTGAAAACTTTCATCCACTGATGAACAATTAAATCCCGCCTTCCACATGCAAACATATATTCTTTTTGGAGCTTAATATGCCATATCCATTTCATTCCTTCTAAATTTTGAGTCTTCACTCGAGTTACTTGCCAAGCCGATGCCATCAAGAAACAACCATCATTATTCGGCCGCCAGAACATAATGTCTTCCCTTTCTCTGCGAGCTGGCAATTCAAAATTAATCTTCCTGATCTTATATGCACCAAACAATTCCTCAATACATTACCTATCCCGAGAGCCATCCACACAACAATCCTTCAAATGCAAATGAAAAAAATGAATATCATATATATTACCTGTAAGAGGATACTGTGATAGCCATTTATCAAACCATAATGATGCATTTCCCTCCCTCACTTGAACTTGCATATTCTCTACAACCTTTGGCATTACACATACGATGGATTTCCAAAAGCACGAGTCCGATGTTTTTACAGAAAAATCCATGATATGACTATGACAGACATATTTTGCCCTTGTCCACAAATTATCCAACGACAATAATTTCTAATAAAATTTCTTATGCATCGCCTTTTGGACCTCAAAAAAATCTCGTACACCAATACCTCCTTCCATACTGGGTTTACATAATTTTGACTAGGCTAACCATATGCTTTAACAAAATTAATTTACACCCTTGCGACAATAATTTAAGCTTTCATCGTGCCACTTTCCTCTAAAATTTCACCACCAAAGGTGTTGGGAATAGTCTGGTCTAACAGATAGCAAATAAGAAGTAACGCAGCGGATAATAATAATGTAGGAGAAATAAAACAAAAAACAAACAAAAAACACATAAATATAAGTGGTTCAGTTCAGAATAAACCTACGTCCACTGTGGGGTCGGTCTCAAAACTTCCACTATAAATCAAAGTTGGTGTACAGAGATTGAATCAAGAGATTTTACAAAGTAATCACTTAGTCTCACATGTATACTCTCAGCCTCACAAGTGTTTACTCTCAAGAACATTCAAGAACACAAAATACAGACAAAATATGAAGGCAGAGGAGTCTGGGTGTTTTTGTTCAAATGAACATGTTTGCCTTATATAAGTGACACTCGCTCGAGCGAGAGATGCTCTCGCTGGAGCGAGACACTGTTGTAAACGGCACAAACCCTACGGAAACAACATTAGCTCAAAGCGAGGCTCAATCGAATTGTTGAGCGAACGGACACGTTGCCATCTCGCTCAAGTGGGTCTTAAGCGAGGGTCGAGTGAAGTCTCAGGTTGGAACCTCGCTTGATCTGGATGTCGAGCGAGGGTCACACGAAATCTCTTCATGGACTTCGCTCGAGCTGGATGTCGAGCGAGAGTCTCGCGAACTCTCTGTATGGTATCTCGCTTAAGCTGGAAGTCAAGCGAGTATCGAGCGAACTTACTGGATGACTCTCGCTCGAGCTGGACGTCGAGCGAGAGTTAAGTGAGAAACAATGGAGGCTCTTATTCAAGCCACCTCTCAACAAATCTCTACCTTGGCTTGAATACTCACAAGCCTCACTGAAATCATTAAAGGACCAACCCCATCAAAAATCCCCTAAGGGAACTGGAAACCCCGAACACCAATCAAGTCCAAACAGAGTTTGAACTTATGTACTGGAACTAGCTTTGTCATCATGTCTGCTGGATTCTTTGTAGTATCAATCTTCTGAATTGCTATAATACCGTCTGCAACGATATCTCTAAGGAAAATATACCTGACATCAATGTACTTTATTCTCTCATGATACATTTTATTTTTGGTCAAATGTATTGCACTCTGACTATCATAGTGAACTGTCATCCCTTCCTGCTGTAGACCCAAGTCACTGATCAGGCCCTTTAGCCAAATGGCCTCCTTAACAACCTCAGGTGCTGCCATGTATTTTGCCTTGGTAGTTGATAAAGCAACAATTGATTGAAGTGTTGCTTTTCAATTAATAGCAGAACCACAAAGTGTAAACACATAACCTGTCAATGATCTTCTTCTGTCTAAATCCCCAGCATAATTAGAATTTACATATCCAACAATATTAGAACTAAGATCAACATCTCTATTAAAAATTAAGCCAACATGCAAAGTCCCCTTCAAATACCTCAGAATCCATTTCACTGCCTGCCAATGAGTTTTATCTGGATTGGTTATGCATCTGCTAATAACATTCACTACCTGTGAAATATCTGGACGGGTACAAACAATTGCATACATCACACTGCCGACGACACTAGAATAGGGAACACTTGTCATAGTCCGTTCTTCTTCATCTGTTTGTGGAGATAGGAAAGCTGAAAGTTTAAAATATAATGCAAGTGATGTATTTATATGTTTGGACACAAACATTCCAAACCTGTTAAGAACCTTCTCAATATATTTTCTCTGAGATAAGTACAACTTACCAACTCTCCTATACCTAAATCTTTCATCTCAAACTCATTCCTAAGTTGAGTTTTCATCAAATCAACATCATATATGCTCTTATCAGCTATAAGCATGTCATCAACATAAAACAATAAGTGAATGAAAGATCTATCAGGCAATTGTTTGTAATAAATACAACTATTATAGCTACTTCTCAAATAACCATGATCTAACACAAACGAATCAAACCGTTTATACCATTGCCTTGGAGACTACTTCAAACCATATAATAATTTCTTCAATTTGCATACACAGTCCTCTTTGCCTGAAATGATGAATCCCTCTGGCTGATGCATAGAAATAGTCTCTTGAAACTAGCCATGTAGAAACGTTGTTTTTATATCAAGCTACTGTAACTCCAAGGCATACAATACCGTGATGGCAAGTAAAATTCTGATCAAACTATGTTTTACAACTTGAGAGAACACTTTATTGAAGTCGATCCCTTCTCTCTAACTGTAACCCTTAACAACTAGGCATGCCTTATATCTTGTATCTGTATCATTCTAGATTCCCTATTTTCTCTTGAAGACCCATTTGCAGCCAACAGTCTTCGTCTTCACTGGCAACTTAACCAAATCTCATGTTTGGTTCTTATGAAGAGACTCAATCTCTTCACTCATCGCTGAGCATCACTGAAGAGACTCTATACTCCTCAAAACCTCTAAGTAACTGGAAGGCTCCTCACCAACTATAGCTTCTGCTGTAGTAAAGGCGTACATCACCATGTCTGCATGTGCATATCTATGAGGCGGTCTAATCTGCCTCTGCTGTCTACCAGTTGCTATACTGTATTCCTACTCATTAGTGCATCAGGTTTTGAATCAGAATCATGCCTATCAGCAGTAGCATGATCCTCGATGTCAGCTGGCATCCTCTGTGGAGCCGATAGCTCCACTTGTTTGCCTGTCCCTGGTCTGTACCTATCATCACAATAAACTCATTTCTCGGATTAAGCATAGACTGTTCATTAAAAACGACATATCTGCTTACCACAAACTTGAGTGATTTGGGATTAGTACACCACAATCTATATCCCTTCACCCTACTAGCATATCTCATGAATATGCATTTCTTTGCCCTTGATTCAAGCTTACCTTCATTGACATTAAAATAAGCAGGACAATCTAAAATCTTTAACTCCGAATAATCAACAGGAGTATCAGACCATACCTAATTTGGTGTTTTCATACCAGTAGTTGTGGCTGGTGAGCGGTTAACCAGAAAGCAGGCTGTGTTGACTATTTCCACCCAAAAGTCTTTAGATAGGCCCGCATTAGAGTGCATACTGCATGCTCTCTCCAACAGTGTCTGGTTAATTCGTTCAGTTACCCCATTTTGCTGTAGAGTGTGTCTAACTGTACGGTGTCTGGCAATGCCTTCGTTTTTACATAATTCATTAAACTCTCCTCCATAAAACTCCATACCATTGTCAGTCCGAAGCCGTATCACTTTTTTGCCTGTTTGATTCTCAATCAAAGCTTTCCACTACTTGAAGTTGGTGAAAACATCACTCTTTTGCTTGAGAAAATATACCCATACCTTTCGTGAGTAATCATCAATCAATGTCAATAGGTTGTTAGATCCACCTTTCGATAGAACAGAAGACGGACCCCAAAGGTCAAAATGAATGTAGTCCATAGTACTTTTGGTTCTGTGAACTCCTGTAGCAAACTGCACTTTGCACTGTTTCCCAAAGACGCAATGCTCGCACAAATCAAGTTTGACAATCTTCTGATTCCCTAACAACCCCTGCTTACTGAGGATAGACATCCCATTCTCACTTATATGGCTCAAGCGCATATGCCATAGTCGAGTGAGATCTAAATCTGGATCAACTGATACAGAAATTGAAGCTGCACCTATCACGGTACTGCCGTGAAGGAAATAAAGTCCATAAGACTTATCTCCTCTCATTACAATCATGGAGCCCTTGCTGACTTTCATCGTTCCACTTTCACCTATGTACCTAAAGCCTAAAGAGTCAAGTGCTCCCATTGAGATAAGATTCTTCTTCAAATCTAGAATGTGTTGGACATTAGACAATGTTCTAATTATCACATTATACATCATTATCTTAACTGAGCCGATTCCTGCAATTTTGCACGCCATATCGTTTCCCAATAAAAGGGAACCCGCGTTGACTGATTCATACGACATGAACCAATCCCTCTTGGGACACATTTGGAATGTACAAACTGAATCCATGATCCACTTGTCACTGAAGCGACTGCTCAAGTCACTAATTACAAGGACAAAAACTGTGCCATCAGGACTATCATCTGCAATGTTGATGGCATTGGAAGAACTGGTAAATTCCTCCTTCTTCTTTAACTTGGTGCACTCGTTCTTATAATGACCGAACTTGTGACAGTAGTAACATTTTACATTTTTCTTGTTACCCTTCGACTGCGACTTACCTCTAGACTTGCCTCTACTCTTCTCTGAACTCTTCTCACTAGATCTTCCTCAGTTAGAGGAACTTTTGACAAACAAGCCATTGGCTTGATTTTCACTACCCTTGTCACCGAACTTACTTCTCAATTCCTTGAAATTCAAAGCTGATTTTACATTTGCTAAGGAAATGGTATCTCTTCCATACAGCATGAAATTTACAAAATTTTCAAATGACATAGGTAATGAACACAAAATAACTAAAGCTTGATCTTCATCTTCAAGCTTAATGTCTATATTTCTAATATCCATAATAATCTTATTAAATTAATCTAGATTTTTAGTAATGAAAGTTCCTTCATGTATTTTAAGGGTATACAATCGTTGTTTCAAATACAAACAGTTCGTGAGAAATTTCTTCATATATAAGCTTTCTAGCTTTTCCCAAAGACCAACAACGATCTCTTCCTCAGCAATCTCTCTCAAAACACCATCAGATAGTGATAAAAAAAATAGTGATGTGTACTTTATCTTCCTCATCCTTAGACGGTATAGAAGAATCAGTAGACACCTTCTCTTCAAGAACTTTGAACAAACCTTGCTGACACAACAAAACTTTCATCTTTATGCACCATAAACTGAAAATGTTCTGTCCATCAAATTTCTCCACTTCAAATCTTGTTGTAGCCATCCCCTTTGATCTTTACTGAGCCTAAAAGCTCTGATACAAATATGTTGGGAATAGTCTGGTCCAACAGACAGCAAATAAGAAGTAACGCAGTGGATAATAACAACGTAGGAGAAATAAAATGAAAGACAAACAAAGAACACACAAATATAAGTGATTCGGCTCAGAATAAGCCTACGTCCATTGTGGAGTCAGTCTCAGAAATTTCACTATAAATCAAAGATGGTGTACAAAGATTGAATTAAGAGATTCTACAAAGTAATCACTTAGTCTTACGTGTATACTCTCAATCTCATAAGTGTTTACTCTCAAGAACACAAAATATAGAGGAAATATGAAGGCAGAGGAGTCTGGGCGTTTTTGTTCAAATGAACGTGTTTGCCTTATATAAGTGACACTCGCTCGAGCGAGACACTGTTGTAAACAGCGCAAACCCTACGGAAATAACATTAGCTTGAAGAGAGGCTTAAGCGAACTATTGAACGAATGGACACGTTGCCATCTCACTCGAGCGGGACTCGAGCGAGGGTCGACCAAAGTCTCAGGTTGAAACCTCGCTCGATCTGTATGTCAAGCGAGGGTCACGCAAAGTCTCTATTTGGACCTCGCTCGAGCTGGATGTTGAGTGAGGGTCTCGTGAACTCTCTGTATGGTATCTCACTCGAGCTGGAAGTCGAGAGAGAATCAAGCGAACTTATTGGATGACTCTCGCTCGAGCTGGACGTCGAGCGAGAGTCAATCGAAAAACAGGGGAGGAGTTTATTCAAATCACCTCTCAACAAAAGGTTCTAATACTCAATTGTAAAATGCCCTAAAAGAATAGGAGCCCCCAAATACCCACTTATGCCCAATCCTTCCTTACTCAAAATTAGTCTTCAACAATCTAAACAACACATTTTCCATGATATTAGATAAATATGTCAATAAAGGATCATTCAACTTTTAAATCCCTTATTTTGTGGTGGTCTCTAATTATAAAGCCCCCATCAACGGCGTTGTCTGGTACGTTCTACAACTAGTCTTCCCTGATTGTTTCCTTTAGTTTTCGGCCACCCGTATTTTTCTCCACCTCGATACCCACCTCTTTCCTTATCTACATGTTAGTTTTTCAATCAAAACTCTCTATAAGGACCAAGTCACTCAATTTTTCCTCCTATTTTGTTTCTAGGGTTTCTCACGTTTATATATATATATATATACACATACATGTAGTAGTAACCCAGATGAACTTGAGAAAACTACCGATGCGCAACCCCCTTACCATATAACCAGCCCAAAGCCAAGCTCTTCTACACTGCCGTCCTTTCATTACCACCAAGTTGCCACCATGCGCCTCCATGTAGTAACACCATTCTAAGCTGTAGACCGAGAGAAACCTAGCCATGACAATCTCTTACCCAACGAATTGCACCGTAACACCCCTGTTTTTGACACCCGAAAATAGAGTAGCCCATACTCCTACCCTCCATGCACACTTCACTTCAGCCACACACCCTATGCCGAAATAAGCGAAAACCACTCAGATGTAGCCGATGATGGAAAACACTCAACTTGCAGCACCGTGCCCAGCCACTGAGAAGCACTGCAAGCATTACTCTATTTTGCACTCACGAAAACAGAGCACAGCTCTTCCCTCCGCAGGTTGTCCAGCCATTCACCTTCCAGGCATCGTGGCACAGCCGTTAACCACCCCCACTTCGATCCACCTGCACAAGAAGGTACAACCGATCACCTCCCTCTACCCAGCTGTTTTTTCCACGGTCTCCTCTCATTAAACTCTCTCATCCTCTCATTACACGATTTCTCTCTCATCAGTCTCTCTCTCCCAATGCTTTTGCACGACGCCGACCACCCAAGACTACGGCCTTGACCTCGGTTCCTCCGCTTGTTTCCTCTCCCTATCGGTGAGTTCTCCATCTCTCGGTCTGGGTCTCTCCCTTGTTAGTGGGCTCACTTTTTGTAAACTAAAACATGCTTTGCATTATTTTTACATAAAGCTTCGTAAGAGTTTTATTTTATATTATGATCTTATGATCTTGCTCTTTTGCTTAATATTACATATATTCTGTCTCCAAAGTTATCAACACAATGGTTTTAAACTATATATTTGAAATCTTGCCCAAAAGAAAGCTTGCATTTTTATTGTTAATTTTCTAATATACCACTAGTTTCAAGTTTAGGGATTACTTAATTTATGTGGTCGGTTCCCTCTTTATATTAAACCCACGTTTTATAGACTTTGTTCTTAATACACAGTTTTATAAAGAAAATAACTTAGTTTTAAATTATATTATGAAATTATTTTTGAAAGTTTGCACGAGTATTTTCATGTCATTTTGTAAAGAGGGGTCTGTTTTCAATAAAAATAGTAAAATATTTTTATAAGAGGGTTTGGTTTTGGCTTCTTAATTAAACTGATATTTGGGTTGGAATTAGGTTAAATATGTTAAGTGGATATGGATGGATTTGGAAGGATGATAATATTTTTAGGGTTATGAGAATTTGAAATTTTGAGGAATTAAAAGGAGGATGATTTTAGTATTTTAGACCTGAATATTGAAATGCATGGTTGATTTGAGATTTATGAAAAATTACATGATCATTTTATAGGTAACGAGTATTTCAGTTCGACATCGTTAAGGAAAGTTTTGGTAAAGCTAAGAAATCCAAACAAAAGAGTTTTCTATACTTGGCTTTACACCAACTATGAGATCGATGTTGACTTTCTGAAAAGTTTGCATGTTTTTGTTATAAATGAGAATTTGGGAAGAACAACTTCAGTAAGTTATTTGCATTACTCATGAAATCTATGTGGAAAAGAGAAAAATATTTCTATTATGTATTGTGTAGACATGAGTTTTGTTTTGTCATACTGTCATTGAAATGTGAAAAAGAGCGATATTGATTTCATAAGAATGCTCTAACTCTGTTTTATTTGTGTAAGAATGGTTCTAAAAATCTTTTAGAACTATATGTTTTTTTTCTGATGACTATAAAAAATTTTGGCATGGTATATTGGTTTGTATCTACTCTGTCTCTGCTCTGTTTGGTTTGGTATCAACTTCTCTGTCTCTAAGTGCACCTACTTTAGAAACAAAGTGGTTTTTATATGGACTTTTATGTGTGCACACTCGGGGCTCCGAAAATTAATAAAGGAAAGATTCACCTCTGTATCTATCTGGTTTGACCACCGAGATTAGTACAACACTACCACGAGGGTTAAACATGGTCTTTGCTCTGTAAGATGCTCTGTTTTAATATGATGATGATACTCAATTTTTTTATGCCAAAGTATTTCTGTATTTCATATGATTTAAAAATCATCGCTCTGTTACGTATGAAAATGTGTTTGTTCTGCATAACTCTAAAGAATATTGTTTTGCTCAACATATTGTACTTTGAAAATTCTCATGTTTGTAGTCTAGTATATGTCCTCTGCTTACTGAGTTGATAGCTCACCCTTATCTCTGAATATTTTTCTGAAATATTTGGATATTTCAGCCAATGATCGGATTATGAAACATTGTGTGAGATTACTTAAGAATAATTGATTAAGTATGAAGAATTTATATGTATATTGATAAGGTTTAGTAAGAAAATATTATTATATTATGGTGATTTAGCATTTTTGAAATTGACGATATTGAGGAAGTGAGTTTTAAGACCAAGTTTTATATGATATTTAGAAATTTGAAGTCTTTAATTATAGCGCTGAATGTGAGTGTATGTGATAAAATGTAACTCTCCGACCCTTGCAGGACCGGGGCGTTAAAGTTCTGCTAGCAATAACTTCACAGGAGACTTCAACAATCTTAACTTAGACTCTATACCATATCAAGGCTCTTAACAAGTTAGCATTGTAGATGCTCACCCATTCCTATTCAACACACTGGTTCGGCTAACCTTCATATGCCAAATGACAAATTCCTCTTCACTCAACTTTTAAATGTCCTTGCTATGTCCAAAGATTTGCTATCTATTCGTTAGTTTTGCTTAAATAATGATGTCTATTTTGAGTTTAACTCTACTGGTTTTTGTGAGAAGGATTCTCAAACACAAGAGGTTCAACTTCGGGGAACTGTTAAGGATGTTATCTACGTCCTACCTACTTACCTTTCCCATCGTCAAGCACTCATTAGCATTCAAACCTCTCACCAAACATGGCACAAGCGATTCGGTCACACCTCTTCTTGTGTCACTACTTCTATTTTCAACAAATTTCAACTTCCTTTAGATGTTAAGACTGGTTCTCTTACTTGTACAGCTTGTTTACAAGCTAAATCCCATGCTCTCTTTCATCTCCCTTCGCCCCTCCACCTCCCAAACACCCTTTCAACTTTTATTTCTTGATGTATGGGGGCCGGCACTGATTCTATCTCCCACTGGTTATCATTTTTATCTTGTTATTGTTGATAACTTCACAAAATATAGTTGGCTGTTTTCCTTACAATCTAAGTCTGATGTCTCATCTATTTTTTTGGCTTTCATTCGGTTTGTTATTAATCAGTTTTCTCTAAATGTTCATGTTATTCAACCGATGAAGGGGGAGAATTTTGACCCTTTCAAATGGAAAGCCGATGGTGCTCTTGAAAGGCGCAAGGTCAGACTTGTCGCCAAAGGGTCATCAATAGTCCGGGGTGGATTACACAGAAACCTCCTCCCCTGTTGTGAAACCTGTGACCAAAATTCTTCTCTCACTAGCCATGTCCTCCAATTGGCCACTTCATCAATTGGACGTCTAAACTGTCATCCTACATAGTGATCTGAAGGAGGCAATTTTTATGCAACAATGTCAATCTAGACTACTCCAACCAAGTGTGTAAGCTCAAAAAGGCCATCTATGGTCTAAAGCAAGCACCAAGGGCATGGTTCCATAAGCTAAGTTATCAAATCATCACTCTTGGATTTCAAGAATCACGTTTAGATACCTCTTTGTTCATTTATCGAAATTCTAAGCATGTCGTGTTTGTCTTATTGTATGTTAATGATATTATAGTTACTAGTTTTGATTCAAAGCTGATATCCGATTTTATCTTTGTCCTTGGTTTACCTTTTCTTGTTAAGGACCTAGGAAATCTACACTTTTTCTTAGGCATTGAGGTTCACCAAAACACACAAGGACTCTTCCTGAGTCAATCACATTATATTTCAGATCTATTGCATAAGACCAATATGCATCAAGCTAAGCTTGTCTCGACTCCTATGGCTACTTCTACTAAATTAATAGTTTTTGATGGAACCACATTTGAGGACCCTCATCTCTATAGAAGTATCATAAGAAGTCTCCAATATCTTGCATTTACACATCCAAAATTTTCCTTTGTGGTTAATAAGGTTTGTCAATTTATGCAAATCCCAAAATTAGTCATTAAGTTGTTAAGCATACTCTACGATACCTGCGGCATACATCTCACTTTGCTCTTCATTTCTCTACACACACTTCCTAAGATCTCTCGGCTTACTCCGATGCTGACTGGGCCATTTTTCCTGATGATAGAAAGTCTACAGGTGGATTTTGTGTCTTCTTTGGTTTACACCTAGTTTTATGGGGCTCCTAGAAGCAACCTATGGTTGCTCGATCATCCACCAAGGCTGAATATAAAGTTGTAGCCAACATGGCTTGTGAACTAATAAGGATTCAATCTTTTTTTTAGAAACTTGGTTGTTGTTTACCAAAATTCCTACTCTATGGTGTGATAATTTGGGAGGGTTGTATCTCTTGGTTAATCCTATTTGGCATGCTCGTACAAAACATGTAGAACTAGATTACCACTTTTTAAAGGATCGGGTGGCCTAAAAAACTATTCTTGTCTCCTTTGAATTACTACATTACTCAAGTGCCGCTTGAGTCACGGGGGATGTTAAGAAAATACAAGCTGTTGAACATCATACCAGAGCAGAAGAACAAAATGCCAAAAAAATTAATGCAGGACCATGCTCTTGGTAAACCAGAGCACAAGAAGGAAATTCCAAAACAATTGATGCAGGACAACCCTCTTGGCAACAGCACACAACAACAACACCATCTCACAAAAAACAAAAGGATAGCAACAGAGCATTTCGGGAAGCACAACAACGCTGAGGATGAAAAGCAAATTCTGTGTAACACATTTATATTCTAATAGGACACATGTTGATACTAGAGAGAGAGAGAGATTAAAGTGTTTTGGTGTATATATATATGACAGAAGCCATAAGGCTATGGAACCCAAGAGAGAAATTCCATTTATATGAAAGTAGAGCCCTTTGAGGCATTCTTACAAATAGTCTATGTACACTCTGTTTTACCTACTTTAACAGCTAAGAGCACTCTCATTGGATTAACTATTGTTATAGTATAATTTTAACCAATGTGACTTAAATTTTAGCTTTTAACCATTCCATTTACGTAAGTCCCACATTGAAATGGCTATTTTTTCAAATTATAATAATAAAATAATATAACTAACTTTTAATTTTAGTTATTCACATTAAATATCTACATTGAATTATCCATTTATGAAGATACATAATAATGAATAATGAATAATTTTTTATTTTTTTGATGATTTGCAATTATGAAATTAATTAATTTTATCATATTTTATTATTCTATCTATTATATGTTAATTAATAATCATATTTTAATTAATTATGAGTTTTAAAAAATAATTAATAATTATATTATATTTAAATTAAATTAGTAATCGATATTTAAAAAATAATAATTTCCACTTATTCCTCATCCACTTAATTTTTTTTACTAACTTAATAATAAAAGAAAAAGAGAGTAAAGTAAGAAAGAGAAAGAAAAAAATAATAAAATAAAGATTTGGCCAATCTTGAGACTTGCTATATTTGACATTATTTTTTACTTTACTATTCACTATAGCCAAAAGATTTAGCTTTTGGCCAATTCAATGTGAGATGAAAATAAGATTAGCTATTCAAAATCTTATTGGATTTGGCTTTTAGCCAATCTAATGAGAGTACTTTAACAACAGGTTTGATTCCTCTCATATTCCATCCCAACTGAAAAAACCCAAGAATCCAAGTTATTTGAGTTTGTCATGTGATGGCATTGCCAGACAGATTCCCATTCAGATCTCATACCTCACAAGATTGGTTACTCTTGATTTTAGTAGCTCGACAGGGTTGAGTGTGACACTTTAGAGCCCAAATTTAGCTTCGTTAGTTTAGAACCTCTTTGGGCTTAGGGAACTTCATCTTGATCGTGTAAGCATATCAGCAAAAGGGCATGAGTGGTGTTGGGCTATATCAACTTCAATATCAAATTTAAGAGCATTGAGCTTGCCAACTTGTTCTCTCTCAGGACCTCTTGATTCTCTATGCTAAATTTGCAATTTCTTTCCATTCTTCATCCAGATTGGAACAATATTTCTGAATCAATTCCAAAGTTTGTGGAAGACTTCAAAAGTATGACAAGTTTAAGGTTCTTTTCTTGCGGGTTGAATGTAACATATCCAGAGAAGATTTTCCGCATTCCAAGACTACAGATGCTCAACTTAACGTGTAATGGAGAACTTCAAGGTTCTTTGCCAGAATTTCCTCTACAAGAATCTCTATGAACCTTGAAGCTTAGTACTACAAGTTTTTCTGGGAAATTTCCAAATTCTATTGGTAATCTAAAAATGTTGTCCATAATAGATTTTCATTAGTACCATTTCAGTGGACATGTTCCACACTCAATGGCAAGCCTCACGCAATTGGTTTATTTGGATATTACAAATCAATTATCTTGATTTGATATTATCTTGATTTTATTTTCATATTTCTCAAATCATTTGATTTGATTTGATCTTGATTTGTTTCTCATAATATTTAAGATATTTACATTTCTTATCTCAATGTAATTTTCCTATAAATAGGAATGTATGCCTTATATTCAATATCATTTCAGAAAGCAAAAATGTAGTACTTAAAAGTCTCTTGCACTCTTTCTCTTTTCTCCATATTCTTTTATATTATTTTATTTTTCTAACATGGTTTCGAGCTAAACCCAATCCCTCCTCTAATGTTTCCAAGACTTTATTATCAAACCCCTTCCCTCCCCATACCCAACGGCCAACTTCATAGGTAATGTTTCATCCTCAAGACCTCTCTTTGACAGCCGCCATGATTGGTTGGCTGATAGTGGCGCTACCGACCACTGGTTTGCTGCATCCGTCGTTTCTTCTATTTCTTGAAAACAATATATTCTTGTGCTTACTCTTATTTAAGCGGGTAAGAATTTCCTACTATCCAATAATATGGATATCAATTCCTTATCCCACAAAAGTAGACTACTTTCATAATATTCTTTCTCTTTAGATTTGCTGCTTTCTTATGAATTGATAGAAGTGTGTAGCAATCAAGTTATTCCAAAAGTGCATATTAGGTCAATCACTTCTACCAAAAATCATTCTTGACATACCTTTGTTGCCTCCGATGACTTCCTCTTCCAAACTTTCCTCTCTATATCTCTTATGTTCCTCTAATTCTCCTAACCTTATTCTTGACTCTAGCTATCTCACTGGAGATAATTTTCATAAATACCAAGCATGTTCCTCCAACATGCTTGGTATTGAGGGCTTCATTGAGCCCTCAATACCAAGCATAAATTCTGCTTTGTTGATGGCACTCTCAAAGCCATCATTGATTTATCTTCCTCATACTATCTTCACTCTACTGATCACCCAAAATCTTCTTTAGTCGAACCTCTTTTCATGGCAATAACTATCTCTCCTAGCGACACTCCATGCGCATGACTCTTATATCTGGCCTCATTGCTTCCATTGAACCCTCTCTTAGGCAGTTTGTTATACTACAATATTCAATAATCTCTAATAACAAAGGCTACCATCAAATTTCAAACTTAAGTTTCCGAAATTCTCCACCTTGAATTTGATGGGGAGTATTAAAGATAATATCAAATCAATTATCTTGATTTGATATTATCTTGATTTGATTTTCATATTTCTCAAATCACTTTGCTTTGATTTGATTTGATCTGTTTCTCATAATATTTAAGATATTTACCTTTCTTATCTCAATATAATTTTTCTATAAATAGAGATGTATGCCTTATATTCAATATCATTTCAGAAAGCAAAGAAGTAGTACTTAAAAGTCTCTCGCGCTCGTTCTCTCTTCTCCATCTTCTTTTATATTATGTTTTAGATATTTCATCCAATTCATTCAGTAGACTAATTCCTTCATTCAGCTCGGTCGAGAATCTGACTCTCATTAATCTTGCTAATAATAATCTAACAGGTGAGATTACTTCCATTCGATGGGATGAACGTCTGAAACTCGAAAATTTTGACTTGAGTAATAACTCACTTGATGGGAGCATTCCAGTTTATCTGTTTTCACTTCCATCATTGCAAAAAATCTCTCTTTTCAAGAATCGATTTTCGAGTCAACTGAATGAGTTTCCCAACGTGTCTTCTTACCAACTATTGAACACCCTTGATTTAAAGAGAAACAACTTGGAAGGTCCAATACCCAAGTCTATCTTTGAACTCCAAGGTCTTAAAACCCTCTCATTTTCTTCAAACAACTTCAACTACTCCTTGTAGCTTAACACATTTCAGCAGTTGAGCAATCTTTTTGAGCTTGATCTCTCATACAATAACTTATTGATTGAATGTGATGGAACTAATTCCTCATTATTCTCTTATTCTCAAATTAGCAAATTATGCCTGGGTTCCAACAAGTTGAAAACATTTCCTGATTGCTTGAGAAGCCAATCCTATTTAAATAGCCTGGACATCTTAGAAAACCAAATTTACCAAGAAATACCAGACTGGATCTAGCACCTTCTTAGTCTCTCTGAGTTAAATATGTCTTAAAGCCACTTGGTGAATCATAGACCTTTGCTCAATCTTTCTACTTTGTAGATTGTAGACCTTCAGTCCAACCAGCTCCAAGGGCCACTCCCAGTTTTCCAGCCAGGAGTCTTGTACTTGGATTTCTCAAGGAACAATTTTTCCTCTCCCATACCAAGGAGCATCAGTAACTTGCTTTATACTGCTATTTTCTTCTCAATTTCAAGCAATAAATTCTATGGTAATATCTCAAAATCAGTATGTAATGCTATAAATCTTGAAGTTCTAGACATGCCTAACAATTCATTTAGTGGCAAGATTCTCCAATGCTTAATTGGAACAAAAAGACCTCTAGCAATGTTGAATCTAAAGATAAACAATCTCATTGATACAATTTCTAATACATTTGCAAAAAATTGTAGGCTACAAATTTTAGCTCTCAATGGAAACCAACTGGAAGGAAAGGTACCAAAATTTTAGCCAATTGCAAACTCTTGGAGGTCTTGGATATTGGGAACAACAACATGGAGGACACTCTCTTCTTGTTTAGCATGATTTCCTACCTATGGGGAAAGAATTTGCCTACAACAATACTCTTATTTTAATATTTATCTTCATTCTACCATAATAAGGTGACTTGTTATCCATCAATATTTGAGTTTTTCTTTATATAAAAGTAAAGTATGATCAAGTCATACAAAAAAAAAAGAAATAACTTTACATACCACATTCATATTTTACTCTCAACCTGTCATTTGGTAAGATGTAATATTCTTATTACCTTTGATTATCCTTATATCTTTGGAAAAAAAAAATTTAAGAATATCAATGAAGAGTGGCACCTTACAATCAAAATAGTATGAAAATGGGATGAGAATTTAATATATATATATATATATATATATATATATCACAGTAATTGTTACTTTGGGAGCAAATTTTTGTCCCTTATCTCAAGCGGCTCATTTTTTTTTTCAATAAATAAATTTCTCATTAAGTCCAACGACTCTAACAAAGAATTAATTGAACTCAATTAATTGGAAATAATACAAAAAAAAAAATGATGTATGGTGTGTGAAGATGATGAGTAGCAAAACTATTTATAATTATGTTGGGCATGAACAACATACCCAATACATATTTTTTGAGCAATATTATAAAAAAAACCTGCACACCCTGCACACCAAAATTTTTTAAATGTAAAATAAAAAAGGGTAAAAAAATAAAATCACATTTTTATGTGAGTGTGTAGGCTTCTATTTATAATTTTTCATATTTTCTACAAGGACAATAGATCAACAAATTTGTAGGACAATTTTGACATGTAAATTTTAAAAACTCCTTAACACTATCGACATACTCTTTTTTGTATGTCAAGATTTTTATATCCAACTGTTGTTCATATCGTAGCCATATTTGAAATATAAAAATAGCACTGAATGAGAATCCAAGATCATCAATAACTTAAAACATTGTATGGAAAATAATATTAAACTTTGAAAAGTAAAGCAAAATAAAGCCTAAAATTAAGTATCAAGATATATGAACTCTAATTAAAGTTTTAACATAAAGTCATGTCATGCAAGTTTTGCCAAAAGAAAAACAAACAAACAAGCATTCACTCATTTTTGTTCTAAATTTTTAAATTCTAGATGAGTTATACTTGAATAAATCCAGTTGAAGAGTTTTTCTATATTCGTACATAGAAGTATTATATCAGAATTGATATTCTTTTAAAAGGTCTCTGCCTATCAAATGACTTATTTGCTGTCATTTTTTTTTAATCAAATTAAGATGACACTTAGTAATTTTTATTTTTATTTTTTTAGTATTTAGGTTGGTCTGAGAAATCTGCTCTCAAATTTTAGGATATTGTGCAAATTCTTGACAATATTTTTTAAAAAAATAAATAAAGTCGAGACTTATAAAAAAAATTAAAAAAATAGGAAGTATATACATTTTTTGCTTACCAACTTGTAAATAGAAAAACTTACGCTCACCTGATCAATATAATCAAAAGCACCAAACTCCACTATCCCTTATGACCATTATATCATATCATTAGTTCTCATTGAAATTATTTCAGTTCATTCGACTCAATAAAAACAAAAACAAATAGTGGGAAGTGCAACACAGAAAGTGCATAATTCAGCACATGCCATTTGCATGCTTTATTTATAGGACTTGAGATGCTTTCTACAATGATTGCACAATGTTAATCTAAAGCTTTTAATCATTCATGATACATGCATGCATTTTCTTTGCACCTTATTCTCTCATTTAATTGCTACTTATGGTGCTGTGGCAAACTGACACAAATTAAGCAGTGATGACAATATGAAATTAACATAGATAAACTTGGAATAAGATTAACATTTATATGGACTATTCAAAAATTAATCCCTCCCAAAAAGTTTAATTAAAGAAATGAAGAAATGTTATAAAACTAAAGAAAAAAACTACTATTGCAAGAGAGAAATATATAAGAAACTCTTTGGAATTCTTAAGAACTGAAACTTTCTTCTCTCTTTATATTTTCTTATGAATTTCATTACAACTGAAGCCCCTATTTATAGGCCTTGAAATTACTATGCAAGTTACTATGTAAGTCACTATGCAAGATTTAAAATAATAGTGGTGGGGTCATTCACATAATTTTAGTGGTGGGACAGGGGGCAGCAGCCATCCCACCAATTATGTTATCGTTTTATTACACTCCCACTTGAATGACTACCCATAAAAAATCTGCCTCGTTAAAATCTTGTCAAGGAAAAACTTAATGGAAAGAAAAACCAATGGCGAAGGAAAAAGAGTACAGTCTTCTTATGTATCCACAAGTGTTTTAAGATTGCCTCATTAAAACTTTGCAAAGGAAAACCCAGTGGGACAAAACCTTAGCGAAGGAAAAAGAGTACAATCAGCACAAGTCTTTTACTCTCCCTGAAAAGTGCATGATAATAAATATTTGAGTCTTCGCATTCCAATGTTATGCACAATCTTCTTGAATGTCGAAGTTGGTAACACCTTTGTGAATAAATCTGCCAGATTATCACTAGATCGTATCTGCTTGACATCAATTTTACCTTTCTCTTGAAGTTCATGAGTATAAAAGAATTTAGGTGAAATATGTTTGGTTCTGTCACCTTTGATATATCCTCCTCTGATTTGAGTGATACAAGCAGTATTATCTTTATATAAAATTGTTGGGTTATTATTGATCATGGGAAGTCCAAACTTTTCTTGGATATGTTGAATTACTGATCTCAGCTAAATACACTCTCGACTTGCTTCATGAATAGCAATGATCTCTGAGTGATTTGAAGAAGTAGCAGATAGTGTCTGATTAACAGATTTCCATGATATGAAAGTATCTCTATAAGTAAATAAATATCCAGTTTGAGATCTACCTCTATGTGGGTCTGAAAGATAACCTGCATCTGCATACCCAATCAATTGTGGACTTGATCCACGTTGATAAAATAATCTCATATCAACCGTACCATAAAGGTAACGAAGGACATGTTTAATGCCATTCCAATGCCTTCGAGTTGGTGCAGAACTATATCTTGCAAGCAGATTAACTGAGAATGTAATATCTGGTCGAGTGCAATTTGCAAGATACATCAAAACTCCAATTGCACTAAGATATGGTACTTCAGGACCCAGAATTGTTTCATCGTCATCACAAGGACGGAATGGATCATTCTTCATATCAAGTGTTTGAACAATCATTGGAGTACTCAGGGGATGAAATTTGTCCATATAAAAATGTTTCAGGACTTTCTTAGTATACATGGACTGATGAATAAAAATTCTATTTGGCAAGTGCTCGAGCTGCAGGCCGAGACAAAGTTTTGTTTTGCCAAGATCTTTCATTTCAAATTCATTCTTTAAATATGTAGTGGTTCTTGAGATATCTTCAGGAGTTCCCACAATATTTAAATCATCAACATAAATCGCAATAATGACAAATCCGGATTCTGATTTCTTAATAAAAACACATGGGCATATAGGATTATTCTCAAATCCTTCTTTCAATAAATATTTGCGTAAGTGATTATACCACATGCGTCGGATTGTTTCAACCCATATAAAAAATTTTGTAGTCTGATAGAGTACATATTTCTAGATGTACTTGTAGATGCTTCAGGCATTTTATATCCTTCAGGGATTTTCATATATATGTCATGGTCTAAGAATCCATATAAATATGCAGTAATCACATCCATCAACCGCATTTCTAATCCTTTTGTAACAATCAGACTAATCAAAAATCTAAATGTGATTGCATCCATAACGGGAGAATATGTTTCTTCATGATCAATCCCGGGCTTCTGCAGGAAACTTTGTGCGACAAGTCGTACTTTGTACCGCACAATTTCATTTTTCTCATTACGTTTTCGTACAAAGACCCACTTATATCCAACAGGCATCACACCATTTGGTGTTTGGATAACAGGTCCAAATATTTCTCGCTTTACTAGCGAATTTAATTCAGCTTCAATAGCTGCTTTCCATTTTTGACCAATCATTTCTACGTCGACATTCTTCGACGGTTTTTGGCTCACTTTCTTCATTATTTCTGGTACTGTCAAGGGCCATTTTATATGAAAATATGTTGTCGACAACAGTTTTATTTCTATCTAGAATTTCTCTAATATTCATGAAATGTATTGAGATCTCATTATTTTCAGGTACTTGTTCCTTTTCAGGGAAAAATATTTCATGAAACACCTCTTCAGGAGGTCCATTTTCAGGAGATTTATACTCTTCAAGAGTTTCCTCTTCAAGAGATTCTGGAATAGAAGATTTGAGCTCTTTAGGAGCATCAATTATATTTGTAGCTTGTATTGTGGGTACGTGTTCATCAGGAATACCAAATTCATTTTGTATTCTTTTCCTTCTAGAAATTTTGTCTTTTGCACTAATAGGTCTTCCACGCTTCAGGAGTGCCTTAGACTCACCTATTGCTGTTTTGACAATTTGTCCTTCAGGGACTTTAATCCTTACTAGAGCATTAACAACAGGAATATAAGATTTTATTACACCTTTAGTGTCAATAAATACATCTGGTAATTGATTTGCAACATTTTATAAATGAATAATCATCTGAACTTCCAATTTACATTCATTTGTATGAGAATCAAATTGAGACAGGGTCTTATTATCCCAAGTAATATCTTGTCGTGCTTCAAGCACCGACTTTTCTTTACCCATTAATGGAAAAGTGGATTCGTTAAAATGACAATCCTCAAAACGTGCTTCAAACATATCTCCTGTAAGGGATTCAAGGTATCTAATAATAGATGGAGAATCAAAACCAGCATATATCTCAAGTCTACGTTGAGGGCCCATTTTTGTACGTTGTGGAGGTACAATTGGAACATATACAACACATCCAAAAGTACGAAGATGAGAAATATTTGGTTGTTGACCAAATGCAAGTTGTAATGGAGAATATTTATGATATACAGATGGTCTAATGCGAATTAAAGATGTTGTATGAAGTATAGCATGTCCCCAAGCAAAAACAGGTAGTCTTGATTTCATAAGTAAAGGTCTAACGATTAGTTGAAACCTTTGATCAAAGATTCAGTTAACCGCAAATGTTTCACCTCCAATGCTATGATTTTGCAATTTCGAAAAGGAAAATGGGGTGTTTGTCTTTCGCGGTTTGCTCTCTTTAAATGAGACCCTGATCTTAAATGATAGGATTTTCATCTTCATCCCGCGTCCTTTTTCTTTTTAATTTTAAAATCAAAGATGATTTTATGAATTTTAAAATCAAAGACACGTCATCTGACTCCGCTTGACTCTAGGAACTGCCGACTCTGTATAGCATTTCTCTTTTTTTTGTTTGTCGAAATGGGGTGACTTTTATACACAAAAAATGAGAGTTTTATTATTCTACTACTATTTATTTAATATTATTTTATTTTATTTTATTTTATTTTATATAATAATCAAGAAAATAATTATTAGTGAAGTTGTATATTTTTTAATTTTTTAATAATTAAAATGATTAAAAGATTATTTTAAAAAATGATAAAAAATAAATACATTAAAAAGAGTAAATAAATATTAATAGAATACTAAGGCTCCGTTTGGATTTGGAGATGAGTTAAGCTCGTCTTAACTCATCTCAAATTCATCATTATATTTTTTCAAATTTCTATATAAAATACAAATTCTAATACAGTTTTTTTCAAATTTTAATATAGTTTTTTCAAAGCCTAATTCAGTTTTTTCAAATTTTAAAACAATAATAATAATATTTTATTTAACTTTTAAAATTCATCTCAATTTTTCTCATCTCAATTCTAAATCAGCTTAAATATGTCATTACTACAGTTTATGCACTCCACTTGCAAAATGTCAACCACTTGCAAAATGTCAAGGATGCACAACTTTTGGAAAATGTGCACCACGCATGATTATTTAGAAATTAACCCTTGCCTCGATTCCCTATGAGAGGTGGTTGAAAATTTGACAGAATCTGATTGACAGCAGCCGAATAATCATATAAAGCATTCAGATAGGGCTTTCTATTTGTTTTTTTTTTAAATGATTTGCGTCAACCATTATTGGGAACAGCCAACTAAGCAACTTATGTGTCAATTTGTTAAATGACCGAACTAATCCTGAAACTGGCGTGTAAGCGAATCCATCTTCATTTGTGCTTAGCCGAACTCATTGCATCATCTCTCTCTCTTTTATCTTTCTCGATCTCCCACCATCGCCTTAAGCTCCCCTAAGCTCTCTCTCGTCTCTCTCTCGATATCCCACCATCGCCCCCTCCCCCCACCCCCCAGCCGACCATCACCCACGACCCCCACACCCGAGTCGCATTGCAGGCCTATCCCTTACCCCGAGTCGCATCGTGAACTTTTCCTCCCACGAGTCACATCCGTCTTGCTTAGTGGCATTCTCTGTAAGTTCTCTCCCTCTCTCTTTTCCCTTTGTCTTTCCATTGCTATGATAATTATTTTCTTGGATTTAAATGTTGCTGGATTTTAGGGCTTGTCGTGTAACGTCCTATAACCCTAGCTTTCTAAAGCATGGCTTGCATTTTGGCGTTATTTTTATTTTTGTAAGTTCAGTTTTGTTTAGGTTAATGTGTTTGTTTATTATATGTTTTGATTGTGGAATAACTTAGAAGAAAATAAGCGTTGATTATCATTGTCTTGGTCTGAATCAAACTTTGTTAGAGGCTGGTTGTGCTCTGATTGTACGAGTAACTGGTTGATTTTCTGTAAACATTGGTGAGATTCAAAAAAAAGAGAGGCAAATTTCTAGAAATTGGTTGGAAGTAAATGCATGTTTTTAGATGGAATTCTAGTTCAATATTAAAACTTGGAATTGGCAATGGCCTCATAAAATAACTGATATGGTGTTTAGGTCCTGAAGTTAGAAATGGAAGAGAATTAGAAACTAAGCAAAATAAAATATGTTGGAGGTTTAGGCTACTAGTTGGGAAACATTTATCTTGTAGAAATACGATGATTTTGGAATTTTAGAACTGAGTCTTTAGTTAAGACTCATCCTTTGAAGAATGTCAATAATTATTCAGAATACAATAAGATGTTGACTCAAACTATCAAGAACAATACATGGTTAGATTTCAAAAGACCAAAAAATCTAAAGATATAAGGCAAATAATTTTTTTCATATAAATGTACCTGCAGAAGATCAATGGATCAAATATTACCTCTGGTTGTCTATGTTTTCTATGATTTCCTTTTCTTTTGACAATATGCATATTCTCCAATCCCCAATCAGTTTATTTTACCTTAACATGTTTGTGGCATATAATGAATGGTTTGAACTGATCTTTGGTTTTTAGAATCACGCATGGCATAATCTCAATTATCATCTTTAGTTAATGATTCTAACATAGAATCACCAAGTTGTTGGCGTGGTTTGAAAACACCACTAAAGACGACTCACATGACGAAAAATCCTAGAAGGTGATTTTTTTTCTTGCCCAAACTATAATACAGTAAATTTACTGTATATTTTTCATATTTGCATATTAATTTGTTGCTTGTGGAGTGTACTTTATCCATGTTAATTAGGAGTTCGTACTATGAATAAGGAGATGCGAGGTGTGAATTTTTCGTATGGGCAGATATATTTCAATTGATCAAGGAGAACATTTGTGCAAGAGAGAAGAATAGGTTTGCTTGGAAGACATGGGATGAAGTATTACAGCGCGAGTATAACGTTCGAAAAAGGGAAGATAAAGTGATGTCAAAAGAGAAAAAGCTAAGGCATGAAAAGCAAAAATTACTATGTTTATATTGGGCTTTGACTTTTGTAATAGTGCTTGCTTGGTTCGGATAATTGAAACGTTAAAAACATGTGGTATGGATTAGTTAGATGGTTTTTGAATGAAAATAACTGGTGTTCATGGTTTGATGAAAGCCATGTATGTTGAAGCAAAGTGTGTAATGAAATTGGGTATTTAGTGACACATTACCAATGTATATTAATGTATGGATGCTAATGACAGCTATAATTATTCTTATCATCAGTCTTAAAGCAGCTCAAACATAAAAAAGAAAGAAGAAACCCATTTCAAACCGAGACCCATTTCTTAATCTTGAGAATATGACCAGAAAAAATAAGCCTATCTTATAAAAGTAACATTACTTTACAAAAACATTTATATTTTATAATATGTATTATGTAAAATATTGTGAAATGTATTGTGTATATTATTATTATTTTTTATATGTTAGGTATTAAAAATAAAAAATAAACAGTGGCATTGAAGTCAATGTGTTCTTGGGCTTGAGTTTCGTAGATACCACCAGGAAACCACATGAGTACCTTATCATCTTCAAGTGTATATTTTACATATTAATATAAGAATTATTTTCTTCTAGATCCTTGTCTTAAAGTACTCATATGTTAGTACTCTTAACAATGGTCATATTTATGCGGCCCTACAGTTATTTGCTTCAATAATAACAAGCAAATCCGCTAGAAATGAATACATTTATGCCAGGGATTTGCCTCCTTTGACACGATGCGATAAGGGTAAACAAGAGTGGAAGTGTAGTGGAAACAATTACATCACTGATCACTTCCTACCCCTGTATTCCCCACAAACTCAAACTTGGACCCCAAATAGTTAAGTTTTTATATTATCCAAAGTGAGAAAATCTGAAACTCAGTTCATGATTCCACAAACAAAGCTGCAAAATTCAAGAAAACTAACAATTAATACAAAGAAATAATAAGAACTACAAGACCAATGATTCATTAAAGTCATAGCGATCAAGTACAAGAACAACTCTACATAACTTCAAATAATTCCATTTATACAAATACCGTGGCTATCTAAATACATAACATGAATGGATATTTTGAGATCCAATCAAAATCATTGCAAGAGAAACATCTTTAGTGAATCCTCTGGTCCTCTATCATTCCAACACCTCGATTTTTTGGAGTTGATTTGAAGCTTCCAAATCCAGCAACCAAACAATGTTGTAGGTGCAAATTCACCACCATAGCTCACCTCCCAGCCCACTACTTGAAGCTCCCAAACAATATACCCAACACAAAAAACTATGTGAAAGATATGAGGATATGATTATTTTATTTATCTTTGATTGTGCAAATAGAGGCCAAACATTACTAAATAACAACTTAGAATTAGATAGTATGAACAAAGACAGGCTGAGAAGAATAGTCAAGAAATTGCAATAAGGAAAATGAGGTACCTGATTGTCTTGGATGATGTATGGCACTTGTATGAATGGGATGCTCTCAAATATGCCATGCCTAACAACAATGTGGCAGCCGGATAATCCTCACCACACGTAATTCTGATGTGGCCTTCTCATCTGGTATCGAAATGTATCAAGATACTTTAAAAAACCATTTCACCGCACCTCACTATCTAAACAGAATTCTCTAATAATAAATGAATTTGAAATTGTCAATTGAATCGCACCTTATGCATAATTGTGTAATTCACCATACCATCTTCAAGTAGCACAAAAAAAAAAGCTTCCATCATCCACAAAATACACCAGACTCTCATAAGAAAAATCTACTCTTTCAAAATTGAAATGTCTACATGATAAAAATAACAATACCCATACTTTATAAGTATTATAAATCATTGAAAAAAATTAAGTTGAAAGTTTGAAACAATGTTCAGTAGTACTAATTGATATATGTTTTCTCTCATACGTACGTTGTTTGTTTTGTCAACAAATATGATACCTATCATGTTTTTCTCTGCACTGCATGCATGATGGTCTCGACTCTGCAATAAAAAGGATAGAGGCCTAGGACTGATATTATAATTTTGTTTGCTGAATTTTCTACAATGTTGTGTGTATTCAACTCAAAAACTACAACAGAACCAAAAGAACCACTAGTATGCACGCCAGGGGCAATGCAAACTATAAAAAAAATCAAATGCCTAAGCACTGGAAATAATATCAAATGCATCTAGAATTTTGCATGCTAAAATTTTAGTTCGAACAAGAAGACTTCGGGAAACATCTTTATTAATTAATCAAACCAACTTTTTATATACAATTAAACAGAATATTCAGAAAACCACTCACACAGTAGTACAAACATCACAGCATATACACTTGACAAGCAGACACACGTAATTTGGTCATGCTTCCATCTTTTAGCTCAATAACTTGCATCCTGTTCAAACTGATAAGCATGATACTTCACATTTACCATTCAAAGAGAATTTATCAACTTGTTCAAAGAGTGGAAGTCAAGTCAAGCCTATAAGAAGCTCAGAATTAAAACAGTGGAAACTCAAACCCAGTCAATAATTTATACAGCCCAATTCGATTATCATTTCTTCTTTTTCTTTTAAGTTCATGTTTTGTTTCTAGTTAACTTCATTATTTATACAACCCAAATAATGCATCCAGAAAAGAAAAGTAGAGAAAAATTCAAGAAACATGTCTCTCATTTTATTATGCTCCTAAGATCTAGTGGAAAGGGAGTAAACTTACACAAAAAAAAAAGCTCTCATTCGCTTGCCTCTTATCCAACAAATTTGAGAAGAAAAACCAGAGAATTATCCATTCCCTAAAACCTAACTTGCAATACCTAGGAAAGTACAAAACCCAAAACTCATCTCTCTCAGTACACATGAAAAACGGCTGATAGTATGGGAGGAAAATTGATTAAAAAACAGAGCATGTTACCTTCGAGAAGAAGAAAAACCAAAGATTTTATCCATGCCCTAAAACCTAACCGCAATACTTAGGAAATTACAAAACCCAAAACTCATCTATTCTTAGTACACATGAAAAATGTTAGGACTTATGGAAGGGAAATTGATCAAAAAACAGAGCATGTTACCTTCCTTGTCATCGCTTCTTGATGAGGAAAGACCCGCGTTAAATGCGCTTGCGAAGAGGAGTGGCGAGGAAAGACTTTCGCTAGGCGGCGGTGAACAGAAGGACAACGTCGCGGGTTGGCGTTGGGCAGACAGACGGCATCTCTGGTGGCACTGGGTAGAGGAAAGAGAGGCATATGGGAGAGCTTTCGCGGCAAGGGTGCAAATATTCGAATGGAACCGTTTGAATGACGATAAACCAAAAAACAGAGAAAAGAAAAAGACCAAAAAGTCCCAACACGTGTAGTATGCAGTGTGTGCAGCTCTACCGTGGCTTTCCCTATAAAAACTCTTTTTTAAATTTTAATTAAAAAAGACATTTGTTATAATTTATTTCTAAATTTGATTTAGTTTTAAAAAATCTTCTACATTATATTTCCTAACCTTTTTCTATTTTATTAAAATAATATTTTTATTCTTTTATTATTATTATTATTATTATTTATCTCACTTCTATTTACAAATTTAACTAGTCAATATATTTTTTTATATATTTTGAACTATTACTCTATTGAATATTTTTAAAAAAAAATTAAATTATATTTTTTGTGGGGATGGTAATATTTTTAATTTTTTTTAATATTTTAGTAGTTATTTAAATTATTTTTAAAATTACTATTTAAAACTATAACAAATATGAATATAAGAAAAAATGCAGATGATTGGAAGAATAATTAATTTAATTGAAATGAATAAAATATTAATAAAAATGATTTTATTTGAAGTGTTGAGAATGTTTGTGAATAGTAATAAAAAAGTAATAATAAAATATTAAATAGTAGTAAAAAAATAATGAATAGTAATAAAAATAGGTAAAAAATAATAATAAAATAATAAATAATAATGAAAAATATTGTAGAGTGTTAAGAAAGTTTTGTCTTCCAAACCTACTAACTGATCCCTAAACATTTTCTCTAAAAATAGAGATTTGGATGTAGAAAAGATTTTAGTCAAAATCTTAAATTAATCTTCAAATTATAAGGATACCAGTAATTTGAGCAATTAAATGTGAATGCTCATATATATATACTAGGTGAAAGCAACGTGCAAAGCACGTTTGCTTAGTTTTTTTTTTTAAGAATTAATTTTATTAAGAACTAGCTTTTGGTTAATAATGACGTAATGCTTTTGGGTGTAAATATATTTTTTAACTGAAATTTGATAGTTATTCATAATATTGTAAATGAAAAATAATTACACGTTTTCATATATTATAAAAAAAAAAAGCATTAATAAAAACAATAACATAGTCCCATAAAAAAAATCTCTCATAGTTTTATGATACTTGTTTGAGATTATTTTAATTATAGGATGATTCTAGAATGACGATCCAGCATTTTCCTCATTTTGTATTTTCTCTTGATTAATTATTATTAAATTTTGCTATTTCACTCGTGAGCAAATATTAAACCTTTTCGGATACAAAAGGTTTTAAATAATTGTGTTCTATACTCTTTCTTTCACTTTCCTAAAAAAAAGAAAAGAAAATAAAATAAAATAAAATATTGACAATAAATAAAATTAATTCTATAATGTTGATTAAATATTGACAATAAAAAACACTCTATTTGTTGATTTTAAAAAACTAAGATAGTGAATTTACAAAAATAATGTTATTTATAATATAATGAAAATGTCATTTAGTGAGCATAATGTATTAAATATGATATTGTTATATCATATTTAAAAGATGATCCTATTTTTAATTAAAAAAAATTATCAATAATATAATGTGTATATTCCATAATTTTAGCAAACTTGTCTATAATGAGTTTGATACAATAGTTGTTTGTAATATTATATTATAATTTGTAATATGAGTTTTTAATCTTAAATATATAAATTTATTGAATATTTTGATATGTGAATAAATGAATTATTCTATATATAGTATATAGTATATTTTAATCTTAATTATTTCACTTAGATTTCATTGTTATTTTTTTACTTGTTATTCTACTTTTATTTTAAAATTAATTATAAAACATATATAATATATGAATTATATTTATTGGCTGTTTATTTTATATTATTATGTTATTTTTATTTTTTTGTCTTACTTGGTTTGAGCTTTGTGTGTGTTTATTTATTATGTTTTAACTTATTGGGCGGTCTGTGAGTGGGTGGGTTGGGCCCAACCCGTGTCCCTTTATTTAGCACCTCTCCCAATAGGCAAAATGTTGCTGTTTTGCGAGATGTATAAATTTGAAAACCTAGGGCTTCAGCTCATCTGTGATCCGAGCCGCACTTCTTCTCTTCTTCTCTCCACTGCTCCTCATCTGACCTGTCGAAACCCTAACTCTAATCCCCCCTTACAGTGTCGCTTCGCGCGGCCTACCCAGCCACCTCGACCTACACCACCTCTCCCACTCTACAACCCGCGAGACCTTGCAACGTAAGTTTTCCTCTCCCTCTGCCAAACTGTGACTTTTTTAGCCATGGTAGCCACTCGATGTGGCTTCAAGCTCGCCATCTAGCTCCGCTCGACCGAACTTGTCTCTCTGTTTCGATTTTGGTTTTTTTTTTTTTTGATATTTTAGTATTTTAGGGTTTGTTTCTCATCATTCTCTGTCTCTTTTATATTCTTTAATTTCGTCTGACTTTTCTCTCTGTTTCGATTTCTTGTTTGTTTAGATAGTTTGGCATTTGAGGATTTTTGGATTTAATGACTTTGAAAAGTTTGCTGATTTGGTTCTTTTGATTGCTCTTACAATAGCTATATATTTTGTCAAAGATGTCGTGATCTATCTCTATCGATCATATATATCATCTTGTGGATCCTCTTCTTTTTTTTTTTTTTGTAAAAAAGGGTTAAAAATCATCGTCCTTGGTAGATATATTAATAAGTTTATCTGGGTTCCTAACTCAACCTTAAGAATAACGCCATCTAGGTTCCTAACCAGATCATACATGTGGGACAAAAAGATTCTAAAGGAGAAAATATCCCTTAATTTTTAATTTTTAATTTTTAATTTTTAATTTTAGATTTTTATTCAGTCAAGTTCAATGTATCCCACTTTGCGTAAATATCTGATCTTCCCCTCTCTCTCTCCCATGGAAATTAATGGACACATGCATTCTTAACTTTCATGCTTCTTTCTCAGATTTTTCATTTATTTGACATTGTTTTAATGTTTATTGTCTCTTTCTTCTTTATTTGATTTCATTTGCATGAAAACCCTTTCACACATCTTCCATCAAGCAAAGCTTTAAATTCCACTGCTCATGTTCTCGATCTATATATGTTTCGTGGATTAATACTATCCTTCCAATATTCATGTTCCGTCTTTGACCAAGTGACCTTTAAGCTTATCTTTGTATAATTATATTACTCCATTTGTCATGCCATGTTCTTAAAATTTCTAAATACGTTATTCATTTCTTTAATTATAAGTCTGCCTAACTTGAAAAGTCAGCTAATTCTGCTAACCCATTATTTCTTGCTGATAAAAGTTTGGGTGGAGGTACTAATGACTAGTCTTCCCATTTATGCAATGAAAATAAATATCACTACTTTTTATCAATAATATAATGTTTACTTTAGATTAGGTGCTTGGTGTTGAATGTGTACTCGGCCATCCTAATGTGGTTCAACTGAAGCACTATTTTTTTTTTAATAATAAGCAAAGATGAGTTGTATATAAACCTTGTCCTAGAGGTACATGCAATTTGTAGTAGTTTTTCATACATTTGGATGAGATTTTTTTTATACTATGTATTTTCATGTACACACACATAAATAGTTCTATAAATTACTTCTTCATGTTCACTATATATTTTTCTACAGGGACTTGGCTTGGCTGTATATGTTCCTTATGATCTTCTAGTCTGGTCTACTGATGTTGGTCATTCCAAATTTCTGAAGTCACTCAATAATCCCTCTTGATATGTTTTATAATATTTATGTAAAAAATAGTTCTGTTGTGTTCCTTTGTTTTTCATCGTGGTATGGTGTTGATATTCTGGTGTTGATTTGTTAAGTAGAAATTACAAAAAAATTGAGTTGTTTATTTCTTTTGGATCGTTATGTTAGAAGTAGACAAATAATCTTGGTGTTGGTTATGTCTTGGAATTTAGTAAGTTTGAAAGTGTTGTTGGAATCTTTTTTTTTGTTTGAAATGTTTTTTGAAAATTTAATCTGGGTGATGTTTCTTAAACTAACCAGTGTCATACCAGTTCACACAAGAAAAAAAAAATACTAAATAATGTTTTGAGTTATTGTTTTGAACACAAAAAAGACGCAGTCAACAAAAGATTAGAAAACATAAATAAGTTGGATTAAAATATAAATATAAAAAGTAAGGAAATACTTAATTAAAATGTTGTTTCATAATATATATTAGCAACTATGATAAAATATTGTCTCAGATAAACTAAATAATGTAATAACATAAGAGGAATACCTTATATTGTGCCAATAAGCTATTTCACAGTAGTTGTTTGCTTAAGATTTAGATAAAACTGAGAGAAAAATGAAATTATAAGAATAAGAAAATTAATATATCACAACCAGATTATAAAATATGTTTACAAATAATGAACAGAATAAGAAAGAGAGAGAATAAAACTTTAGAATTCCCTGCACGTCCTCAAAGAAAAATTCTCTGCTTTACCATTTGGTCTTGTTTAAATATTACTCAAGGCAATAAAGAAGAGTAAGAGCTTATTGGGTTGGGTGTTAACAATTAATTTTATATTAAGTTTATATTTAATTACGGCAGTAAAAGCTTGGAAATTACGTTATCATTACTTTATTTATATTTGTTTGATTTTTCAATAGTTAGTTGCTTATTTCATTTGTCTTTGTACCTGCAAGGTGTGCGTGTGCATTAAAGAATATTAAAAACAATTGCATTTCCAAGAAGAATACAAATACCGATTGATTCGAATGATCTGAATGGTTCCATTATGAAGAATATGGATAGACTTTTAATAGATGGACGTGAATAGATTTTTTTTTTCTTTGAAGTGGATGTGAATATACTTAATTGAAAATAATTGCAGGAATATATTCTTAATTTGCATTAATACAAACATAATTGTGAATGCAATTTTCGATTAAATACTATACGTAATTGTAGCTATGCAATTTTCGATTGCACTATTACTTGCACTTGTTAATGGAGGGAGTTACCAGACTAATAAAATTTAACACTTTCTATTAAATCAACAATTTTCGTTAGATAAACTCTTTATATATAGAAAGATATATATATAAATTTTAAAAAAAATGATATTTGCATTGTTTTGTGATTAAACATTACAAAATCTTTCTAAAAAATGTGAACAAATAAGAGTTTCATATAAAAATATTAACTTTAAATACTTCAATTTTTATCATATAGTCTAATGTGAATGTGTATTTTATCGTTCAATAAAAGGGGTAAAAGAGGAATTTAAACCAAGTCTTAATTGAAATTAAGGTAGGTTTGTTTTCATATATACTCTTATTTTATCATTATTATTTTTTCAAATTCTTATATAAAATAAAATAAATAATTTAATCTTTTTAAATTTTAAAATAATTTTTTTTAAAATATTAAAATAAAATAATATTAAAAAATATATTATGATATTATTTTATTTTATTTATCTTCTTAATGAAAATAAATCATACCTAAATTTTATTTGCTCATGCAATAATTTTGAGGCTTGAGAAACGTAAGAGGGTACTAAAATTAAAAATATGTGCTATATCATAAAAAAATTTTATAAAAAAATTTTTATAAGTTAATATAATTTTATATAATGAGTTAACTTTATTTTATAATAAAATTAGATAGAGAATTTAAAATATTACGTAAAATTATCCTAAATTCTAAATTTATTTTAGTAAAATCTTTTTATGTATAAAATCATTTCTTAAAATTAAACTACCAATTCTAACCCGATTGTTTCAATTACTTTAGGTTTGAAAACATTTATTTTGAAGTTTAACTATGGAAGCTTATTTTTGAATTTTAAAGAAAAATTCAAAATTCAGTAACAAAATTAGGCCTGATTTACTTTTAAAACATGCTCAATTTTATCTTATATAATTATTATATATTTTCTAAATTTTAATATAAAATAATATAAAAATTTAATTTTTTAAAATTTCAATATAAAAATTATATTAAAAAATTATATTATAATAATATTATATTTAATATTTTACTTTAATTTTAATTTAATTTATTTTAATCCCATCTCTAAAAGCAACGAGGCTTTAATTAAGTACTTGCTATTCCATACTTCCCTACAATTTCTCGGCATCCAAACATCATATTTACGCATTTGACCAAACTATGTGCAATAATAATAATAATAATAATAATAATAATAATAATAATCTTGTAGTCATAAGGAAGTATATTCAACAAAATACGGGAATCATATATATTCCATTCGAGACCAGCGGCTCAGTTTCACAGTTTGATCGCCATGGCACAGAAACAGACACACACCATGGGAATCGTCGGAAACCTCAGTCCCGAGCAGCTCCAATCCTTCAACTCTCAAGGTCACTAAAACCCAGTTACCCAAACCCTGAAAATCTTTCTCGCGGTGTTCAACAGCTTGTAATGTTTTTATTTTTCTTGTACAGGTTTTATTGTGATCGAATCGTTTGCGAGCCCCGAAGAAATGGACGCAATGAGGAAGAGAATGGATCAGTTGCTGGATGAGTTTGACTCCTCCACCGTCTCAATTTTCTCTACCAGGAACCAGGTTTCTATTCAAAATTGATTCAGCTTCTGAATTTCCAATTGGTATCGTGTTGTTCTCGAATTATAGGAAATCAAACGAAACTATATTTGAGTTATTTTATTTTATTATTTTTTTTCCAGAAGCAGTTAACGGACAATTACTTCTACGAAAGTGCCGAGAATATTTCTTTCTTCTTCGAGGGTATGCATGTACTGGTTAATCTTGAGCTATTTATCATTAGAATTATAAATTTCCCGCCTTTATAAATCCTGAAGGACCTTTTTGATACTCCCGGGGGCGTTGTATTAATTACCTTTTGTCTGTCTGGGAATATTGCAAAGAACATGATGCGTCAATGGAAGACCGATGTAGTTTGTTTTCAAGAAACGAAATTGAAGATTATTAATCACTCAATAATTAAGAGCCTTTGGAGCTGTTGTTGGGTGGGATGGGTTGCGTTAGCTTCCGATGGTGCTTTGGGTGGTATCATTATCATGTGGGATAAAAGAGCCATGGCTCTAATTAATCAATACGTGGGAAATTACTTGGTGGCTTGCCACTTTAAAAACGTGGATGATGGGCTAGAATGGGCTTTTGCTGGTATTTATTGGCCAAATTTAGATTCATGTAGAAATTTATTGTGGGATGAGATGGCTGGCCTCTACAGTTGGTGGGGATCTTCCATGTTGTTTTGGTGGTGATTTCAATGTCGCTAGATTCCCTTGTGAGTGTAGTGGTGCCTCTCAGATTTCCAAAGCTATGTCTGATTTTCAGACCCTATTTCAGAGCTTCATTTGATTGATTTACCCTTGATGGGGGAAGACTTCACTTGGACAAATGGAAGAGCTTGTTCACAGCTTGACAGATTCTTGATTTCTCCATCCTGGGAGGCCTTATTTCTGGAGTCGAGGCAAAAAAGACAGCAAAAATTTGTTTCTGATCACTACCTATTCTCTTATATTGTGGTGGAATTATCAGAGGCAACAACTATTTCAAATTCGAAAATATGTGGTTGAAAGATGAGAATTTTGTTGAGAGGGTCAAGAGATGGTGGGTCTACTACAATTCTTTCTGGAACCCCAAGTTTTGTATTTGCTTCCAAACTCAAGGTGCTGAAAAAAGATCTGAAAAGTTGGATCAAGGAGACGTTTGGTAATGTTTCAAATAGAAAAAAGCAGCTTCTAGATGAGTTTCAGCTACTGGAAGAAAAAGAGATTGCGGGCACTATCCCATCAGAGGAATCAGCCAGAAAAAAAGAATTTTATGCAGAAATTGAGACGCTAACGCTTATGGAGGAAATCTCATGGAGGCAAAAGTCTCGAATCCTTTGGCTGAAAGAAGGCGATAATTGTACGAAATTTTTCCACAAGATGGAAAATTTTCATCTTAGAAACAATTCTATTGAAGTTTTAAAAGATGGTGAGAATGTTCTTTTCGACTTTGGAGAAATCGAAGACCACATAGTGAGTTTCTATGAGAATCTTTTTAGAGAAGAACATTATTGGAGACCAAAGTTGGATGGGCTTCCTTTTGAAACAATTGATCAGTTGAGTGCTGATTGGCTGGAGAGACATTTTGAAATCGATGAGGTTCTTGATGTGGCTAGAGGAATGTCCAAGGATAAGGCTTCGGGTCTAGATGGCTTCGCTATGGCCTTTTTCCAAACTTGTTGGGACATTGTGAAAGAAGATTTCATGAAAGTTTTCAGTGAATTCTATTCTTATCAGAAATTTGAGAAGTGTATTAATACGATTTTCATTGCTCTCATTCTCAAAAAGGTGGGTGCAGAGGAATTGAGGGACTATCGCTCTATAAGCTTAGTGAATGGGGTCTACAAAATTATAGTTAAGGTGCTGGCTAATCGCATTAGCAAGATTATGGATAAAATCATCTTAAAGTCGCAAAATGCCTTCGTTTGGGTAGACAAATTTTTGACTCAATTCTTATTACAAATGCATGCTTGGAAAGTCGCTTAACTATGGAGAAAGCTGGAATTTTTGTTAAACTTTTTTTTTTTTGATAAGTAAAAATATTATATATATCAAAAGAAGTAACCAAGTACACTGGATGTATACAAGAAAACACCCATCCCATACTAGAGAACTCCTAATAATCTCCAAAACTTCGTAAAAAACTAGCCAAACATAGCCAAAATACATCAAGTCCGAGTAAAAATGAAACACCCCTCCCCAACCTCAACCCATGAGAACATCATGCCCTCCTTTTAGCCTAATACTCCACCTGAAACACCCTCTATGAGAACATCATGCCTTCCCTTTAGTCTTCTGACTTGAGCTACTGCCAAGAGTATTGCAATTGATTCTCCAAGAAAGACGCTGCAACTCCCTACTTTTCTTAAAACTTGATTTGGAGTCACGCGAGTAACTTGCCTCGATCTTAGTGAGTAGTGCTTTAAATTGATCTTTACATCCTCTATGTGAGATTCCCACGACATGCTGAATCTCATAAACCTTTTACAAAACCGAATTCAATGATGATCTAAGGGGAGGAAGAGATACCAAGGGGACAACATCTTCTCCCAAAACATCGTGTCCAAAGCCTTCATCCTCGCAAGGCACCAAAGGCAAACCCTTATTCAAATCCTGTGCGTCCTCAACAACTCCAATGGTATTATCCTTGCAAGTTTCCAATGGCAAACCCTTCAACTCTGACAACCCTGTATGAGCCACTTCGACAGACGCTACATTTCTTTCAGAACTTGATATTACACCATTATTTTTTAACTCTGACGTGTGAGCCATAGTTTTTTCGGGATTGACCAAGGGTGTAATACCGATTATCGGTCTTTTCTGTATCACTTGTGGCGAAGGGTATTCCATTACGGCTGTCTCAACACCAATACCCGATATAGAACCATCTTCAAATAACTTGCTTTTTCTTTTGACCCGCCACACTTTCTTGGATCTAGTTATAGGGATAGAACCAAATCCAATTTTTCGTTTTCCTTTATCTAAGCTTAGAGGATTTGAGCCTATCCTATGCTTGTTTCTTGCGATCTTGTTGCCTCCAACCGAAGGCAAGTCTATTTTTGAAGAAAGGAAAGCAATCGTTGCCTTCAACTTACCAAGCTGGGTTTCTATCTCTTTTAGTGTTTTGTGCATTACATTAAGTTGATTTTGGGCTTGCATGATTTGCAAACCACTTACATAGTTTCTCTCACTCTGAGACCCCAAAGCTTGACCCGTCTTTAAAATTGTTGCATATGATTGACTTTGAGACCCTAGTTTCTTGCTATCTTTTTGATTCACCTCCATGTTGATATACTCATGATTGAATGTCCTCTTCTGGCTTATCTTCTTTGACCCATCTACATGAAAGGAAAAAAAAAAAAAAATCCGCAGCTCTGTGTAGTTCAACAGCAAACTTCTCCCAACCCTGGCCTTCATACCCTTCAACTTTGTTGGCCTTCTCCACCATGACAGTTAGATATCTGCCATGTACATTAGAGTATCATTGAACCGTGAATGCACTGTTTCTTTTGCGTAAATGTTTTGAGAATTTTAGATCTCTTCCCTCCTGTAATGCTGCTTCCACCATGGTCATGAGCCATCTTATACCACTGCTACCCATAACTAGAGACCTCCACCCTTCTGCTCCTCTCCACTATGTTCAAAGAAAACCTCCATGCTTCTGGTAAAATTTCAAAAGCCTTTGATTCCACCCAAAATCAGACCATCTACCCCATGTTAATATAAAAAATATGATAACAAATGCAGGGGATTCCCAAGCTTCATTTTTGACTTCGTGCAGTGATACACTCAAAAGTGGTGTGATACCAGATCTGCACCGAAACTGAAGTAGCCAAAAAATACGGTTGCCGGAGAAAGAACGATGTCGGAATAGTCCTAGTAGCCTAGCCGGAGAAAGGGCCGACGTTGGGCGGCCCTCGGCGAAGACGTCGGGACCTGTCGACCTTGTCTGTGACGGCGATGAGTGGTCACTCGTCGGCTGGACAGACTCGTCGGTCTCTTTCCGTAGAAGTGAAAAAGGCTCTCAAAGGTAAGAAAAGGGTCGCTGGAGAAGGGATCGATGTCGGACGGCTTTAGGCGAAATCGCCCTGGTCCGTCGACCTAGTCTGTGCTAGCGGTGAGGAGACACACACCGGCTAGGGTTGGCAAACAAGAATGCCGGCGCTAGGGTTTGAGGCCTATGTCAGACAAGTTACGAGCTTCTAGAAGGAACCCTTGAGTGACATACGAGCTTCTATTTTTTTTTTTGTTAAACTTGAAATGGAAAAAGCCTTTGATTATGTCAACTGGAACTTTCTGCTTTATATTCTTGCGAGATTTGGCTTCGGAGATAAGTGGTGTTATTGGATCAAATTTTGTATTTCTTTGGCCAGATTTTTAGTTTTAGCAAATGGCAACCCGATTGCTTTCTTTAATAGCTCTCGGGACTTGAGGCAAGGAGACTCCCTATCTCCTTTTCTTTTTGTGATAGTGATGGATATTCTTAGTCATATGCCTGATTCGGCTGTTGGAGGTGGTTTTTTGTTGGGATTTGAACGTGGGAGACGAGTCCCAGGGCATCACAATGGTCTCTCATTTGCTTTTTGCTGATGACACTTTAATTCTATGTGATAACAATAGAGACCATCTCCGAGTTTTGAGAGCTCTTCTTTGTTTTGAAGCTGTTTCGGGTTTGAGAATCAACTTTTCCAAATCTGAAATTGTTTTGGTGGGCCCAATTAGGAACATTTCAGATCTGGCCAATATTTTGGATTGCAAGATTGCATCGCTCCCTATGAAATATCTTGGTTTTCCTCTAGGAGCCCCCCATAAATCAGCTTTCATTTGGGATGAAGTTATTGAGAAGATTAGAAGAAGGCTAGTTGGTTGGAAAAAGTTATACCTATCTAAGGGGGCTAGAGTTACTCTTATTAAGAGTACTTTATCCAATCGCCCCTCTTATTTTCTCTCTCTCTTTCCATTACCAGTTGGGGTTGCTAAAACTATTGAGAGACTTTATAGAAATTCCTTGTGGGATGGACCCGGGAAGGATCAAGAGTTTCATTTGGTGAGTTGTAAGAAGGTTTGTCTTCCGGTTTCACAAGGGGGCTTAGAGGTTTGCAACCTAAGACTTTTTAATAAAGCTCTTCTTAGTAAATGGCTTTGGAGGTACCACCTTGAAAGTAATGCTCTATAGAGAAATGTTGTGGATGCCTTACATGGTAAAATGTGGGGGAATTGCTGTTCTAAGGAAGTTAGAGGACCCTTCGGGGTTGGTCTTTGGAAGTCTATTTGGTTGGAATGGGATGCTTTTTGTTAAGCATACTTCCCTTAAAGTGGGGAATGGGGCTAATACTTGGAGCGGGGATTTTCCTCTTAAAGAAGTTTTCCCCAATCTTTTCAGAATTGCTAGAAATAAAGACGCTGTTGTAGCTGATTCCTACTTTTTTTTTTCCAACAATTTGATTTGTTGGAATGTGGAATTCTCAAGAGATATCCAAGACTGGGAAGCGATTGATGTTGCTGATTTTCGGGAAAAGTTGTACAAGATTAAGATTGTTCAAAACTGAGAAGATTTTGTTGTGGATTCATTCTAATAAATCCAGATTTTCAGTGAGTTCTTATTACAAGGCACTTACAAGACATGGGGTTAATGATTATCTGTGGAAAAGCATTTGGAGAAGTAAAGTGTCTAGAAAGGTAGCTTTTTTCTGTTGGCTTTTATCTCTTGGGAATATTTTGACTATTGATAATTTGAGAAAGAGATGCGTTCAGGCTATCGAGTGGTGCTTCATGTGCAAGAAAAATGGAGAATCTATTGATCACCTTTTTCTGCATTGTGAGTGGCTACGAGTATTTGGAATGAAATTTCAGCTGGGGTTGGTTTTTCTTGGGCGATGCCTTCGCATGCGTTGGGATGCTTTTGCTTGCTGGCCAGGAATGGTTGGGAAAAATATAACTCCAGCGGTCATGAAGATTATCCCCTTATGTTTATTTTGGTGCTTATGGACTGAAAGAAATAGAAGATGTTTTGATAATTGTGAACGTTCTTTAGGAGAATTAAGGGTCTTTTTTCTTAGTACTCTCGGTTTTTGGGTTTCAAACCTTGTAAGGAATGGGAATGTTTGCTTTATTTTATCTTAGTTTCATGTTCTAGCTTGTAAATAGGTATATCTCAATTGTATACCCCCTGTGTACTTGGGCTATGCCTATTTATTTGGAATAAAATTTTTCTTATTACTTATCAAAAAATATTGCAAAGAAAGTCTGGTAGTCTGGTTTATGATGCTGGGTATTCTATAATATTCAAAAGTAGATCCTAGTATTTTAGCGAGGAGCGAGGTTCATATGTTGGTTGATGAATTGCTGCTTATAAAAACATATTGGAAATTGCTTTTGCGTTTTTCTATTTTTAATTTGGTAAGAGCGTATGACTACTTTTGGTGTTTATGAGATGCCATTGATAGAGTGCTGTGCTCATTGATACTTATACTTTTTGTCAGAGAAAGCTTTTGGAGCTGATGGAAATTTAAAGCAACCCAAAAAACTTTCCATCAACAAAGCTGGCCATGGTTAGTTGATTATGACTTCCACTTGGGATTTTTTTTGTGAGGGTTTCTTCTTTCTTTTTACATATTTCTCTATATAAAGTTTCCTGCACACTTTTCATTGACAAGCAATCTTGTAACAAACTGGGGTCTATATGTGCAGCGTTACATGAGATTGACCCAGTATTTAAAAAGTTCTCGTTCTCTGAGAAACTTTCAAGTTTGTTATTCTCCTTGGATTACAAGAGGCCAGTGATCATTCAGTCCATGTACATTTTCAAGGTACTCCCTTTTCTTGTTCAATGATTTGTCATTTCTTTGACAGTGTCCTTATGAAAACTCATTTGCTTAGCTGAGATATTGGGAAGGCTTAAGTCATAGAAAGACATTTGAGTCCAATATTAACTCTTGCAGTGGCTTGAGTGTTACACATTGTGTTTATTAAAAAGTTGATGAAAAATTTCCAAAGATGTTTTTAGATGTATGCTACTTGTAAAAGACGATGCACTTTAAGCATGAGAAAGATGTGCCCTCTTTGTGCAAGAATTTTGACGATAAGGTATTGAATACATGATTCACCTATCAAAAAAGATATTGACTACATTAATGATGATATGTTATTCTAAGTGAATACTTAGCATGATTGAAAATTGGAGATGCACCTTGATACTCACATATGCACATACATCTATGTGTATTAAGTGTATTTTAATTATATAGGAAAGAGGGAAAATGTTTGATCTTTAAAAATTATGGTAATTCTTCTATACACCTTTTTTGGACTTGGGGTTTAGAGAGTTTTTGGATTTATAGGTTGTCTGAGGTAAAGGCCTTGGGTTTAGGGGTATGTTCTCTTTAGGTCTTAGGTTCAAATCCCCTTGGGTGCAAACAAGCTCTAGGGATCATCGGACTAGGGGATTTTTCCCTTAAATTAACTGAGGTGCACTTGCATGAAACTCCTTGCCGAAGGCTTGTGCTGGGATTGGTCGAGACACTGTTTCGGACACCCGGTGCTAATAAAAAAAGTCTTTGGATTTATGGTTTAGGATTTGTAAGGTAAAAAAGGTTTGGCGAATAGTGCCACAATAGCTATTTCCTGGGGGCAAACGTGTTGTTTAATGGCAGCAGAAAGATTTGGTATTTCAAGGTTGTTCAAAAGGCTTAATAGATAGGGTAAAGAGAAAAAAATTTGATTTTTTATTTTGGGGCGGTGGGGTTTACTTTTTTTAGGAGGGTTACAAAGAGTTAAAATACACAATGGTAGCTTGAATCTGACCTGCATCTGAACTGTACTTGTGAATGGCAATTTGAATAGTACCCCATGAAGGAGGAAAACAAAAAGAAAAAGAAAAAGAAAAAGAAATCAACATACAAGCCTTCTAGAAATTGAAGTAAAATCTTATTACTCAACCTTAATTTGTTTCAGTACAAGGGGCACACTTATGACTCTAATCTAAAATTTTAGGAGGACTAGAACTTCTACTTTGACCAGTAAACAAACTCCTTATTTCAATGGACCATTATATAAAAGCCAACAAAAAAAAAAAAAAAAAAAAACAAAAACTTAAGGCTTACATTGACACTAGAAAAATCAAGTAGCATAAAATTAAGGTAAAAGACCAATATATAGAAGCCAATAAACTAAAAACAAAAAGACTGACATATAAAAAAAATAAAAAAAAGGCTTACCTTGACACTAGAAAAACCAAATAGATCATAAACTTAAGGGATTGGTGATTTTTATTTTTTTTTCCATTTCGGGGTTAATATTTTCTTTTCATGCTTTTCCCATCCAACTTAACAGCCGGATTGGATAGGGTGACAGATTGAAACCAGAACTTCAAAACAAGGGGCGAGTTTAGTGGGGCATGTGAGAATGAAGCAGTAGTTTAAGGGAGTAGAGTATACTATCTTAAAATAAACTGCTAATGTCATATTTTACTATCATGGAAAACCTGGCTCGATGGCATATGTTAGTTACATAAACTGCCAAGAGCCTGATGGCCTGATGGCATACGACCTGATTTTTAAATGGAAAATCTGAATTCGAAACCCTTCACCCCCTTGTATTTAAAATAAAAAAAACTATCACGGTCTCTTGTTCTCGGGCCAAAAAGGCTTTTTGCTTGGTTTTTCCTCAACTTGTGATTTGACAGAGCTTGAAGCATCAAGCACGTGCAACACAATTTGACATATCCCCGTTCCTGACAGTTAATGATGTAGTGCACATGGCATGCGTATAGCAGTATGCAGTATTTTCAACAGATAATTTTTTTTTGGGAGATATACAATGCACTAGAATTTCTATATCCCAAAACATAATCATACTTCATAAATTCACATAATCATGTGTAATAGATGACGTGACATCTGTGTAACAGTCAAACGTATAACAAGTGACAAGACAATCATGTAATAGACAAATGAGATCATTGATGACATGGCATAGTATATCACAGTTACAATAAGCATAAATGACATGAATAAACATTAGCAATCTTAACACCATACGTACATAAATACACTGAGAGTGAGTTAGAGGCTAGCTTACAGTTATCATTCGTAATGTAAAACAAAGTGTAAATGAGGGCGAACTGAAATGAGATACTTTTCTAAGGTTAGAATATATCACTAAATTCTTACAAACATAAAACTTACTAACTTATGGCTAAAATTGCAAAGTTACCCCTTTACTTGTGAGAAATTACAATTTGTCCCTAAACTAAGGATTTTGCATATGAAATCCAAAACTTACTAAAACTTACATTCCTGTCCTAAATCTAAATATCAAACTAGAAAAAATTTAAAACAGACCACCTGCAAAATAAGCTAGTGATGCCTCTTAACAAGGATAAAGCTTTGTGCAGTGCTAATGCAAATTCGATCATGCCCTTCGCAAAGTTGAAACTATGTCAAACACTCCTAGGCCAACTCACCCTTAGGCCAAAAACTACAATTTTGTTGCTACTTGATCATCCAACATACTATCATTCTTAAATCGAATTTAACGACACTCAAAAATCACATCCTATGTTCTAAAATCATGCTAAGACATCAAAACACAGTTCATAAAAACTTAAACTCATCATATCAAGGAAAATGCCAAAACATTAAGATTAGGTCAAAATGAACCAAGTCTTGATGTTCTTGGTCTAGTAGTTTCAAATCAACTCCAAGGACTCCAACAGTCCATAAATACTCTCCTAACATGTTCATCATTCAACCCTAAGTGATACCATGCTTTACTATACAACCAAAAATCACTAAATACAACCCAACAACAATTGGTTTGCATGAAAACTATAAAACCGTTTATAACATCCTTTGGACTTGGAAACAAGGTCACTAGATCCTTGATTTTTATGCAATAAATCTTCAAATAACAAAATCATATACCTCATATTCAAGTTCTAACTAGATATAAGCATTAAGACTAGCATGTAATGGCAAAAATTTCATCCAAACAAATCATCACACCCAAAAGCCTCTCAATTGAGTCTAAACCAAACTCTTGCATGTTCATCAACACTCCATCAAAGATCTAAACTATAACTCCTTGAATGTAGAATCTTAAGACATGATCAAAGCCTCAAGAAAACATATATGAAAACCAAACCCATAGGATTAAGTTTTTAGAACCAAAATCACAACCTAAGCCTAAACAGAAACTGTTTTGAGCCTGTCGGTTTCTATCACTTTGAAATCATACAAAACACCTTTATAGAAATCTGACATGCTTTGAATCCAATCCTAACTTGCATATAAACATGTTAACACTTTACCATAGCAAGATCTACCCATCATTTCACCAAAAACTTCACAACTTTCAAAGTTTCACACTAACATCAAAACTGTCACCAACGAGACCTTTGCATCATCATACTTTACTATCAAAACTCCATGAAAAGTTTTGCAACACATACTCAAGTAAACTAGCATAAAATAAAACAAAATACAAGAAGATTGAGCCACAGAAAATACTCACAAAGGGCCTGGAATAGTGAAAACAATCTGCCTGAAACTTTTCTCTCAACACCCTCTCAGTTTGCTCTTGGGGAAGGAGGAAAATGAGCCAAGTGTGGAGGCAAAAAGGCAAGGGGCGTAGGGTATAGATGAAGGCTGACATGGTGGGTGGATGGATGACCCTTGGATGAGAGGGTGGCAACTGACAAGGTAGCGAAAAGGGGGCTGCAGAGCAGCTGATTTTCTGCTGCTGATCTGACTATGTGATGGCGGGCTGATAGAGGTGGTTTTGGCTTTGCCATCAAGCCACTATTTGTGGTCAATCATGAGGTGGCATAACACCCTAAGTATGGCCAAAAAGGGGTGGTTTTGGTGGGACTAACTGAATGGGGTCTAGTTTGGTTTTTAGTTAGCGTTTCAGTTATTGCTTGGCTCAAATCAAACTTTTCTTGGTTAAATGAAATTACCAAGATGTAAGGAAGTGATTAAGAGTGTAAGAGTGTAAGTTAATGGTTAATTGCATGAGAAAGTGATTTAACCAAGTGATAAAACACTTAATCAAAACCGAGCGGTTTAGTGTTTGGAAATCAAATTTAGGGTTTTGGCCATCACATGGGATATAGGAGTTTGGTTGGATTCCAATGGTTTGGTTTCACTATGGTGAACCTTCTTTTGGTTGACCAAATAGTGTTTTGGTTGGATGGAATAGTATTTGGGGTAGGAGGCATGGTGGCATGGCTTGAATCACACTCCATTTCGTCACATTTGTCCTTTACTTGATATGTGTCCTAGGAATTCCAAATGGATGGCAAGGATTGTGCCATTTGTCCAACCAAAATACAATCCTAGTGATCCTTAGTGAATTTGGATATCGTACATAACGGTTTGATAGCTATTTGAACAAGTTGGCATGTGGCACTCTCTGGGTGTTACTATTCACCCGAAGAATCTCAAAATTTTTTATTGCACCATAAAATCATAAATATTCCCTCTTGGGTCCAAGGCCTGCCCTCAAGCCCTTAGTGGCTGTATGGATCAAGAGGCCTAGGTGATATTTCAAGCCCATGATACATCTTGGGTTCGGATATGCAACTCTTCAGTTGCAAATCTCGCTTTGTCGTTTGGTGGGTCGCCAACCACACCACTGGCGAAATCTGGGCAGTGGTGGGTACTCCGAAATTGCCGGCGAATGACGTTTGGGAGAAGTCTTCAGAGCCAACTCTGCCTCATGTTGACAGGATCCTTTTGGTGTCAGAAACTGCTTAAATAAGGTCGTCTGAGGTGGGTGAAGGTATAGATGCTTCTTTGGTGGCGCCAACAACGTCAGTGTGCTTTCTTTTTTCTGTAGGGTCTCTGACAGGCACTTTTAATCAGGTTTTGTTTGATATTCTCAAGACTCAGCAAGGAAATGGGAGTTCTATGGCTTTTCCGACTCTTTCTGAACTTGTAGCACCCAGTAGTGGGATCGATCCCTCTGATATTGCTGGTATAGATCAAGGTGTGAATCTCCAATTGGCCCTTTTGGATGCTGAACAACCTAGTGGGGAGGGAGCAATTGTTACTCCACTGTGTTCAATTCCTCCAAGCTTTACTATAGGGAGTGATCCTTCATCCTGGGTTTTAAAAAGGTGGAGGACATGCAAGCGGTTGTTGGGCTCTCTTTTGCAGGTTACGAAGAACAATTTGAGGTCCTTCTCGTGGCCTTAGAAGAGAGCCATTTGAAGTCTGCTTCTAAGCAAGATAGGGAACTCAAAAGGCTCACATGCTCCATCAAGTACGATGTGAAGGAAATGAGTGGTGGACGATGTAGACCGAAAGGGAGGGGCACACTTTGTTTACATGAAGCCTAAGATATTATCTTGGAATTTAAGGGGGGGCTTAATGATCGCAATAAACGCTTTCCTATCAAATCTCTATTGCGAATGTGGAAGGGTGATATGGTGTGTCTTCAAGAAACAAAGTTGCGGCTTATCGAAAGAAGATTGGTGATGAATATTTGGGGGTGCTCATATGTTGGATGGTCATACTTGGCTTTCTCGGGAGCTTTAGAGGGAGTGTTACTATGTGGGACAAAAGACTAGTTGAAGCTATTGAGGATTATATTGGTAATTTCTCAATAGCCTTTCTGTTCAAAAATGTTGTTGACGGATGGGAATGAGAGTTTGTTGGAACATATGGTCCAAATTTGGACAGGGAGAGACGACGATTATGGGAGGAGTTGGCAGGCTTATATGCCTTATGGGATGTCCCATGGTGTACGAGGGGCGATTTTAATACCACTCGCTTTCCTAGTGAGCGCTTAGGGCATATTCGGCACTCTCTTGCCATGGAGAGTTCTTAGAATTCATTTTTGATTTGAATCTCATGGATCTTCCTCTTGGTGGGGGTGAGTATACTTGATCAAACGGTTAGGTTTGGTCAAAGTTGGATAGATTCCTTGTTTCTCCTCCGTTGGAAGCCCACTTTCTGGAGGTTTGTCAGAAACGGTTATCTCAAGTCAACTTAGATCATTTTTCGATTCTTCTAGATTGTGGGAGTATACACAGGGGCTGCCGTTATTTCAAATTTAAAAATATGTGGCTAGTAGCAGAAGAGTTTGTAGAATTTGTGCAAGATTGGTGGCCATCATATCAGTTTTTTGGGCACGCCAAGTTTTATTCTTGCAGGAAAGTTGAAGGCACTGAAACAAGATATGAAGAAATGAAACTTGGAAGTTTTTGGCAACATTGACAACTAGAAGTCCACTGTTTTGGAGGAATTACAGGATTTAGAGAGAAGGGAACTTATGGGAGACAGCTCGGAGGAGATATTATTGCAGAAGGGCTTAGTGTCGGATTTTTTTATGAGGCTATTCTCTTTTTGGGCCAAGAGGTTTATTTTGGACATGTTGGATTTTCTTGTCAGGGGATAAATTGATGCACAACTTAAGGAATTGGACTTTGCTTTTAACCCTTGCAACATCCTTAGCGTAGGCCTTTTGTTGTAGTAGGCTTGTGAGCTAGTGCCGTAGAACCCCTGTTTCAGCCCTTCTTCTTGCGCGCTATCCCTCAACTGTGAATCACGAGTTGGCCGCTGCTGGGCTCTCTTTCCCTAGGGTGTTTTTGTATTTTCTCTTGCACCTATATATTGTTTCTCTCGGTTAAACCTTCATGATTGCTGGAAACATCTTGCCGCTGTCTTTCTTTATCCTTGCATCTTGCGGCTGCTTCTTGGTGAGCCTTACTGCTGAAAACACCCATAACGTTGTCCACTCACCATTCGATTTCCCACCGAAGTGACTCTGTTTTTGGCTCCCCAAAACACAGCATCTACAGCCTTCCAACTCCCTATACCTCCACCTCCAGTGTGTGTCATCACACATTTTAGGAGGCTGCCCCCTTGCTCTGCCACCTCAAACTGCTGTCTTGGGAGTTGCTCTGCCGCTTCCAACTTCGAAGGCAGCTTGCGTTCCCTGTTTTTGCACGACAAAACAGAGGAGGTTTCCTCTTCGTGAGCACCACCCCCTTCGGCTTTAACCCCTCGCCAACTTGTCTAGAGGGTACCGCCGCACCACGCACAACACCCCAAGCCGCCGCTGGTCACCCACTCGGTAAGCTCTCGCTGTGCCACTATTTTGACACAACCTTTTCCTTTCACCCCGTTAATACTCTCTCTCTCATCGTGCGTTCTCTCTCTCTTCTTCTCTATCAGTTTCCGCTGTCTAGACAGCCACCCTTCTCTCACCCAGCGCCGTCGTGAATCCTCCTCTCACAATGAGCCTCCATCGTTCTAGCGTCTACCGTTTATTTTTCTTTTTTGCAAGTTTCCTTGTTTTACTTTGAAGAAAAATTGCTTATAAAAATTGTAGTTTTATAAATACTATTTTGCTGCCTTAGTTTTAAAGTAAAGCATTTGTCTTTTAAAGTTTTACCCAGTAGTCTTGAGTTTACCATTGAGATTTTTTTATACGTGCATGCTTTGACATTTTTTTCCCCCAAAAACTTCATTAGCTTTTACGTGGCCTTTTTACTTTGTTTTTGTATAAAGAAAACAAATGATTTTCCTAAACGTTATTATTTTAGTAATAAATGAGTTTTAAATGTTTATTTCTTAATTAATAGATAGAAATGAGTTTTGTTTTTTGTTTTTTTTCGAAACCATAAGTCTTGGTTACTGAAAACTGGTTATATTTTTATGGGGTTTGTGTAGTTGGGCTCATATGTAGAGTAGCAAATTATTTTTGTATTGTATGTGGTTTTTAACTCGCTTTTTAGTGGTTTAGTCAGAGTGGCTAATTTAGATATCGATTGATATATGAGGAGTGTTGATATCTAGGATATGATGAATTTTTAGATTTTTAGGAGTATAAGTTACCTCAGTATTCTAGGTTTAAATATCAAAATACATGATTATTGAAAGTTTATGGACATTATGTAGTTATTCTTTTAGGTGGTAATTGATTCCTTATCAGCTTTATTGAGGTTAATTTCAGAAGGCTAAGAGATTTAGGTAAGCGGAGTTCCTATGCTAGACTTTGCATTAAAAATATAAACTGAGGTCTATTTTGAAAAATATGCATATTTTTGGTTACGAAAAGAAATTTTGAAAGACCTCAATTAATTTATTATGTATTACTCATGAAATTCAGTACAAAAATAAAGTATTTTCTGGCATAACTGGTGTAGATATGAGCTAATTTTGTGCATATATTTTCTAAACTGTGCAAAAAGAGCGAATATGAAATTTCGTATATAAAATATTTTTGGTGATCTGTTTCAGTTTTGTTCTGAAAGATGATTCTGTATTCTGATATGATTTTCTGAAAATCCTAGCATGACATTTTGTTTTTGTTTTCTATTCTGGGTTGGTACTAACTATTTTGTTGAACAAGGCACCTATTTTGATTGCAAAGTGGTTTTTTGCGTAGTTTTTCCTATGTGCACATTTGGGGCTCCGAGAATAATAAGGGAAAGATTCACATTCTGTTTCTGCTCGATTGGTTGTTGGGGTTTGCACAATCCTACCATAGGGATTAAACATGGTATTTCTGTTCTGATAAGATGTTTCAGTTATGCTATGCCAAAAGGATTTTTTATTCTGTTTATACTGAATTTTCGTTCTGATTTTTGATAACATGGTTTGTTTCTGCATTCTGAAAATAAGAAATATTTTGTTTTGCATTTTGAATTTGGTAAATGCTCATATTTGCACACTAGTATATGTTCTTTGGTTACTGAGTTGTTGATAACTCACCCCTTATCTCTATAACATTTTTAGATAACTGTGATGGTTATGTTGGAGAGCAAGATTAGTTAGTTTTAGAGAGGTTTGGTAGTCCTTAGTGCTTGAGAGTACAAGTTGTCTTTTGGGTCTTATTTAGCAAAGTTATTGTAGTCGGTTATTTTTTTATTTGTCGAGTTGGATATTTCACGTCTTTATGGAGATTTATACTTTCTGTTATTGAGGATTTCTTGTTGGTACTTTTGTGGAGGTTCATGAATATTTATGTTGATTGATTAAATTTGATATCATTATGGAGTTTCAGGAGATTTTTTTTTCTTGGTATTATTGGAGATGTTTTTGACAAAAATGAGTTAATTCTCCGGACTCTCGAGATTCGAGGTGTTACACTCCTCTTGGAATCAACCTCTTGGAGACCGAAGCTTGACAACTTGCTTTTTGCATCAATTGATTCCCAAAGTGCCAGTGTTTTGGAAAGACCTTTTGATGAGGATGAGATTTACAAGGTCATCTTTGGTACGGTTAAAGATAAAGCACCAGGCCCTGATGGATTTTCAATGGGTTTCTTCCAAATTTGTTGGGATGTTGTGAAAGCTGCCATTTTTCAGGTCTTCCACGAATTTCATTCTTTCCAAAAGTTTGAAAAAATGCTTAATGCGACATTCATTGCCCTCATTCCCAAAAAGCATGAGGCTTCGATTATTGAGGACTTTCATCTTATAAGTTTGGTTAGTAGCATCTACAAGATTATCTCGAAAGTTCTTGCCAACCAGATAAGCCCCATGTTGGAACAAATCATATTCAAGCCTCAGAATGCCTATATTCGTGGGAGACAAATTATTGACTCGGTGCTCATAGCAAATGAGTGCTTGGACCATAGATTGCAAGATGGAGGGGCAGGCATCCTGTGCAAGCTTGACATGGAGAAGGTCTATGACCACATAAATTGTGATTTTCTTTTATACTTACTTGGGAGGTGTGGTTTCGGTGACCGGTGAATTTCCTGGATGCATCATTGTATTTCCACTGCTCGGTTCTCAATGATTGTGAATGGTACTCTGATTGACATTTTTGATAGTATCCAGGGTTTGCGGCAAGGGGATCCTTTATCTTCTTTTTTGTTCGTTGTAGTTATGTAGGCTCTTAGTCGGATGATGAAGGCCGCTGTTAATAGAGGATTCTTATCTTGCTTCCAAGTGGGCAATGGCACTAGTAGCCCTATTATCCTCTCACATATTTTATTTGCGGATGATACGCTATTTTTCTGTGACGCGGACATTGGTCAAATCCATCTTTGAGCTTTGCTACTATGTTTTGAAGCAGTGTTAGGACTCAAGGTGAACCTTGGGAAGTCTGAAATGGTTCCGGTGGGAGAGGTCTCAAATATCCTTAGTTTAGCAAGTTTGTTGGATTGTAAGGTGTCCTCTTTGCCAATTAAATATCTGAGCCTTCCTTTGTGAACAACTTTTAAGTGTAGAGCTATTTGGGATGGGGTGGTGGAGAAGGTAGAGAAGAGGTTGGCTGGTTGGAAACATGTGTATTTCTTGAAACGGGGTCATTTCATTTTACCCTTATCAAAAGCACGTTTTCTAATCTACCCACTTATTTTTTTTTTATCTTTGTTTCCCATGCCTACAGGTGTGGCCAGTAGTATTGAGAACTTTTTAAGGCGTTTCTTTGGGGGGGAATAGGGAGGAGAAGAAATTCCATCTAGTTCAATGGAATATAGTTTGTGCTCCGGTCATGTACAGGGGATTGGGGGTATGTAATTTGAGAACTTTTAGTACAACTTTATTGGGGAAATGGCTATAGAGATATCACTTGGAGGGGGGTACTGTGGAAAGAAATTATCGATGCTAGACATGAAGTTGCTTGGGGAGGGGGGTGGTGCTCTAATGAGGGTGAGGGGAGGGTATAGGGTGGGTTTATGGAAGTTTATCAAGAGGGGGTGGCCACGCTTTGCACAACATGTTTGCTTTGTATCCGATGAGAGCAATCGAATAAGTTTTTGGCGGGATGTGTGGTGTGGAAAGCAAGTATTGGCACAAGCTTTCTAGCTCTCTACCGTATTGCTAGTAACAAGGAGGCTTCAGTAGCGGATGTGCGGTTATTTTCTCATGATACTCATCAGTGAAATATTCTCTTCAATAGGGATTTCCATGATTGGGAACTATCTGTTGTATTCAATTTTTTCAGCTTACTTTACTTCACGGGATCTCCTTTAGCACATTGTGACAGATTAAAGTGGAGATCCAACAATCACAAGAAATGTTTTGTTAAGGCGTACTATAAAATTTTGATAACACAATATAATACTCCATTCCCTTGGAAGAATATTTGGCGATCTTGTGTTCCTTCCAAAGTAGCCTTTTTTATATAGTGTGCAGCACTCGGAAAGATTTTGACTATCGTTAATTTGAGAAAGAGGAGTTGTATAGTGATAGATTGATATTATTTGTGCAAAAAAGATGGAGAATTTGTGGATTATCTGTTACTACACCGTGAGGTAACAAAGGTGTTGTGGGACCATATATTCCGAATGGTTGATGTTGCTTGGATCATGCTTTCGAGGGTGATGGATTTGTTGGGGTGTTGGAGGAAGATGCAAGGCTGTCCTCAAGTGGCAGTAGTGTGGAAGATGATCCCGTTGTGTCTCATGTGGTGCATTTAGTTAGAAAGGAATGCTCGATACTTTGAAGATAAGGAATGCACAATGGCAGAGCTAAAGAGTTTTTTTCTTCACACATTACTACTTTGGTTTTCAGCTATTGTATTAAATGGGGACAATGTTCATGAGTTCTTGTCTTTGTTTCCTAGCTCTTAGAATGTATTTAGGTATTCTTTTGTATACTCCCTGTGTACACAGGCAATGCCTACTTCATTCATATCAATAATATTTTATCTTTAAAAAAAAAATAGAAAGGCACTCCCGTCCATTATTCACTTGAAAAACTCAATTTTTTTATTATTATTTTTATTTTATCTTAAAATCCTAAATATTCATCTGAGTCCTGTGATAATTTTAGTCAATCTGGGAATGATTATAATTTCTTTAGTATTATTTTAGTCAATCTTTGAAACTTTTTGAAAATATATTGCTATATATATATATATATTTGGACCTTCTCTTGTTTTGAATAGTGATAATTGAGGGCTAAATAAGGTGAGGATTCAAATGAGACTTATAAGGAAATTTTTGGAGGTCACGGTTTGGATTCATTTAGAAGGAAATTCTAATTTTATCTATATTTGACTTTGCTTGGGAGACAAGAATTAACAAGTGGCATGTAGCAAAAGTGATTGGAAGGATACCTAACTTTGTCTTATTTTATATGGAATTGAAATGACAATAAATAGCAAGAGGGGAGGAAATAAGTAAAGGAACTAAAGGGACGTGGCAAGAGGATTTGAGTTAGACCTTTGTTTTCTTTCTAAATGAGAGCAGCAAAATTAGAGGAAAATTGTAGGATTTTAGGACACTTGACAAGCTAAGGATGTCATCTTTTGGAATTTCAAAAGGTCAAATGTTTGGAAAGTTGATTTAGGAAAGTCTTAGCAAAAGGAATTCAAAGGAATCAAGTAAGGTATATTTTCTTGAGAAGTGTTGGCTATTGGGTGAATTTTAGTAGGGAGAAACAACTTATGCCTATTATTTTAGGTTGTCTATACAAAAATTATTTTTCTTAAGGGATAAGGAACAAGTAATAATTGGTGATAAGATGCACAAAAAGGTGTTTAGTGCAAATCAAGATAATTGGATATTCTCGACAGTTTTGACATCTTTTTATAATCTGAGCATAACTTTTTCATTTGATCTCCGAATGAGATGATTCAAGATGCTATGGAACACCAGGAGAAAGATTTACAACTTTCATGTTTTGAGAGATACTGGCTTAATTAAGGACGAAATCGGGCTTGAAGCTGACGTATCTGAAATTGATTCAAGTAGTGGTTGGAATGCACGCTTCACATAGCATGGGCGAATTCTTTATTGTTCACTTGTGCCAAATCATTCTAAACCCTTCATTCAATGAAGATTACACATCAACAAGGGACCCACAAATTTGAAAAGGAGGAAGCAAAGTTGAACAAGGCACCTAAAGGTAGATTACTTGTTGAATTGAAAATTCACTAGTATGATTATATATTTAGGCTAGGATGATTCAAGTGGGAATAAAACTTATTCAAATAGAACACTCAAGCCACTTCAGTTGACTCAAGATCACATGTTATCATGTTGAAGAAGCCAATAGCAAGGAATTTTAGTCAAACAAGTAAATAATTTTGAAGGAATATTCTAATTCAAAGGAGGCAATCGGATTGAATAATTTGAAATGCCTAAACCAACTTTCTATTTTGTCTTTTTGCTACTATATTTTAGTTCACTTTTTTTACAAGAAATTGGACAAGTGGCAAGTGAATATTTGAAGAAGAAAACTTGGACTTTTCTTTGTAGAAGTTCGGCTATGATAGACATGCTAGAAATATCTATGGGGAGACATGACATTTGTATAAAAATTTGGAGTGATTGATCTAAAGAAGGCCACGGCTTGGACTTGGGAAGACAAGGAATTCATCTAGATATTTTTATCTTGCTTGCAGGACAAGAATCCATGTGTGGCAAGTAGAGATTGGATGAGATGAGTGATCCACCAATTGGGTTTTCCTTTGATATGTTTCGGCTATAGTAGAAATTTAAGAGAATTTTCAATTTATTCAAGGTCAAAGGACGACACTTGACATATGATGAACTAGCCTAGAACTAAGTGGGAGGAGAAGAGGTTTTGTTATCTAGTACAAGTGAGCGTTGAAAATTGGAAGGGAAATGGGTGAGCACCGACTTTGGCATGCATGGGGTAACCGACTTTGTCATGTCCCAATTTGAAATATCTATGTAATCAACCTTATGGACAAAGAATATTTTAGGGGCTTAAGTTTGGGATGATTTTCAGATGGCATCAAGGGATAAGGGAGTTGCCGAATGCTTCTTTTGTCTTATCCTAGAATTGTTGCTCAATTGGAAGTGATATGCATATCCAAGGTTTTGGCATTTTCTATTAGGTGTCATGAGATGAATTCTTGATCCTTTGCTTGCCAACCAAGCCTAAACTAAGGAGGGAAGTGATATACCAAATTTTCCAAGATATTTAACTTATGAAAGAGCTTTGCCTTAGAAAATATCTTGAAACCACACCTAAAAGTCTTGAAGATGATTTGGTAAGGTAATTGAGTGTATGAGAGAGTTGAGAGAGTTTCAAACTTGTCTTGGCCAAAAGTTTCAAGGGAGAAATAGAGGGAGTGTTTTCTTTTAGCTTAGTCGACCCCTTAAGTAGAAATGGGTTGAAGAAAATCTAAAAAAACTTACATGAGTCCACCCTTGGCGTGAGCCATGTGTCCTATTTAGGTTTAGGGTAATCATCTTACCTTATCTTAGACTTGGTTGGCAAGAAACAAGATCTAAGACTTATAAGGGTGACACCTAATAGAAAATGTCAAATTTAGATATGCATATCCCTTCCACTTTGAGCACATATCCAAGATAAGACAAATATGAGAGTTTGGCTATCCAATTCCCTTTGAAGCTAATCCAAAAGCTTCCCATATATGTAAGTCCCTTGTGTGCCACTTGTCCCTACACTTGTCAAGCTCACACGGTCATTACATAGATATTTCAAAAGAAAAGGCTACACTAAGTCGGTTACATGACTAAGTCGGTGGTGCCATTGCATGAATCGGTTTCCATCTCATTTCCTTCCTAATTTCTATTGGTCACTTATAGCTAGGTGACAAAATTTTTTTCCTACCTACCTTTTTGTTTTAAGCTAGTTTATCTCAAGCCAAGTGTCATCCTTGGACTTTGAACCAATTGGAAATTTCATTTTAAATCACCATAGCCGGAACTCATCCAAAGAGATGTCTAGTGTTTTGGTTCTCCATTTTCTTCCAATCACCACTTGCTACTTATGGATTCTTGTATTCCAATCAACCCTCTCCACTTGTCTAGATTTTTGCTCAAGAAGTAAACTAAAATATAGTAGCAAAAGACAACATAGGAATTGGTTTATGTATCTTTAATTATCCAATCCGATTGCCTCCTTAGAGTTAGAATATTCCGTCAAAATCTTTTACTTATTTGACTAAAATTCTTTGCTATTAGCTTCCTTCAACATGATGACATGTGATCTTGGGTCAAATAAAGTAGCTTGAGTGTTCTATTTGAAAAAGTTTTGTTCCCACTTGAATCATCCTAACTTAAATATACAAACATGCTTGTGGAGTTTCACTTCAACAAGTAATCTACCTTTAGGTGCTTTGTTCAACTTTGTTTCCTCCTTTTCAAATTTGTGGGTCCCTTGCTGATGTGTAATCTTCATTAAATAAAGAGTTTAGAGTGATTTGGCACAAGTGAACAAGAAAGAATTCGGCCATGCTATATGAAGCATGCATTCCGACCACCACTTGAATCAATTTCAGATACGTCAACTTCAAGCCCGATTTCGTTCTTAATTAAGCCAATATCTTTTAAAACTCAAAACATGATAATTGTATATATTTCTCCTGGTGTTCCATAGTATCTTGAATCATCTCATTCGGAGATCAGATGAAAGAGTTATGCTCAGATTACAAAAAGATATCAAAGTTGTTGAGAATTACCCAATTATCTTGGTTTGCACTAAACACCTTTTTGTGTATCCTGTCATCACTTGTCACTTATTTCTTATCTCTTAAGAAAAGTAATATTTGTATAGACAATCTAAAATAATAGACATAAGTTGTTTCTCCCTACTATAATTCATCCAATAGTCAACACTTCTTAAGAGAATGTACCTTACTTGATTCTTTTGAATTCCTTTGCTAAGACTTTCCTAACTCAACTTTTCAAGCATTTGACCCTTTGAAATTCCAAAAGGTGACATATCCTTAGTTTGCCAAGTGTCCCAAAATCCTCCAATTTTCATCTAATATCGTTGCTCTCATTTAGAAAGAAAACACATCAGTGCCAAGTAGGATATAAGATACAACCCATAACGCATTTAAGAAAATCATGCAACCATCAACACCCAAACGGATACATGTACTGTTCTCTCTCGAGTCTACTCCAATAGGTGATTCCATCATGCTCGCATTAGTCTCCTAGTAGCACATCATGTTCAGAACTCTTAGGACGGTCATATAATTTAAAATCTCCACTTCCCCAAGAACCTTAATACAACACCCAGTAAATTTCAATATTTATTATCTTCTTACAATAAGTTGTATTAACCTCAATCGACTCTTATACTTTATCTTCCAAATGATCATTGGATTCTACCTTTGGTGATTTAAAAGCTATTTCTCTAGTTAGCCACCAATAAACAAAATTAGCATAACCACATGATTAATCTCCCCCTAAAACTCCAAATCACCACTAATTCCTCAAAATCGGCACAAAGTATATATGAGACCTATAAGGAAATTTTTGCAGGCCACGGTTTGGATTCTTTTAGAAGGAAATTCTAATTTCATCTATATTTGACTTTGCTTGGGAGACAAGAATTAACAAGTGGCGTGTAGCAAAAGTGATTGGAAGGATACCTAACTTTGTCTTATTTTATATGGGATTGAAATGGCGACAAATGGCAAGAGAGGAGGAAATAAGTAAAGGAGCTAAAGGGACATGTGGCAAAAGGATTTGAGTTAGACCTTTGTTTTCTTTCTAAATGGGAGCAACGAAATTAGAGAAAAATTTGAGGATTTAAAGACACTTGGCAAGCTAAGGATGTCATCTTTTGGAATTTTAAAAGGTCCAATGGTTGTAAAGTTGAGTTAGGAAAGTCTTAGCAAAAAGAATTCAAAAGAATCAAATAAAGTTTATTCTCTTGAGAAGTGTTGGCTAATGGATAAATTTTAGTAGAGAGAAACAACTTATGCCTATTATTTTAGGTTGTTTATACAAAGATTATTTTTCTTAAGGGATAAGGAACAAGTGATAAGTGGTGATAAGATGCACACAAATGTGTTTAGTGCAAACCATGATACTTTGGTAATTCTCGACAGTTTTGAAGTTTTTTTGTAATTTAGAGCATAACTCTTTCATCTGATTTTCAAATGAGATGATTCAAAATGCTATGGAACATCAGGAGAAAGATCTACAACTTTCATGTTTTGAAAGATACTGGCTTAATCAAGGATGAAATCGAGTTTGAAGCTGATATATCTGAGATTGATTCAAGTGGTGGTCGGAATGCATGCATCACATAGCATGGGTGAATTCTTTCTTGTCCACTTGTGCCTCCAAACCCATCACTCAATGAAGATTACACATCAACAAGGGATCCACAAATTTGAAAAGGAAGAAGAAAAGTTGAACAAGGCACCTAAAGGTAGATTACTTGTTGAAGTGAAACTTCACTAGCATGTTTATATATTTAGGATTCAAGTAAGAACAAGACTTATTCAAATAGAACAATTAAGCCACTTTATTTGACTTAAGATCACATGTCATCATGTTGAAGGAAGCCAATAGCAAATAATTTTAGTCAAATATGTAAATGATTTTGAAGGAATATTCTAATTCAAAGTAGGCAATCGGATTGGACAATTTGAAATGCATAAACTGACTTTCTATATTGTCTTTTTGCTACTATATTTTAATTCACTTCTTTGGCAAGAAATTGGACAAATGGTAAGTGGATATTTGAAGAAGAAAACTTGGACTTTTCTTTGTAGAAGTTCGGCTATGATAGACATGCTAGAAATATCTATGGGAACACGTGGCATTTGTCTAAAAATTTGGGGTGATTGGTCTAAAGAAGGCTATGGCTTGGACTTGGGAAGACAAGGATTTCATCTAGATATTTTTATTGTGCTTGAAGGATAAGAATCAATGTGTGGTAAGTAGAGATTGGATGAGATGAGTGATCCACCAATTGGGTTTTCCTTTGATATGTTTCTTCTATAGTAGAAACTTAGGAGAATTTTTAATTTGTTCAGGGTCAAAGGAGGACACATGGCATATGATGAACTAGCCTAGAACTAAGCAAGTGGGAGGAGAAGAGGTTTTGTCATCTAGTAGACGTGGGCACCAAAAATTGGAAGGGAAATGGGTGAGCACCGACTTTGGCATGCATGGAACCGACTTTGTTATGTCCCAATTTGAAATATCTGTGTAATCAACTTACTAGCTTAACATGTGTATGGACAAATGGCATTTTAGGGGCTTAAATTAGGGATGATTTTGGCATCAAGGGATAAGGGAGTTGTCGAATGCTTCTTTTGTCTTACCCTAGAATTGTTGCTGAATTGGAAGTGATATGCATATCCAAGGTTTTGGCATTTTCTATTAGGTGTCATGAGATGAACCCTTGATCCTTTGCTTGCCAACCAAGCCTGAATTAAGGAGGGATGATTACCCTAAATCTAAAAGGGACAAGTGGCTCATGGCAAGAGGAACACATGTAGGTTTTTAGAAAATTTTCCCACTCATTCCTATACATGAGGTCGACCAAGTCCAAAGGAAGTTCCCTCCCTCTTTCTATTTCATGCTCTTGGCCATAGCCATAACAAACCCCTCTCTACTCGCATACACTCACCTACCTTAACAATCCATCTTCAAGGCTTTTAGGTGTGGTTTCAAGTGATTTTCAAAGGCAAAGCTCTTTCATAAGTTGAATATCTTGGAGGAATTTTTTAGTGCACATATAACCTAATTTTAACATTTATTTGTATATATGGAATTAACTTGATATTGATTGTTCTTTTTGGCTAAATATTATGTTGATTGAATGATTGAATCCATGTAGGATTGTGATAAGCTGTTCTATGGGAAAGTAAAGAAGTATATGGAGGAAATCTTTTGAAAAGCAAGAGCTTATTTTTAGTAAACTATGGATGGAAGTTTGGAGGATTGATATGTGAAGTTTGGTTAACAAACGAATTAAGTTTGGAGACTTATAAGATTTCAGCCTTAGTAGAATATCTAGAGGCATTTTGAGTTTTAGTTCTTATGTGATTGGTATGATGGTTTATTTGAATTCCGAAGTGATTGAAGAAATTATGCTATCAAATTTTCTTGAAAAATAGTGGAAGATATAGTGGTGGTGGAATGATTATTTGATGAGAGAATAGTATATTGAAGAAAATATGTTACTAAGTGTATGAGGATCTTTGACTATGGTCTATATTGGCTTAGTTATGGAGTTTTCAATATATCTTAAGTGGAGAGTAAGTTGATTTAAAGGAAAGGAGAAGAAATTCTTGGAGTTAACCTTACCTTAGGGTTCGGCCCTATGCTTTTAGAATTAAGGTGAAATTATTTTAATTTGTTTTCAAGTGAAATTATCTATGTTTTATGAGAAAAAGAATTTTGTTGAATATGTGATTTGCAAGTGCATAACTTACATGTCATATGACCCATGAAAGCGTGTAATATGCATGAAAAAGTCTAAGAGTATATGCATGTCCAAGTACGTCACAAGATTTTTGTGTTATGGGTCACAACGTTTTTCAAGGAAATACGAACATGAAATTTTACAAGAACAAGAAAAAATAAGATTATGAAAAGTCGCATTATGACGGTGAAGACGATTCGATCTGTCGGATGACTGATGTGTCGACGGTGAAGGCGATTCAATCTGTCGTCATGAATAAGATTAAGACTTATATGAACAAAAATAAAAATATGAAATTAAGATTTTCACGAAAAGATATGTCACGTCACGAAATGTTGTGCATCTGTATCAAGTAAGTCCTTTTTATGGAAAATTGCAAGTTTTTGTAAAAATATGTACAAGTCATGTATAAGTCATGCATAAGTCATACATAAGTAACTTCCATGATCATATCATGTGTATTTACATGTTACCTATATATACTGTTAATACTTTCGTTATGTTATTTTTGTACTTATTGAGATTTCTTAGAAATCTCACTCTTTTATTTTTATCTATCATTTTTTATGGAATGATAGACGTTATTGAAGGAATAGGTAAACCACCACGAGACCTCGACGTCACGAGAGATTCTGAGGTCTCTTGACGGTCCTACAGTCCCGTATGTGATTTATTGTTAAGTTAGGAAAGAACTCCTACGGGTGGAAAAAGATTAGTTATATAATTGCTCTTAGAAACAACAAACAATGATATGTACTAATGAGGAACTAGTGCATTATGCTATATGTTTTTATAACAATATGGGTTTTTACTATAGATTACCATGTGATAATCACAACGAATTATATTTTTTTGCTACATTTTGGAATTGACCTTATTCCACTGCGATATTCTGCATATTATTAGTAAGTTAGGTACATGCACATATTTTTCGACATAAACAAAGAGGAATATTGCCTATCATTACAAGTCCCAATGTTTCAATTCACGTTAAATTCCATATGTAAATTGGGGACGTTACAAGTCTAGTGGTGCAATTTTTTTTATTTTTGGGAAACTTATACCCCTAAATGCCTTAAATTAAATAAAGGGCAACTCCCTCACCATAGTGGATTGGGATCCGACTACATTAACAGACTAAAACCTAATCGATTGCTCGATTCGTAAAGTCCTTTCGGGATTTCATGATGTTTGTAAGGTCTAAAGAAATTCATCTATTGAATTTCTTTTGGGTCGTTACACATAGGCTTCTAATGGGGGGATGTTTCAGGTCAAAATATGATATAGACTACCTATAGAAAAACAAAATGATATAGACAGAGCATTAGGAGTTGATGGTGTAAATGGCTCTTGAGGTATAGATATTGTCATTGCTCATATCATATTATTAGTTTTCAAATCATTGGATGTTCTCTCTTAGCAAGTTTCAATATTGCTTCAAAATATGCAATGCGCACTGTGGTAGGGGTTGATGGAGTAAATTGCTCTTTAAGCATATATATGCTCATTACGCTTGTTGTGTATTATTTTTTATCAATGGACAATCTATTTTATCAAGCTCTAATATTGCATAAATAAGTTTACATGACAAACGCTTTTAGAGCATGGAGTGTAAAAAAATGTCTTGGTTCAGGCTGGTAATCTTCTTTTGTTTCAATCTTAGTTGCAAACTATGTGCTTATGCAGTGGCACTTTCTATTCCGTCGGAGTTCTATTCCATCCTCTGTATCATTCGAATTCTTCATATGCTCATGATTTGTGACTTTTCCCCTTGTTATTTTTATAATTGCAGCTATGCTGAATAGACAAAATTTTCCCCTGGTTTATGTTTTTTGTTCTACATTTTATTTTTCTAGTGAATGGACAAATGTTTATAGGAATATAGTTTAGAAGCCAGACTCATGTGCCAAACCTTAATTTTATTTTCCCCTGTATAGTACCTAACATGATAATAGTAATAATAGGTTTGGATATGTTACACAGACTAACACCATGACAAACTAAGCTACATTCTCAGTTCTCGATACTTTACCATGCAGATTAATAGCAGAAAACTTCTTCGGGTGGTTTTTTTAATCACCGCACCATATCTAGAATTCTTAACCTGGTTACTTTCTTCCAAACATGCTCATCTTTCTTGTAATTTTAATGTACAAAGAAGCATTTGGTATTTTATTTGCAGCAACCAGGAATCGGTGGTGAAGTAGTGCCACACCAGGATAACTCGTTTCTTTTTACTGAACCACCAACTTGTACGGGGCTCTGGCTCGCTCTTGAAGATGCGACAACAATAAATGGTTGCCTTTGGGCCATTCCTGGATCTCATAAGAGTAGAAACTTGCATCCATCTGGCCTTTTCCCTCTATGAACAGGAAAAATTTGGCATGTTTGGTGTGATCTAACTTTCTTTTACGCTGTGTGTTTTCCAGATGGACTTGTTAGAAGGATGATTAGAGATGAACAGGGGGTTTCCTTTGACCGGCCTTCTCCAACGTATAACCAAAAAGATTTTGTGCCTATTGAAGTTAAAGCTGGGTCTTTGGTTGTGATTCATGGTGATCTTATTCATCAAAGGTTGGTAGAAGAAATCCCTTTTGTAGCTCTTCCGAAACAATGAGGAAGAGTTTCTTCGGTAGCAACATGGCCTCAAAACTTGCTTTTTCCTTATGTTTGCACTGCAGTTTTGAGAACCAGTCCTTACAATCCCGGCACGCGTACAGCTGGCATGTGGTGGATACTGATGGCTGCAAATGGTCCCCTGCTAATTGGTAAGCATCCAAGAATTTCACCAAGTATTCATTATGTTAAACTATAAATTAAACGATTTAATTCCCTCCTTTCTATTAGCTTAAGTTTTCAGATATAACATTTTATATGAGTAGAGATTTTAAGTTTGAATCCCTCCCGACTTCACAATATTCCATGTCTTGGGCTCATTTATTTACAGGTAGCCTGACCCACACGTGGTGGAGGTAATGGCATATAAATTAAATGATTAAGTTCATCTCTTCTTCCTATTACTTAGGGTTTTGAAATAAGTGGTGATATAACACCTTATTCTTATTTATGAATGGCTTCTCCAATTCACACATAGCACTGGTTCATAATGTATGAATCTAGATTTGAACATACTCAATATACCTATGATTTTTTTCCTCAACTTGAGAAGATCTGATTTTTATTATCAAAGCCTCTATCAGGATTTCTGAGTTCTTTGTCCCGATTTGTTTCTTCATGTTTCATTGTATCCATTTTATTAGTGAATTAAAAAATTTACCTCGTTCTACTAGCTTTAAGTTTTGGGGACAAATAGTGATTGAACATTATATTTGAGTAGATGTCTTGAGTTTGAACTTTGACTCCACACTTCACTCCCATTTAATTTAATATTTCACTTTTTAAACCCACTTTTTAGGGGAGTTTGGCCCACACACGATGGGTTTGTAATTTAAATATATTGGTCTTGCTACCTAAAGGAAAACATAGGCAGAAACAATTGTATTAAAGAACTTGTGTTCATGTTCTGATGCTAGAAATGTTCTTGAAAATTCTTCTTCCCATTGGACTATATGTGTCTCTATGGAGAGAATTATTGCATTATTGGTGACATGCTTTCCTTAAACTGTCTCGAGAAAAGAAAAAAACTTCAGTTATGCCCTCCACTTCCGTTCTATTTTCCTTTCCTCCTCAACCGACCTGGTTACAGTTGACCTTGTTCTGTTGGATTTTGAAGGGTTCTGAATGACACACTTCCACATATCTCTATCTTGAACTGCTTTATTCTAAACAAGAAATATGGATCTTAACTTTCCTTTTCAGGATCAGAAGAAAAGTGGAGCCTGAGCCCCTCTACGTATCTTAATATGTCCAGACAATTCATCAACAGTCTGTTTTTACAAAGGACCTACTTTTGTATCTCTTTTATATACCTCCCATCGTGAATAATCTTATAATGTGTATGCAAAACTTATGATTTATGCTTGTCTTGAAATAAATTGTGGTTATAATGGTTGGTTGTTAGAAAAGTAGAATTTTAATACTTTTATTTTTCTTAGTGGAGATGGTCGTCTGTTTGGTCTTATTTTTGCTTCCTTTTTGAATGGCTAGGCTCAGAGCCGGCTCAATGCCTAGGCGATAGGCAAGTTGCCTAAGACCCCCCACTACTCAAGGCCTCTTAAAGGAAAAATATTAATGACATCTATTTAAAAGCCCTTAAATTTCTCTTAAAAATTATATTGACATTAAAATAATTTAGGAAATAATATAAAAAGACACCCAAGAAAAAAATTCTCTAGGAAAGAAATTAGAAATACTATTAATAAATAAAAACTTAGCTCTTGAAGATGCAATGAACAATTTATGGAAATGGTAAAGGACACATGCATGCATACTTTGGCGAGGAAATCATCCTCATGAACATAGACTCGTGAGTCTGAAAAACATGGTGAGGAATCACCCTCTTAGTTAAATAATTAAATATGGAGAGGAATCACCCTCTTTGTTTGTATGAGTAATGTCGGTTTACTAATACCACGACCAACACACAACCAATCACATAAAAGGTCAAATCCATTAGTTATGTTGGTTTACTAATACCACGGCCAACACACAACCAATCACATAAATATTTACCAGACAAACATATTATCACAAACATTTCGTTGCCAAATGGGCAAACAAGGAATGAGTTCCTCCGCCTCTTAACATCGTGGAAATCCCTTCCACCCATTTGTCCTAGTGTAAGCCAACTTGCATGTAGCCCAACGTAAATTGACTGCTCGCACAGAGACAAGAAGTTGAACTGGGTAGCATTTATCAAACCAACTCAAGATTCCAACACATGATATGCTGGAGGATTGTGCATCCTGACTATCATATTTGGCCAAATACAATACCGTCCCACTCCAATCATTTACGGAAAACCCCTCTGCCCGTTTGAAGCTCGTGGTAACATCTCGTTGGAATGAGCATAGGGAAATCCATCCCATCCCATCTCATGAAGGTTAATGCACGATATATTATACACATAAATATAGACATTTACGATATGGGACCATGATTAGATGAAAACAAAAGGCAAATTCAAAGTCTCGAAAAGTAGGAAATATAATCTAAATATAATGCTCTGAAAATATATTTATTTATGTTCAGAAAGAGGAATAGGTTATAGAAATGCAAATTATTCTTACAAAAACATTCACCTCATATTCACTATTCATTCGCATAGCTCCCTTATTCCCTTGGTCGCTCTCGAGTAATGAGATCGTAGGTATGTAAGATCTCTTCCTCCAAGCATGCTTGAATATAGTCTTTTGGCCTTGGTTGTCGTACTACAGGATGACAGAGACAGATGGCCAGGGCATAGTCCTCACTTTCCTATAGCCTACTAACTCCTTCTCCTATTCTTGAGTGAGGATCTTCTAGATGGCATCTGGGCATACTTCCGAGTTCAGATGATATGATTTTTGAATCGTAATCCCTCTAGTAGACCCACTCTGGATGTGAACCTTCAATTGGAATATGGGCTTCTACTTACGACACTGCCACATTTCTAAGCTTTTTACATGTTGTTATGTAAAACTCCCATGTCTAGTTATATTGTCATAGATCATACTCGTCTTAGAGTGTGTAGCTTTGGCCTATCATAGCCATTGACCTTGTTAGCTTCTTGTTTTCACTTTCATGGAAAACGATTTTTCTAGCTTGCCTACCATGGAATGAGAAACTCATCTCCACCTCGCTGTAGGGACGTATTTACTTTTAGGTTCACAAGGTGCTTGCTTGCCTACATGTTAGACTAGCTATACTTTATAGCTCCTGCGATAATTATCTTCGCCACACCAATGGAGTGTTCCACATCTTTTCCTTCCACTAAACTCCATTGGTGGTTTGTTCTCTTGCATTGGCAAGGCTCTCACATCCTCCCCTCCTTATAGGGAATTTCATTCTCACAATTCAGTGAGAGTTCTCACTTGCTCTATCCTTCTAAGGGAGGGGAACTCAAATGTAAGAGCCTTTGATGCCACCAATCATCTTTGATTCCAAATGGGACTTTCCCTCATCTGATTTTGCAGACCAACTTTCACCATCTACGAGAGGGACATGCAATGACTCCTCATGTCTCCTTTGACTACTCCTTCTGGTCTACCTTAGGTTGCGCCCTCTTGTGTCCTAACTTCCTTACTAGATTTGGTTATTAGGACATTGGGGAAACCTCACCATTGTCCTCATCTTACTCGTCATGTGTTGGCACATTTCTCCTCCACTTGTTGCACCATGGTGGTGTCATCATGCTGCAACATCTCTATTATTAGGTCTCTAGTCCTCTGAGTACTTTCTTTGTCATGGCAATGCTCCTCTTCTAACCTCTGTCGCTCCGCCTTTAATCTCTCCCTCTTACGTCATTCCTCTAGTAGTTAGCACATAATTTTAGGTGACATTTCTACCTTTTTGGCCATTATTTTCTCTTATCATGTCAATACTTGTGGATGTTTTTGAAAAGTGTCCGAAGATAGAGGGGTTGAAGGCTTTCATATAGACACATCTTTACCCCTAAATTGCTCGAATTACCCTCGTATTGTGTGATACAACTCGTCATTAAGAGAATAAATGTGAAAATTGCTCCTGCATGACCCACTCACTTTCCTAAGTGGGCTCCTCGTTTCATATCTCCCCATTGCCCTTTTATCAATGATACGACTTTAAATTGCAATATTTCCGCTTTCCAATTAATTATTCATCGGATTCCCTTTGTAAGTGAGGTTTGGTTGTAATGGGACTAGATTTAGTCTAATAACCCGAGGTTGCTGGGTACTAAAACTGGAACACATTATATATTCATTCGTAATCTATGGATAGATAATGCCACTTGGAATGCTACTGGTGACTCTTCCCTTTCATAATCCTGGAACTTTTTAAGTATTTTTTTTGTTAGGTTTCTTGAATACTAAATTACTAATCACTATTTTCAAATTAGATTGTTTAGATCAATTTAATATATTTCATTTCACTATTTATGCTACTTGAAGCAAAATCTTTCAAAGTTTTTGTCTGAAATTCAGAGTGAAGATTGGAGAGAGATAGATACAACGTCGGGCCATATATTATCCGTTGTTGTCATCATTGTCGATCTAAACTTAAGGTCTTTAATGTTTTCACTTGCATAAAGTTTTTTCAAAACAAATTATATGTTTAACGTGATATCGTGGTAAGGCTTAATTTGATAACTTTAATTTCCTCATTTCAATTAAATATTTACCAAGTTTTGGGGACGACTTATTAAAAAGAATATGTGTAGGAAAAATATCAAAGGAGGCCTCTACATACCGATTAAACAATGGAATAATTCATTTCTCATAAAGAAATATAATGTTGGGCTATCGTTAAATGAGGAAAATTATGTGCACTTAGATGGACTTGAAGGGTCATCCCAACCCAAACATTCCCAATATATTATTTTCTACTTTTTCCCTATCTCTATAGTGATTTATATAAATATTATATATTTTATTATATTTTATTTTTTGTGTGTGTATGGACAACAGGATGTTCAATATTTATTCCTATTGACATGCAATAATCATCAAAAGCTTGAGATTAAATTTCACCTGCATTATCCAATCGAATGGTCTTAATTGGATACTCAGGAAATTGTGCTTGTAGTTTGATTATTTGAGCAAGAAGTTTAGAAAATGCAACATTTCTAGTGGAAAGCAGATAAATATGTGACCATCGACTAGATATCAATCAAAACTATAAAGTATCTAAATGGTCTACTTGATGGATAAATATGCCCACAAATATTTCCGTGAATCCTTTGTAAAAATGATGGAAATTCAACAATGACTTTTGAGGGAGATGATCTAATAATCAACTTACCTTGAGAACATGTAGAGCATGGAGATTCATTGGGTAGAAATATCTTTTGATTCTTTAAGGGATGCCCATGCGAATTTTTAATAGTTCGTCTCATCATTATAGATCCCGGATGTCCAAGACGATCATGCCAAGTCATAAATATTTAAGGGTCAATGCACTTCTGGTGCATTACCACATATGATTTAATTGTTCTTATCTTTGTATAATACAATCTAAAATATAGAGCAGACAGTTTTTCTAATACAAGTTTCTAGCCAGATATTGTTTTAGTAATAAGAAGATGCTCTTTACTGCCTTCATTGGTAGTTTCAATATGGTAATCATTACGACGTATATCTTTAAAGCTCAATAAATTTCTTCTGGATTGTGAAGAGAATAGAGCATCATTAATACAAAATTTGGTGCCATTAGGCATATCAAGATGAGTAACATCTACATCTACTGAATCTAATAAATCATCTTATGGTTCTAATAAATTTGTTTCATTCATTTTATTCTTTCTTTTAATAGATGCTTGATATAAATCAGTTAAGTGTCTGGCCGTACGACAGGTACGTGACCAATGTCCAGTCATTCCACATCTATGGCACACCTCTTCACTTTTCTTTAAAGAATTATTCTGAAAATTTTTATCCCTTTCTGAATTGTATCACTTCTGGTGATACGGTATATTATTATCCCTTTTAATGTTGTCACTTCTGGGACCAACATTTCTATAATTTCTCTTACCACGTCAACGCCACCGATTTCTTTTAAAGGATGCACTATTCACTTCTGGGAATGATGCAAACATATTACCATTCACTTCAGGAAATGATATTGAGCTAGTAGGGTGTAACTGGTGGTTTGTTAATAAGAGCTCATTATTCTGCTCGGCTACTAGAAGACATGATATAAGTTCAGAATATTTCTTGAACTTTCTTTCTCGATACTGCTGCTGTAGGAGCACATTCGAGGCATAAAATGTAGTATAAGTCTTCTCTAGCATATCATCATTAGTGTTTTTCTCACCGCATAATTTTAGTACTGAGACTATTTTAAAAAGTACGGAATTATACTCACTAACACTTTTATAATCTTGCAATCTCAGGTGCAACCATTCAAAATGAGCTCTTGGGAGGATGACAGTCTTCTGGTGTTCATACCTCTCATTTAAACTGTTACACAAAATATAGGGATCTTTTATTGTAAGATATTCAATTTTTAATTCTTCGTGAAGATGGTGGCGAAAGAAAATCATTGCTTTAGCACGGTCCTGCAGGGACGTTTGATTTTCTTTTTTAATTGTTTCACTCAGGTTCATCGCATCAAGATGAATTTCAGAATCAAGTATTTAGGATAAATAATTTTTTTCAGATATGTCAAGAGCAACAAATTTAAATTTTGTAAAATTTGCCATTTTAGAGGAATAAGACCACTAGCTTCAAAATTTGTAGAACTGTCGTGCTGATAACGTGTTATAAAACTAAAAAAAAAAACTACTTTTGCAAGAGATAAATATATAAGAAACTCTTTGGAATTCTTAAGAACTAAAACTTTCTTCTTTCTATATTTTCTTATGAATTTTATTACAACTGAAACCCCTATTTATAGACCTTAAAATTACTATGCAAGTCACTATACAAGTTACTATACAAAATTTAAAATAATAGTAATAAAGTTATTCATATAATTTTAATAATAAGATAGAGGATGATAGCCCTCCCACCAATTCTGTTATCGTTTCATTACAAGAAACAAGTAGTAGTAGTATTACTTATGCTGCATGCACATGACTGTGCTGATCATTCATTGTTATGTAAAGGTAGGGCTACTTTATAAAGAGAGAAGGAAAATCTTCCACAAACTTAAAACAAAAATGATATAATTGATCACTTTTCGCTTTTCTTTTTTCTTGTCACTATGCTGGTATTGGTATTAAGACCTAACATTCTAATCATCTTTGAAAAGTATCGGCGCCGAAGATCAATATAAAGAGATCGAATTAAGGAGAAGCATCTAATAATGATCTGTAGACCATCGCGATCAAACTTGAGAGAGAGAGAGAGAGAGAAGTATAACGTGACCTAAGAAACAGAGAAAGGCAGAAACGGACTTAGAGTCTTGCGTACGTACGGGGCAACGTGTGGGTCTGCTACGGAGAGGTGGTCTGTTTTGTGGGGTCAAAACAGGGGATGTTCGATCAGCAGCTTGTGTGATCCGTTTGGTGTTGGTCTGGTTTCCCCATATGGTGGGTTGCGAAAATATTATATTATATATTGGAGGAACCAAAATATACTCAATGCCTTATAGATTATTATTATTATTCTTTTCAATTCGGTGGTCATATCTTCTAGTTCTACCCCATGTGGTGGGTTGCCTTATATGATTATAAAAATGGAATGGTGGATGGATTTTCTTTACCTATCCCAGAATTTGTGGTATCAATGCTGCCAAAAGCATTGACAAGAAAAGACTGGGCGGAGCATTGTTTTGTGGATTGCCATTGAATTCTTCTCATCTTATTATTAGACAAGGAATCTTTATCCACGTAATCCATTCATGTAGTCATCCATCTGCATTTTCTCTCAATTAATTAGACGTGTACATAGGTGACCGGCAATTGACAAGTGAGGCATACCGTAAACCGAACGGCCAAACTCATTTAAAAAAGCAGCAAAGACTATCCAATACATTCCACGCTTAGGACGCAGGACGTACGTAAATTCCGCTTGTTCGGAACCAACATTCCTATTTTAATGTCTTTGGTGTTATGCCAACATAAAGAAAAGTTGAAACCATTATTTTAATGTCTGTTCAAGATCTCTTATTTTAACCATTCGTGTCAAATTTGGCAGCCCCCTTTATTAATTGCGAAAAATACTAATTGCTCTTTGACCATGCTGGATGGTGGACTAACATGAAGCTTCCCTTTTATTGCCCGGTAGTGAGGCCTGAAGGAGACGGGTCCATGGACCATGACTAACTGAAGATTGAAAAGTCAAGCAAACCGTACACCGAACGGCAAAATCTATTTAAGAGTTGAAAAATGACTCTATTATCATCTTTTTATAATTCTTTTACAATTCTTTTTATTTTTAAATTTTTTTACTTAATAATTAAAAAAATAATTATTAATGAAATATTTTTTTATATTTTTCAATAATGAAAGACGTTAAAAAAAATAATAAAAAAAAATTTCAAATACCCTAAAAACAATAAATATAGTATAGTAATAAAGATATCATTACCTATTTAACTTGCATTTGAGTATTGAAATCTCAAATATTTTATGACTAATAATAAAAAAAAAATTAAATAGTAACAAATAATAGGAAACATAATGATAAAAGAACGGTAAAGCAATAAATTATAATAATATATCTTAAGAATAGTTGATTATCCAAACTTACTCTAGGGCATGTTTGGGACTCAATATGAGACATGAAATTGATCTCATTTTATCTCATTCAATCTAATTTTCAAACATAGTACATATATAAAATTTTCAAATTAATTATTATAACATTTTCAAACTTTTAAATAATAAAAATAAATATTTCAACTTTTTCAATTTCTAAACAAAAATAAGATTATAAAATTATATTTTTACGATATCTTAATTTTATAATATTTTTTATTTAACTTTTTAAATAGTGAAAGAATCCTCTCTTACTTATTTTATTTACATTTTTTACAAATTTTATACAAAATATAATAAATCATTCAACTTTTCACATTTAAACATAATAATAATAATAATAATAAATATTCTAATAACATTTTATTTAATTATAAACTTTATTTAAAAGTATCTCATTTAATTTTTTTTTTATCCAATAGCACCTTAGATCCCTTAGATCCATTTGGATTTAGAGGTCTCAATTCATCTCATTTTTAGATCCCTTAGATCCATTTGGATTTAGAGGTCTCAATTCATCTCATTTTTATCTTATTATTTTAATTTTTTTATATTAAATATATAAAATAATTTAATTTTAAATTTTAAATTTAAAATAATAATAAAAAATAAAAAATTAGTATTTAAATAATATATTTTTTATTTTTTATTTTTTAATCCATTTCATCTCTGCTAAAAAAAAAATCCGTTTCATCTCATATCATGAAATACCTAAAAGCATTAGTAATGGACTTGTTATAATTGTCTTTTAAATTATACACTTTTACACACTTTCTAAAAAAATTTTGTCAAATTTGACCAATAACAGAGAGAAAAAGATAAAGAAAGAGGAATATTTTTCTACTTTGAGAGTTTTGAAAGATTATTACGTACAAGTGAAAATATATTTCTCTCTTTCCACATTTTTATTTTCATTATTGATCAAATTTAACGATTTTTTTTTAAATATACAAAAATATACAATTTTAAAAAAAAAATTATAATAAGTTCATTACTAATACTCTAAAGAGCCGAGAGACTATACAAGTTCATAAACGCTCCATTCCATGCTGAAAGGCAGAACGTACGTTCTACGTAAAGGAGATTAGCTGGATCCCATTAATTCTTATAGCTATATCCAATGAAATCTCGATTCCATGGCTTGTCCTCAGCTTCTATGCACCTGTAGTGTCTGGCCAATGTCTCCGCGATCAGCAATCGCTGTTGCTTCATTTAAATAAGAGTGCTGCTATATAGCCTCCTTTTATTTATTTACACCACACGAAACAACGTCCTTTTTTTTTTCGTATTCCAATTCTCCTTTTACCCAGCGGTTCCAGCCTTATACGTTTCCTACTTTTTTCTTTTACCCACCCCCTTTTCCCACCCAAACCCACGTCCCCCACATAGAATCACAGATCTCACTTCCCCATCCCCCATAAATTTTATTAGGTTCAAATCTTTTGACAGAAATTACACTATAAATTATATATTGAGGAGTTGAGAATGCCAGATAATCTCATCGTTGGAGAAATTCCCGTGGAGTTATTACAATGTATGAAGCTGAAGATCATTGATTTTAGCCTAAGGATCTTGAGTTTATTGTTCAAATGCAGAAGATGATTCTCTTCAAATCCTGAAGAGCTTGGAAAGTTTGAGGATCATGAGTTTATTGTTCAAATGCAATAATCTTGAATGGATATCGCTCACAAGCAATGGACTAACAGGTGAAATCCCCAAGGAATTTGGTCTATTGACAAGACTCGCCCTGTTGCAGAAGTTTAAGTGGGGATATACCAAGAGAGTTTGAAAGCTATAGAAGTTTGGTTTGGCTGGACTTAAACAACAACAACCTTTTCTAAAACTTGAAAAACGGATTGGAGAAATACCATCGAACGGAATTCTATCTGGCAACACTTTGGTGTTTGTATGCAATGTCAGGAATTCTTGTAAAGTCGTCGGAGGTTTGTTAGAATTTGTCGAAATTTTATCGAAGAGAGGAAGATGAGAGGAGCTGAGGTAATGAGAAGGGGGAAGAGAAAAAAAGGGGAAGCATGAAATTATAAATGAACGAAAAAAAAAAAAAGGATTCATGCGATGTAGACAAATAATAGGAGGCTGATAGAATTTTTCTTTAAATAACGATACACATAACATAATAATACGATATATTTTACAATAAATATTAAATAAAAGATAATTTTATAAAATACTTTATACACATAATATTTTATAAAATTACCCCTCTCATTTGACTCTTTATTATAAAATGTATTATATAATTATATTATATATATAATTTTCCTTAAAAAAGGGTATGGTGTTCACCGGTTGTTTATCCACAATATTAGTGCACATTTATTTTTAATTTCTTTTCTTAACAAATATGTTTTATACGAATGATGAATAGAAGAATTTAATAAAATTAAAAGAATAATAAAAAAAAGTTAAAAAAGTTAAAAAAATAAATTAAAAAATTAAAAGTATGGTACATTATATGAGTATGATGAATTGTAAAATTCTAGTTGTTTAGATAATTATTAGGTAATCTTTATATGAAAATTTTAAAAATTTGAAGTTGAATTCTTTTTAATATCTTAGTGATTTTTAAGAATGAAATTGTGTTAATTTTCTAAAACTTTATGTATTATCATGTCCATAGCCAAACGTCTTAATATCTTTGTTGCTTTTCTTAATATTTGTATTTAGAGATAAGATGAGATGAGTTATAAATAGTAATAAAATGATTAATTGAGATGAGTTAAAATTTAAAATGAATGATTGAGATGAGTTGAAAGTAAGAAATTAATTATGAATAATAAAACTGAATTTTGAATACAAACCACCTAAAAAACAGCAAAGATTATCGAATGCATTCCACGCTCAGATGCAGGATGGGCTTTCTCTTTTCAGAGGACGGGAAACTTTGTCAAGAAGAAATTCGACGGGGTAGCCTTTTAATATTAAATTTTTTTTACATACATTTAGAAAACTAATAAAAGAAAGAAAAGTTGAAACCATTATTTAATACATAAAATGCTATATTTTCTATTTAGGACCGCTCATTTTAACAATGATGTCAGTTTTTCTTTCTATAATTTGAAATAAATTGCATGAGCAGTCCCAAAGAAGAGTATTAGTCCCCTTTATTTATTGCAAAAAATAATAATTTGCTCTGTAGATTTGTCCATGCTGGACGGCGGACTAGCATTAAGCTTCCCTTTTAAGAATAGGAATCAGATTACTATCTTTTTATCATTCATCTATTATTTATTATTATATTTGAGTTTTTTTTTATTATTATTTTTAAATATTTTTTTAACATTCTTAATCATTCAAAAAATTTAAAAAATATACAAATTTATTAATATTTACTTTTTTAATTATTAAATAAAATTTTAAAAAATAAATACAAAAAAAAAATAATAATAATCTTATCATTATTCTTCCTTTAATTGTCCAACAATGAGGTTTGAAGGAGGCGTGTTCATGGCTGACTGACGATTGATAAGTGTAGATGACAAGACAAGCAAATCGTATATCATACGGCAAGACTCATGGCTTTATCTGTTTTTATTGATAAAAGAGATAAAAATAAAAAAAATAAAAAAATTATTATAATATATTTTTTAATATTAATTTTGTTTTAAAATTAAAAAAGTTATTTTAATATTTAAAAAATTAAATTATCTTTTTATAAAAATAATTATAATAAAATGAGATTCAACTTATCTCATTTATCTAATTATTTTAATTCTCTTAATTTTTTTTTAATATGTAATAAATATAAATAATAAAAAAATGTTACATATCATCTATTGGGATGAGTGGGGAATATGATGAGTGTGATATGTAACCATTTATTTTTTGGTTACGAAGGAGTAAAATTACATATCGTATTTTCATGGCACTATATAAAATATGAATTTTTTAATATAGTTGGATCATACTTTCTTTTATTTCAAAATATTTTCAAAAATAATATTTAATATTATCTTATTTATAGTGGAATGTAACTGGAATAAATGTGGTATGTTGAGTTCCTATTAAATTCTTATTAGTCTATTATGAGATAAAGAATCTTTATCTTGTTATCACTTTAATCTATGATCATTGATCTGCATTTGGTCTCAATTTAATTATCATCTGGTTCTCTATTAACATTGATCAGTTTGCTTTCTCTTTTTATAAATAATCAGCCTTCCAGATTTCTAGTGAGTGACTCAAATATCAACCATCATCATTGTTCTAGTTGTAGCAAACCTCTTCATCTTCTTCTTCTACCTCCCAATATTCTATACTTTTTGTTTCTGTCAACTTTCAAATCCCTTACTTTGTTGTGGTCTCTAATTATAAAATCTCTAATTATTAACCCTAATGCCAATTTCGTTCTTTTTACGTCTTTTTTTAGTGTACATGTGCTTACTTTTCCTCTTTTTTTCTATATTTGGGGTGGTTGACAATTGTCTTGCTTCTCAGCAATCCTTGTTGCTCCAATTGAAGAGTGCATTGGTGTTCGACATTGCTTTGTCGACAAAACTTGTAAACTAGAATAAAAATGTCGATTGTTGTTTGTGGGAAGGTGTAACATGCTCCGAGGGACACATCACTGGTCTAGACTTGAGTGAGGAACCCATCCTTGGAGGACTTGACAATTCAACTACCCTTTTTGGTTTCCAACATCTCAAAAACCTCAACTTGGCTAACAACAGGTTTGATTTTTCCCTTATTCCATCCCAACTGAAAAAGCTCAAGAATTTGAGTTATTTGAATTTGTCATGTACTGGCTTCGCTGGAAAAATTCCCATTGAGATCTCATACCTCACAAGGTTAGTTACTCTTGATTTAAGTAGCTCGACTGGGTTGAATTTGACACTTCAGAACCCAAATTTAGCTACGTTAGTTCAGAACTTCTCTGGACTTAGAGAACTTTATCTTGATCATGTAAACATATCAGCAAAAGGGCATGAGTGGTGTCGGGCCATATCAACTTCATTGCCAAATTTAAGAGTATTGAGTTTGCCAACCTCTTCTCTCTCAGGACCTCTTGATTCCTCCTTGCTAAATTTGCAGTTTCTTTCCATTCTTCGTCTAGATTGGAACAATATTTCTGCTTCAGGTCTAGAGTTTTTGGTAGACTTAAAAAATCTGACACGTTTAAGGTTATTTTCTTGCTGGGTTGAATGGAACATTTTCGGAGAAGATTTTCCATATTCCAACACTGCAGATGCTCGACTTAACATGTAACGGAGACCTTCAAGGTTCTTTGCCAGAATTTCCTCCGAATGAATCTCTTCAAACCTTGAAGCTTAGTGCTACAAGTTTTTTTGGGAAATTGCCAAATTCTATTGGTAATCTTAAAATGTTGTCTGAAATAGATTTTCTTCAGTGCCATTTCAATGGACATATCCCACACTCAATGGCAAGCCTCACACGATTGGTTTATTTGGATATGTCATCCAATTTGCTTAGTGGACCAATTCCATCATTCTGCTTGGTCGAGAATCTGACCCTCATTAATCTTGCAGAAAATAATTTAACAGGGGAGATTACATCCACTCGATGGGGTGGACTTCTGAAATTCAAAATTTTGATTTGAGTAACAACTCATTTTAATGGAGTATTCCGGTTTCTTTGTTTTCACTACCATCATTGCAGAAAATCTCTCTTTTCAAAAACCAATTTTCTTGTCAACTGAATGAGTTTCCCAACGTGTCTTCTTACCAACCATTGAACACCCTTGATTTAAATAGCAACAACTTGGAAGGTCCAATACCGATGTCTATCTTTGAACTCCAAGGTCTTGAAACCCTCTCACTTTCTTCAAACAACTTCAGCGGCTCCTTGCAACTTAACATGTTTCAGTAGTTGAGCAATCTTTTTGAGCTTTATCTCTCACACAATAATTTGTTGATTGAATGTGATGAAACTAGTTCCTCATTATTCTCTTCTTCTCAAATTAGCAAATTAAGTATGGCTTCTAGCAAGTTGAAAACATTTCCTGATTGCTTGAGAAAGCAATCTAATTTAAATAGCCTTGACATCTCAGACAACCAAATTAACCAAGAAATACCAGACTGGATCTGGCATCTTCCTAGTCTGTATGAGTTAAATATGTCTCATAACTACTTGATGAATCATAGACCTTTGCTCAATCTTTCTACTTTGCGGATTGTAGACCTTCAATCCAACTAGCTCCAAGGGCCACTCCCAGTTTTCCAGCCAGAAGTCCTGTACTTGGATTTCTCAAGGAACTACTTTTTCTCACCCATACCAATGAGTATTGGTAACTTGCTTTATGCTGCTATTTTCTTCTCAATTTCAAGCAATAAATTTTACGGTAATATCCCTAAATCAATATGTAATGCTACAAGTCTTGAAGTTCTAGACATGTTTAACAATTCATTCAGTGGCAAGATTCCCCAGTGCTTGATTGGGACAAGAGGGCCTCTAGCAGTGTTGAATCTAAAGAGAAACAATCTCACTGGAACAATTTCTAATACATTTGCAAGAAATTGTAGTCTACAAACTTTGGCTCTCAATGGAAACCAACTAGAAGGAAAGGTGCCTAAATCTTTAGCCAATTGCAAACTGTTGGAGGTCTTGGACATTGGGAACAATAACATGAAGGACACTTTTCCATGCCACTTGAATAATGGATTCATGTTGCGTGTCCTTATTTTGCGGTTTAACAGATTTCATGGCCTAATAGGCTGTTTAAGTTCTAATGCCACCTTGCCAATGCTTCAAATTGCAGACTTGGGGTCAAACAACTTCAGTGGGAAGCTTTCAACAAATGTCTTTTCTACTTGGAAGGCAATGATAGCTGATGCCCAATCAGAGTTGAATCACCTTCGATTCGATTATGATGTTGTTGCTGCTATTCATTATAAAGATACGATAGCGGTAACCGTTAAAGGTCTTGTGGTGGAATTGGTGAACATCCTCACTGTCTTTACTTCTATTGACTTATCATGCAACAATTTTGAGGGGCCAATACCTGGAGAAATCGGAGGATTGAAGTCATTATATCTTCTCAACATGTCGCATAATTCTTTCACAGGCGGAATCTCTCCATCTTTGGGAAAATTGAGTTCCCTCGAGTCACTAGATCTGTCAAGTAACAAGCTTACTGGAGAGATTCCTGTACAACTCACAGATGGTCTTACTTTTCTATCTGTCCTTAACCTTTCATTCAATCAATTGGTGGGAAGAATTCCGCTCGTCCAGCAATTTGGAACATTCCTAGAAAACTTTTACAAAGGGAACAAAGGATTGTGTGGCTTCCATTTGAAAGAAAAGTGCATAGACGAAAAGGCAAAATCCTCACTTCCAACATTGGAAGAAACACATTCCAACTCTGAGAGTGTGATTGAGTGGAATTTCATGAGTGTTGAATTGAGATTTGTTTTCGGCTTTGAGGATTTTATTGGGCCCCTTATGTTCTGGAGGAGGTGGAGGTTTTGGTATAGCCAACAAGTTGATGACATTTTTTTTAAAATCTTTCCGAAGATATATATCAGAAAAGACTATCAACCCAGAATTGCACACAGGATTTTGGCACAACGACATCAATGATCATCAGAAGCAACTTTACGCAATTGGATTTATTAGACTTGTCATGAATTGGGATGTGTTTTTGGCTTTTAGATTGTCATTGGGGAATTATGCATTGGTGGAAGTGGAGGTTCTGGTGGATATATATTTGAAGAGCTTTATCATTGTAAAGAATACCAGTACTAACCAAGGCATCAAAATGAGAGATTCAAGACTTATGATTGTTGTAAGGAGCCATGCAATCAGGTCTATCAAACTCCTTGTCCTTTTCCTCTAAAATTATGCAATTTTACAAAATAAATGAATCCATGGAATTGGATGCCACTACTGTATATGGGAGTGATGCTTGTTATTGGGTACTAAACCTCTCTAATACTTGATTTCGTTTGTTGGTGACATATAAGTCACTTGAGATAAGCTGGGAAAAAAAAAATGCACCCGAAGTAACAATTAGTGTGAGATTTATACTATCGTGGGTCAAATTCTTTCTCCATAGGCAGGAAATCATACCGAACAAGAAGAAAAGATATGATGTTATAAAAGATGGGCTTGTTGCCTTCCATACAACTAAAAGATGTGAAATTATTTACATTCTCCAACAAGCGATGTTGGTTGGCGACAGGAGATGAACTTGTCCATGGAGCTGCTAAGCAAGCAGCTAAAGCCTAAAATCGAGAGAACTGATGGATAAGAAAAAGAGGATCAATAGGAAAATTCTATTTATCATCATCCTCACACCATGCACACATTACACATAATTTCTTAATTTTTGAATTTTTTTTTTCTCTTACCAAATGTATTGTGTATGGATAGTGAGTAGAAAATTTCAATTAGTTTAATAATAATAATAAATAAATAAATAAAAATATGATGTGTGATGTGTGAAGATGATGAATAGCAGAACTATTTATAATTATGTTGGGCATGAACAACATATGTAATCCACCTTTTGTATGTAGGAAAATTTTCTACAAGTGCAACAAATTGACAAATTTGTACGTAGGAAAATTCTCACCGCAAATTTTAAAATCTCCTTGACATTATCGACATACTCTTTTATATATCAAGATTAATTTTTTTTATCTAACTTTTGTTCATATCTTAACTATATTTGAAATATGAAAATAGAACTGAATGAGAATCCAAAATCATGATCAATAACTTAAAATTGTATGGAAAATTATATTGAACTTTAAAAAGTACATCAAAATAAAGCGTAAAATTAAGTATCAAGATTTATGAACTCTAATTAAAATTTTAACATAAAGTCATGTCATGCAAGTTTTGCAAGAAAAAAAAAAAGGAAAAAAAAAACATCCACGCATTTTTTTTTTCAAAATTTTAAATCCAATACGAGTTATACTTGATTAAATCTAGATGAGAAGTTTTTCTAGATTCGTACATAGAAACATTAAATATAAAAAATATATTTTTGTTAAAAGGTCTCTGCCTATCCAATGACTGATTCTCTATCTTTTTTTTTAATCAAATTAAGATGACACTTAGTAAATTTTATTTTTTTAGTATTTGGGTTGGTCTGAGAAATCTGCTTTCATATTTTAGGGTATTGCGCAAATTCTTGACACTATTTTTTTTTAAATGAATAAAGTTGAGACTTATATAAAAAAAAATTATAAAGAATATATATATATATATATATATATATATATAGATATATCCAACTTGTAAATAGAAAAACTTACGCTCACCTGGTCAATATATTTTGCTATCTTATGTTTTTTCTTTCTCTAATCAAGGATCGAGTGAAAGTAGCTGTAGCAGTTCTTATGGTCAATTTAAACTAACACGGTGAAGCATAAAGCCTCTTTCTGCTGTACTCAACTGTAGGCTTATTGTCAATTTATTAAATTATATTAAAACTGTTTCCAAATAGTCTTTCCCATTATGAAATGGGTAAGAGCCAATTTTTTGACTCTTATCATTCTTTTATATTTCTTGTCTCGTTGGATTTTGAAAAAAATATATGTGACCCCCACTTTATTGTAATTTGTATCTTGTAATCTATTAGATAAGAATGATGAACTTACCTAGAAAGAAAAAATATATAATTAGAAGCACTAAACTCCACTATCCTTATGACCATTATATCTTATAATTAGTTCTCGTTGGAATTTTTTAGTTCATTCGATTCAATAAATATAAAAACAAATAGTGGGAAGTGCAACACAGAAAGTACTTAATTCAGCACATGCCACTTGCATGCTTTATTTATAGGATTTGAGAAGCTTTGAATAATGATTGCGCAATGTTAATCTAAAGCTTTTAATCAGAGCGAGGCAGAAACCGAGTTAAAGACTTGCGTACGTACAGGGCAACGTGTAGGTCTGCTATGGAGAGGTGCTCTGTTTTCTGGGGCCAAACAGAGGCTGCTCGATCGGCAGCTTGTGTGATCCGTTTGGTGTTGGGTTAAACGGAAAATAGTGGCGCTCATCGGCTTTGTTGTTTGGCTTTGCACGGTAGCTGAGGGAAGAGATGTGGCTGCCTTCTCTTGGCGCTGCAACGTTGGTCTGGTTCTGTGCAGTGGTTTTCCCGGAGGCATGTACGTAGTCTTGACAAGGTGGTGTAAGCAGGGGCTAGCTTGGGGTACGTAGTTGTGTCGAGTTCATGAGAGCTTTAAAGGAGGAAGGGAGATGGGTTTGCCTTGTGGGGTTGCTGGGTGGAGGAGGCGATGTGAGGGGTAGTGAGGTCTGTGTGTGATTTGGTTCACGGGGAAGCTGATAACAGCATGTACATAGGTGATGGAGTTACGTGGGTAGTAAAAAGGAAAATGTTAAATACACACATTTATTTTATTTTTTTGAAATGATAAATACATGTACAATAGTGGCGGAATCAAGATTTTATGTTTGGGAGGCGATCGATAAAGTGTGTACTATATATAAATTTTAAAAGGATGCTCATTAGTAATAGAAATATCATATTCCATTGTTATCAAACTCTCTAAACGTGTTATTCTTCGAATTATCCACATTTAAAAAAAAAAAGAATTATTTGTTCTTAACTTGCTCATATTTTTTTTATGATTAAAAAAAAATTATAGATCAAGAATAAACATAAGAAATTTCTAATGACTAATGATATACCGTTGCTAAATTTTTAACAAACTATGTCTCATAATTATATAATTAAGTTAGAGTGAGACTATATAAGTGAATATAATCAATCAATTTTGACAATCATATAAATTTATAATTATTTTTTTTAAAGTTAGACTGTTAAAGTAATTATGAGACTAAATGAGTCGAAATTTGAATTTAAATAAAGTTAAAAGTTAAAATAAAATTATATGTATATTGAAATTTGAAAGAATAATTTTAATAAAAATTTGGGAAGGACAATTTTTAATTTTTTTATAATTTGAAGAATAATTTAATATTATATATATGTAAATATATATACTAAATATTTTTTTTTGAAAAATTTTTTTTGGGGGGAGGGTGGGGGGGCGTAGCCCCCCCAACGTCCAACCTGGGGCGGACCCAGCTAGGTGGAGTAGCGCCCAAAATTTTTTAAAAATTAATTTATAATATAAATATATATAATTTATATACATATAATTAAAATTCTCTCTCAAATTAAAAATAAATAAAAATTGCCCCTTAAAATATTTTTTACTAAATTTATTCATCTAAATCTTAATATATATCCATTTATATTTTAACTTTTAATTTCACTTAAACTCAAATTTCAACTCACATAATCTCACAGTTACTCAACTAACAGTCTAACTCTAATAAAAAAATTGATTATAAATTTATATGATTGTAAAATTGATTGATTATACTCACTTATTTAGTTTCAGTTTAACTTGTATGGTTATGAGATATAATTTGTTAAAAATTTAACAGCGTTACATTATTACTTATTAGAAAATTGTCAAATTTATTTTTAATCTATAAATTTTTCTTAAATCATAGAAAAATACGAGCAAATACTTAAAAATAATTGATTTTTTTTTTTAAAAAAAGACGTGAACAATTCGAAAATTAATATACATTTAAAGAGCTCGGTAATAACAAAACATGACATTTTTATCACTGCTTATCATCCTTATAAAATTTATATTTATTGCACATTTTATCTATCGCCCCCCCCTCCCTAAACACAAAATTCTGGTTCCGCCCTGGGGTGCCCCTATGTACAATTATACAATATATTTTATAACAAAATGTTAAATAAAGAGTAATTCTATAAATTGTTATATGTATAATTTGTTTTATAGAATTATCCTTCGTTTAATAATTAATATAAAATACGTTATATAATTATATTGTATTTGTATCAGTGCTCTTAAAAAATATGTTTAAAAAGTTTTAATGGGAAGGGCTCTAGATGATCAATTGTAATCCCATTAGAAGGGCTCTACAATTATTCTAGAATTATTGAAATTTGAGGATAATAATACCTATAACTGTTTTACATCTATTTTATTACTTATTTTCAAATTAATTAATGTAATTGTATAATTTTATTAAAAAATAATAATTTTAAATAATTACCATTCATTTTATATAGAATTGTAAAACGATTGTAAATTAGTTGTAGATTATCATTTTCCTTCTTTTGAATTGACCTCTATACCGTCCATTTTTCTTCAAATTCTCTAGGGAGTTTTGCATCCTCCAATGTCTTTTTTTTTTCTTTTTAATTTCAGCGTCTTTTCATTTTCTTTGTTCACAGTCTTTATTCGATTTTCTTTCAGATTTTCAAAATTTAAATAACAACAATGAAACCTAAGACTGATAAAAATATATAAAATTAGACGAAATCTTAAAGTTGAGAAATGAGAAGTTTTCGACATGCAAGTTGAGAAAACCTAAGCGCAAGTTACAAAGATACAAGCTTGAAGTGTCCATAAGCTCGCAGAATATAGGGGCAACGAGCCGTTATTAGTAAAGTGAAGCTCCAAAAAAATGAGAGATTTTTATAAATGCTGGTATTATTATGTACTATTACCAACTTAATAACATAAATGCTGGAAAACTTTATATTTGTCGGTGCATAATTAATAAATTTGTGACATTTTTGTAAATGCCAACACAGTTATATATTATTATCGGCATAGCAATATAAAAATATGAAAAACCTTGTATTTACCTGCATAAAAATTAAGAGCCAAAAATACATTGGTTTTAAGACGTTTCCGAAACTATATCTTAGAAAATAATATTGTCCTAGAATTGCACCCAGAAATTTGGCGCGAAAACATCAATGATCGTTAGGAGCAGAGCAAGTTTACGCAATTAGATTTATTAGACTTGTCATGTAACAAGCAATTAACAGTGATTGTTGGAGATCCAGACATGATGACATTCTCTTGATCCGGATATTTGCAAAGCTATATCTTGGAAAAGATTACCGTTGTTGACCAAAGCACAAAAATGGGAGATGCAGACATCAGTGTCGATTGTTGTGAGGAGCAATGCAATGAGGTCTATCTAACTCCTTTTCTTTTCCCTCTCATATTATGCTATTTTACAAAATAAATGAATCAACCGAAATGGATGCCAGAATTGTAGACGGGTATGATGATTGTTAGTGGGTAATAAACCTCTCTAAAACTTGATTTGGTTTGTTGGTAACATATGAGTCACTTGAGATAAGGAAGAAAAGTTGATGTGCCACAACTCTATTGTGAGATTTACTTAAAAAAAAAGTTTTTATGGAATTCCGACTTATGCACTATATTCTCATCTCATTTTCCCCAGAAATATAAGGATGATCCAGTAATTTGGTTAATTCGGCTTGTATTTAGGTTTGTCCGGTATTATCAAAGTTACAGTTGTAATATTGATTTGTTTAAAATGACATGCAATCTTTTCTATAAAAATAAATAAGAATAAGAATAGACAAAATGCTCAGAGAGCGGAGGGAGAGCAAACGATTAACGAGAATTATATATTGGAGGAACCAAAAAAATATATAAAATTAGTATCGGACCAAACCAAATTTGGTACCGGACCAGACTTACCGGTCCGATCCAGTTATCAGTTCACAAGTTTTTGTTTTTAACCGCTATGCCCAACAGTGAGCTTTGAAGGAGACGTGTCTATGACTGACTGACTGTCGATTGACAAGTCAAGCAAATCATAAAGGTAAAAGTTATTTAGATTGTGTTTAGTTGGTGAGATGATCTAGATATTTAGAAATAATAATTAAAAAATAATAAAATATTAAATAATAATAAATACTAATAAAAAGTAATAAAAAAATAAGTAAAAAATAATAAAATAATAATAAAATATTCTAAAAATAGTTGAGTACCCAAACTACCCGCTTTTAGTTTGAATAGTAAAATTAAGAATCCTCTCTCATTTTATTTTATTATTATAAAATTTACAATTTTCATATAAAATATTTTATTGTGATTAGAGATAGAGAGTTATTTAATCCCATTGTTACTTATTTATTAACTGATAAGTTTTGATATATTCTAGACTCATCAAGATACGAGTTTGTGGTATATAACTTAAATAAAATTCTGTAAAAGTATGGGCGTAATATTCTCTAAAAAGAAAAAGAGGGCATGTTGCAAAACTTTATTAAGATTAGCCCTTAGAAGCTGGTCTAGTGGAAAATCTCGAAGGGACGTTCTCTTTCCCGATGGCAACTCTAGTCTGTGCAATTCCATTGAGAAAACAGTTTCTAAATAAGAAACCACCGATTATGTAGAAGGTGATCCCCATCATGAACCAGTTTGATCATTACTATTGTCGACAGGAGTGTTTAAGCGGGTTTCAAATCAAAAATCCGGATCAACCTAGCTTGAAACCAAAGGTCCAAAAGTAATTTGGACTCCCACCCGGATTCACCCGGATTGAAATAACTCAGATCCATCAATTCTAAAAATCAAAAATTTGGTTTCCGAATTTTAAATCATATAAATATATATAACTGATATTATTACTTTTTTTCAAAGAAATTTGTTCTGAAAATATTTATAAAAAATCTTCTATTTCTTTATCAACAAAATTCACTATAAAAAAATAATAATACAAACTAAAAAAGAAAATAGTTTAAAATTCGAAAATCAAATTTCTGATTTTTAAAAATTGAATGGATTCAGGTTTAATCCAAATTTCAATCTAGATAAATTTGGGTTGGACTCCATACTGTTTTTAATATGGATTTCAAATTTAGTTTAATATGAGTTGAGAGTCAAAAATGGATATCCAAGTTTTGGATCAGACCGAATAAAAAATGGGCCCGAATGGATACACCCAATCGTCAGTACATAAAAGGGAAGAGTCAACAAAAAAAAAAAAAAAAAGTTGTTGCAGCCATCATAATCCAAGCTGTTTTCAGGCCACATCGTGTACGTTATCCAACCCAACTGCATTTTCTTTTGCCATATATTACTTACTGATGGAAGAACACACGAAGGACAAAGATCTTATTAATAGAATAGGATTATTTATAGGAAAATTCTACTATGCAGCCCAACCTTGACAGCTCTACTTGACTGCTTTTTACGTTAATTTTTTTTATTATTCTTTTTACTTAATAATTAGGAAAGTGGTTTTCAATATATTATTAAATTTTTTTATTTTTAAAAATATTTAAAAATATTAAAAAAATACGAAAAAAAAGAGAAAAAAATAACTTTATATTAGACCGTACGTCCAGCAATAATTGTTGCGCGGCAGCCTAACACTGTCCTGATTTATATGACCTGGCCGTACGGCCATCAATGTCAAAGGGCCCGTTAATGGTGCAGCTTCATCAACACCATCACGAAATGAAGATCAAACCCAAGAACATGTTGCAGCCATAAAGATCCAATTAATTTATTAACTGTCTTCTTTTTCACCATATTTTAATGTGGAATCAAATAATTACTAGATAAAGCAAAATTTGAAAACAGATTTATTAAAAATTAATATCATGATGCCAAGGATCAACGGCGGAACTGCGCCCCAAAATTTTTGTTGAAGTCCATGACAAATAAGGCATAGAAAAGCTAGTGTATGTAGCTGAAGTCTATCCTGGCTCTCCCTACAGTTAGACGTATATGTGGCCGAACTCTATCCTCTTTTGCTACTTTTTATATCCCTGATCTCATAAATTAATATATTATGTTTTTAAGAGAGACACAATCATGTTTATTTTATATATAATTACTATTAGTTAGTCATATACACGCGTGATGTGCACGAATAAGTTGTATATATATAATATAGAACTAGAATTTTATATTTAGAGGGACGATTGATAAAGTGTATGCTATATATAAATTTCAAAATGATGCTCATTAGTGATAAAAGTATCACATTCCATTATTATCGAACTCTCTAAACGTATTACTTTTCGAATTATCCACATTTAAAAAAAAAATTTATTTGTTATTAACTTGTTCATATTTTTTTTTATGATTAAAAAAAAATTATAGATCAAGAATAAACATAAAAATTTTTTAATGTCTAATGATATATCGCTGTTAAATTTTTAACAAACTATATCTCATAATTATATAATTAAGTTAGAATGAGATTATATAAGTGAGTATAATCAATTAATTTTGACAATCATATAAATTTATAACTATTTTCTTTTAGAATTAGACTGTTAAAGTAATTATGAGATTAAGTGAGTTGAAATTTGAATTTCTATAAAGTTAAAAATTAAAATAAAATTATATATATTGAAATTTGAGAGAATAATTTTAATAAAATTTAGGAGGATAATTTTTAATTTTTTTATAATTTAAAAAGTAATTTAATATTATATATATATATAAATAAATATATATACTAGATAAATTTTTTGAAAATTTTGGGTGGGTGGGGGGGGGGGGCCATAGCCCCCCAACCTCCGACGTAGGTCCGCCCCTATTAATATATATATATATATATATTTATAAAAAATAAGCCATAAAGATATGAAATTGGATATATTTTACAATTAGTCTTAAAAGATATAGAAGTCACCTGAAAAAGTCGTCTCGAAATTTCTTTCTATAAAAAATAATATGGGTGAATACCGTGAGTTAATCATCTTCTAATTAGAGCCAGGTTTGAATAAATATATGTTAACTTTTTATAATTTAATAAGATAATATTAATATCATCTTATATTAGTTTATTTTTCAAAAAATTATTTTGACTTCCCTTCTACAAAATAAATGTCTAGCTTCGCTCTCTCCTATTATACAGTAGTTCATCTAACCTTCAAAAAAAAAAAAAACAAAAAAACATCTTTGTCAAGCAAGACAGGCAAGCTCCAGAAGGAAGAAAAATGCATTGTGAACAATGTGAATGTCCCAAAATTTGTTCAACAGAGTCCGAAGAAGGTTGCGCAAAACATCACGTAGGGATATCATTTTATCTCATTATACCAACACGTGTTAGGATTTTTATAAAAGAGAATACAAGTCACTCAAATTTTAAAATAGATTTTTATTCAACTTTTTCCTTTTTTTTTTTAAATTCAATAAAACATCTTAACTCATATTATTTTATTACTATATAAAAAATTTTGAGAATATAATCAAGTTTTATTACTATATTAAATTCAATTACATTTTGTCCTGTAGTTGGTCACTAAAAATACAATCAAGTTTCTCATATTCTACTATTAATGAGAATATAATAATAGTAATCAAATAATATGAATGGAAGAATTTGGTTTATTTTACATTTGTGGAATATTAATAACTTATATTTCTTTTTAGATTTAAAAATAATAGAATTTTCCTTTATAATAAATATTTTATGAAAAAAAATAACAATTACCTTTATAATAATTTTCATAGTAGTTCATAAAAATAATCATAATTATTGGATTAATAATCTGTTTAATTTAATTTATTAAGATGATTATTAATAAATTTTATCCTTTTAATTTTTTTTTTGGTAAACCTCTCTTTTTATTCTGAGAAAAGCTACTTAACCACCACACTTTAATTTTTTAATTTTTATTATTTATTTTATCAAATATTTAATATATGGATAATGAATACAATAATTCAATTATTTTAAGACGAATAAACTAAAAAAATGAAAAATATTAGGAAATTAAAAAAATGTGGTTTGTGGATGTTGGGGAAGTTGAGTGGCATAGCCCATTTATTTTCTAAGATTGATACTCCATTTCCAAATTTGAAAAAATCAATAATATTATGTTTAATTTCAAAATGAAAATATTGATTTTAAAAAATATTTTATTACTATAAGATGTTGTTCCATAAAAAACAATTGTCTTCATAATAATTCTCAAAATAATGAATCATGCCGAATAATATTTTTTAAACTAATATTAATGTTTTCATTTGAAATAAAATATTATTATTTTTAGAGTTTCAAAATAATTCTCTATTTTTAAATCTAGTTATGATCACATTAACAATTATATCCAAGTATATAGTTTCCTGAAATAACCAAAAATAATATTATTTTATTAATTTATTATAAAATTATTTATTATTATTATTATTATATTTTACGTGTCTAATTGATCTTATAATGAGTGTAGCAATGCACTTCTATTACGATTTCAATATCATGAGTTCTAAACATTTAATTTTTTATGCTTTCAATAATTTTATATTTTCTGTTTCCTTCATTGTTTAAGTATTATAATTATAATCATTTATAAATTTACTGCATAGAACTATGACTACATTTACGTTTATCACACTTTACATAATTGATATGCGTATTAAAATTCATATTTACCAATATATCAAAAAAGCAATAATAATACTCTCAATAGAGAATGCATGTCTTGCACGCAGGCTCCTATATATCTAGTAATATATAAAAATGTTTATTATAGAATTAAAACTAGAGACATAAATACTATTGTCATGTGATAAACAAATAGCAAAAAAATTATTCATTTTCTTAAAAATTAATTTGCTGAAAGGATTTCTTATTTCCTAAAACAAATGTTTTACATCAAAACAAACGGACCCTAAGATGTGCATATATTAAAATTGGATGATAGATAATTCCTCGACCTTAAGCCATTTATTTCTTACTTTCTTTGCAGAATTGCCTATGTCTTGGGATTGCATTAAGTGTAATGATGGTCATTTCGTTTGTATGGTCATGAACTATGTACGTAGATAGATAGTTATGTTGAATATGGCTTGTGAATACACGCTTCAGTCTTGTCTTCAGTCCTGTCTCGCTCGAGCGCGGCTCGAGCGAGACTTCCAGACTTCTTGACTTATCTCAATCCGAGAGTTCGCTCGACCCTCGTGCAACCTCTAGCTCGAGCGAGGATTAGGCAGTGACTTCGCTCGACATCCCGCTTGAGCGAAGTGCCAGGTGTCCGTTTGCTGTTGAGCGAATTTGACCTAGAAGTCTTCGCTAGAGCGAGAGTAAGTTTCGCTCTAGCGAGATTGCATATTATAAATATCGCTTATTTTGAGCTCATTTTGATCTAGTGAAATTTTGAAACCAACCCCACAGTGGATGTAACCTCATTTTGAGCTGAACCACTTAAATCGTTGTGTTCTTTCTTTGTTTACTGTTTTATTTATAATTGTTGCATCCGTTGCAGTTTATTTCATATTCTTGTTATTTGTTTCATTGGCTATTACCCAACAACTTAGACCATATTTTTCGTGCCATTTTTGTTTCTTATTTTTGGATTTTTATATTGTATAGTTGTTGCAACGAGGTATTTATAGGGGCCTTCACCCCATTATTTATATTTGTCTTTCTAATTTAATGAAATGTGAATTATAAAAAAAAAATGACTAAAGCAGAGCAAACATTTTCAAGGAAGAAAACGGCGAAATAAGGTGCAAAAAAATTAAACCTTTATTTATGTATCATTAAATCATCTATATAACTAGAAAAATAAAAAAACACTTCTGCACTTTTTAAAAGATGGGCATCCCAAGTGAGGTGTAAATTTGGAGTGAGGTGTGAATTTGGATTCCGCATTTAGAAGATAGTCCACGTTTTTTTTCAAAATAAAAAAATCAACATCTCTCTGTATCACACATTACACTTTTTTATTTTAATTTTTTCTCTTACCAAATTATTAATATATAAATGATCAGCAGAATAATTTAACTAGTTTAAGAAGAATATAACTCAATTTAAAAAAGAAATTAAAAAAAAATGGTTTGTGGCGGGGGAATATTGATAATTAGCAAACCTGATATATTTTAAAAAAATAGTTATATTCATTATCCCAACACACTAGTGCACAATATTTTTTTTTAGTATTTTTACCTTTTTCTCTTAACAAATATATGGTACATGGATGAGAGTATGATTACGCTCAAAAAATAATGTGATAGTTATAGTGTAATTTTGAAGTGTCAATTCTACAAAAAAATAGATTAAAAAATGAAAGACATTACAAAAAAACTAAAGAAAATAATTAAAAGATTAATTATATGACAAAGATTAATTTTAAATGCAAATTAAAATTGAAATAAAGCGATTAACATAAAAAAATATTCAAATTTGACAAACTATAAAATATCGAGAATTCCTTATACATATCCGATATTTTAATTATTTTTAATTAATTAATAATTCAATTGAGAATTCAATTTCAAAATTTCCAATTGGAAGATATAGAATTATAAACTAAAATTAAACCAAATATAATCTTTTGAAAACTCATTTATCACTTTTAAATTACGCAAATTATTATCCACATTGAGAATTCAATTAATATAGATAATCGATTGATCTAAACATAATCAAATAATTAATTTATTCAATAGAAAAAGCATGAGTGAATTTATAAACGGAATAAATTCTACAATTATTCGAAAAAGAAAATATCAATAATATATTGAGACTAATAAAATAAAGATTTTTAATAAATTAAAAATCAAACATATGAAGTAAAAATAAATTCAAAATATTAACTAATGTGCAAACGCATCTCTGATCTTACTTAAAAATCTAATTATCCATACACATAATGAACAATAAAGAACTCAAGAGAAAAAATCACATAAACGACAAAGTTTTACGTTTCCGGTTTTATCTTCGTTCCAGACTTCCAAACGGTGCTCCTCTCCCCCAGCAAGATTGAATATATATTATATATATCTTCCCCACTTTAGTATATGAAAAAATCTTTAGAGCATCCATTATTGAGAGCATCCATTGCACTCATAAGCAATGTTTAGGATAAATTTACTAATTTATCCTTAAACATTACTCATGAGTATGATGGATATTCTTAAATAGTGGATGCTTTCTAGCATTGCTCTTTGTGCTTTGCCGTGGGCCCATGAGATGAAGGATAAACATGCGGCTCAATTGAGGAAAAGTGAAGCCGCTTGAGTCTTAATTGAGGTGCATTATCGTGTGGCCCATATAATGAGAAGTGCGGGTGCAACTTGTGAGATGTGAAGCGTGGGCCCATCTATATGATTGCCATTAGAGCTGCAAACGAATAGAGCTGTTCATGAACAATTTGAGCTCGACTCGTATAAACTCGATTCGAACTCGATTCGTCTAATAAATGAGTTGTTCGTGAGTACTAATATTGGTTCGAATATTCAACGAGCTAAACTTGTATAATCTCGACTCGATTCGTATAAACTCGGTTTGTATTCGTGAACAAGATTCGTATAAACTCGATTCGACTCGTTTTGAGCTCGTAACAATACTCGTAATATTTCTATATACATATATATAATCTTGCATATATTCTTACATATATTCTTTTGTTATATATATTTTCTGTGTTATATATATTATTTTTGATATTTTGTATAAGTAATATATTTTGTTACTTTATGTAGAAGTAGCATTTTATTTCTTTACAATAATAATGTATTAAGTTCACAAAAAAATTATTGAGTCAAATATTTATAAAGAGTAAAAAACTCAAGTAATTACTCAACTAAATTCGGCTCGTTCGTTAGAGAGTAAAAACAAGATCGATAAATAACTCGATTCGACTCGAGTTCGTCTTTGATCGGCTCGAATTCGACTCGACTCGACTCGACAAACTCTCAGCTCGACTCGAACTCGAACTCGAGTTATTTGAGTCCAACTCGACTCGACTCAACTCGAACTCGTCTTTAATCGAATTGTTTGCAGCCCTAATTGCCATGCATGGGGCATCCCAGTCTCCTTTAATTCAAGTCCATATATATGCTTATGTGCAGCAGAATGTGAGGGCCTGTATGTTAGCTATCTCTGCATGTGGGTCCTTATGGAGAGTTAGGTTGCATTTAGATATTAAAAAATTTTAAAAATATTTATCAATAGTTTAAATAAAGAGTTAAAAGATTTTGTGAATCTCATTAAAAATATTTTAAATTATTTGAATGTGTAAAATATGTTAAGAGAAACTTTTTTGAAATAGATAATTTTAAAAACCGTGAGCCCTAATAATAAAAAAAATAGAAAAAACAAATTAAACGGATTGAAAACGGCTCCATTTCATATCTACTAAAAGGAGATGCTACTCATTCCTTTAAAAACATTTTCGCTTGTATTTTGTTTTGGGATTTATTTATTTTTATTTTTTTACATGATTTTAAAGTAGATGTTTTTAAATAATATTATGATTTTTTTATATTTTTTAAAAATATTATAAGGTGTTAAAAAAATCATGTAAAATAAATATATTTATTTTCCATGATTTTATTAACATTTTAAAACATTTTCAAAAAATATAAAAAAAAATCATAATATTATTTAAAAACAACTACTTTAAAATCATGTAATTTAAAAAAAAAAAAAAAAAATCCCAAAATGGGATACAAATGAAAAGGTTTTTAAAGGAAAAGATAGCATTTTCTATCTACTGAAAAATAAAAAATAAAAAATAAAAATAAAAAATGAACTTTAATTGAAGAGGGCTGCAAGATAAGTAAAAAATAAAAAATAAAAAATAAACGCGTTCACATTGGCGCATTCAATGCATTCAATTGTATTAAATGCATTCAGACTAGGTATCATTTTTCTTTCGCGTTGAAGTGTTTTTGATGTGGAGACACGAAGGTTTGCTTGTCTTAGAAATTTTTGATGTGTTTGGATATGGAGACTGCATAACCAAATTGAGAGTAGAATGCAACGTGCCCTCATATGTAAATAAAATTCAACGTAAATATATTTTAATGTAAATAAAAATTATATTTAATAATGTAAATTATATCAAATTATTTTTATTCATAATTTAGTATTTTAATATAATAATAAGATATATAAAATGTAATTTCATGCACTCATCAGAGTAGAAGAACTTAATTATATTAAGAAAGATAAACAAATTCATTTTAAAAAATAATAATAAAATAAAAAAATTTTGGCATGTGATGTATGAGATGATGAGTAAAAAAACTCATCGTAAAATATAAATCTCATCTCCAAGATCTAGAATTATAAACCCAACCCCGCCCTTATGCTAATTTATGAAAACTCAACCCTTAAATCAATGTCTTTTAAAGTCTTTAATTGTCCGAACTAAACGAAATTTAAAAGTATAGGTTAAAAAGTAAAAGAAAAATATAAAATATTATATCTTTAATAAATAAATCTGAATACAAACTAATTTACCATTCAAAAAAAAAAAATAGAAACTAATTTAGTTAACGACATTCTTAATTCCATAGTCAAAATTGCTGATCTGAGAAATTAAATATATGTATATTTATGGTGAACGGTCTACTCGATAGTCCCACAGTTTTTTTTTTTTAATTAATATCTGAATTACTCATTTTATATTAGTCTAATTTTCAAAATAGGCAAAATCGTAGAATTAGATTTTGATTTTTCTAACATGGCAAAAATATTTTCAGTCAAAAGCTTGAAAAGTCATTCATACCAAAAAAAGAAACGCCGCCACACTCAAACGCGTCTTTTCCAATATGGGAGTTAGGAGTCAGGACATCTAACATTATACAATTACACTCGCTTTACGTCGACCGCTCCTCTCTGTTGACTACGCCTTCTCTCTCATTCCCTCTATTCCTCTATTGCGTTTCCAAATCCGAGTGGTTTTTGGTCGGCTACCACCCACACGACTCAGATCCACAGGTTCATGGGCTTTTATCTTCGTCAACCTCCATTAATTACATCACCTCAACGATTGTTTGCAGGCTCCAATGAGAATTCCGTTCTTTCTATCGATTTTCTTGATACCCATGTGCTCAATTTTGCCCGGCTTCTCGATCTTTCTCCTCTCTGGCCAATGTTTGGACGATCAGAAAGCCTTGTTGCTTCAATTGAACAACCACCTCGAATTCGATATAGCTTCCTCCACAAAACTGAGATACTGGAATGAGAGTTTCCCTTGCTGTCAGTGGAAAGGTGTAAGTTGCAGCAGCGAAGGATGTGTTACTGGACTCGACCTGAGCAGTGAATCGATCTCGGGTGGACTTGACAATTCGAGCAGCCTCTTCAGTCTTCACTACCTCCAGAACCTAAGTTTGGCATATAACAACTTCAACTATTCTCAGATGCCGTCAGGGTTTGACAAATTGACGAACTTGAGACATTTGAACCTATCAAATGCTGGCTTTGCAGGTCAGATTCCGATTGAGCTTTCGCGTTTGAGAAGGTTGGTTATTCTTGAGCTATCTACCTTTCACTTCCCTGAAACTCCTACCCTAAAACTTGAGAATCCAAGTTTAGAGATGTTGGTTCAGAATTTTACGGAGCTTATAGAACTTCATCTCGATGGTGTAAACATCTTAGAACAAGGGAACGAGTGGTGTTGGGCTTTATCATCATCACTGACGAATTTGAGGGTATTGAGTTTGTCAAATTGCAATCTTTCAGGCCCTTTAAACCTCTCCTTGTTAAAGCTTCAGTCCCTCTCAAGTATTCGTCTGGATAATAACAATTTGTCTACTGTAGTGCCGGAGTTCTTCGCGAATTTTACAAATTTGACGTCCTTGCGTCTCAGTTCTGGTGGGTTGTTTGGCACATTTCCAGAAAAGATCTTTCAAGTGCCTACACTAGAGGTTCTTGACTTGTCTAATAATGCAGGACTTTATGGTTCCTTGTCAGATTTTCCTCAAAATGGGTATCTTCGAACCCTGATACTTGCCAATACAAATTTCTCGGGAAAATTGCCGCATTCTATCGGTAACCTTATCATGCTGTCTAGAATGGATTTTTCAAGTTGCAATTTCAGCGGATCAATTCCAAGTACAATGGCAAATCTTGCCCAATTGCATTATTTGGACATGTCATCCAACAATTTCACCGGACCAATTCCATCCTTCAGCAAGGCCAGGAATCTGACTCAAATAAACCTTTCTCATAACTATTTAACCGGTCAGATCACATCTACTCACTGGCAAGAGCTGAAGAATCTGGTAAACCTTGACTTGCGTTACAATTATCTGAAAGGGAGCATTCCGATTTCTCTGTTTTCCCATTTATCATTGAAGTCTCTGCTACTTTCCAACAACCAATTTTCGGGTGAGCTCAATCAATTTCCCAACATTTCTTCTGATGTACTTAACACCCTTGATTTGAGCAGCAACAATTTGGAAGGGGCAATTCCTGTGTCTTTCTTTAATTTTCGAGGTCTTAAGATCCTCTCACTTTCTTCAAATAATCTTAACGGTTCAGTCCAGCTAAATTTGATCGAGCAGTTGAGAAATCTTTCCAGTCTTAATCTTTCCTATAACAACTTGTCAATTGAATATGATAGAACTGGTTCTCCGTCCCCCTCCTTTCCCAACATTACCCACCTTAAAATTGGCTTCAAGCAAGTTGAAAATATTTCCTGATTTTCTGAGAACCCAATCCAAATTAACAACTCTAGATCTTTCAGATAACGAGATTGGTGGAGAGATACCCAACTGGATATGGAAACTACCTTTTCTTCAACAGTTAAATCTTTCTTTTAACAATTTGGTGACTCTAGAAGGATCTTCACTCGATGAATCTTCTCTGGTTGTCCTGGACATTCGTTCCAACCGACTTCATGGGCAACTCCTAGATCTCCCACCATCTGCCACGTATTTGGATTTTTCAAAGAATAATTTCAGCTCTATCATACCCTCTAACATTGGTAACTTCCTTTCTTATGCTTATTTCTTCTCTCTTTCAAGCAATAAATTCAAAGGGAGTATACCTGAATCAATTTGCAGGGCAGCATACCTTCAAGTTCTAGATCTGTCTAATAATTCCTTCAGTGGCACGATTCCGGAATGTCTGTTTGGGTTGAGTAGGACTCTTGGGGTGCTAAATCTAGGGAGAAACAATCTCCATGGAAAAATTTCGGATACATTTCCAAAAAATTGTGGATTGCAAACTTTAGATCTCAATGGAAACCAAATTCTAGGAAAGTTGCCCAAGTCTCTAGAAAACTGTACAAGGTTGGAGGTCTTTGATATTGGTAACAACCATATTGAGGATAGCTTCCCATGTCACTTGAAGAACGCATCTGTATTGCGTGTCCTTGTTTTGCGCTCTAACAACTTTAGCGGGCCCCTTGGTTGTCTCGGGAAAAATGCCACTTGGCCCATGCTTCAAATTCTGGATGTAGCTTCAAACAAGTTCGATGGTACGCTTCCAATAAAATGCTTTTCTACTTGGACAGCTATGTCAGAAAGTGAAGATGAGACGGAATCAGAGCTCAATCACCTTCGATTTGAAGTCTTGCGATTTGGTAACTTTTATTATCAAGATACAGTTACGGTAACCTTTAAGGGTCTAAGCATGGAATTGGTGAAGATTCTAATGCTTTTCACCTCGATTGACGTTTCCTGCAACAACCTGAAGGGGCCAATACCAGAAGTATTTGGTGGACTCTCATCACTATACATTCTAAACTTGTCGCATAATGCTCTTTCAGGACAAATCCCAAAATCTTTGGCAAACTTGACACAGTTGGAGTCATTGGATTTTTCAAGCAATAAGCTTACAGGGGAGATTCCTATACAACTTGCAGAAAATCTTATTTTCCTTTCAGTCCTAAACCTCTCCTTCAATCAACTGGTAGGGCCGATTCCGGATATCAAACAGTTCGGTACTTTCTTAGAAAGTTCGTACATAGGAAACAAGGGATTATGTGGCTTTCCTCTTAAGAATTGCAATGCTGGAGGGACAGTAGCACCAAGATCTCCAGAAACAACATATATGCTGATTGGATTTGATTGGCAGTTCATACTGACTGGGCTTGGCTTTGGGGTAGGAGCAGCATTGTCTGTTGCTCCCCTGCTGTTTTGGGAGAAAGGAAGAAGTTGGTACAACGATAGCACTGATAAAATTATTGTGGTGATTCTTCCAATGATAGGATTGTCTTACACGGGCAGCAAAGATGGCAAGCTTGAGGGAGAGGAAGACATTGAAGATGACAGCATAGAAGACTATGATGATGAAGATGAAACGGAAGATGAAGAATTTCGAGGGCGATACTGTGTTTTTTGTTCCAAACTTGACATTAGTAGGAAGAGGGTCATCCACGACCCCAAATGTATATGCCGTAGCTCACCTATGATCTCCTCCTCTTCCTCTACATCCTCCTCTTCTTCATAGCTGCTTGTGCCACCAAAGTACATCTTCGCTCTCTCTCTCTTTCTCTCTCTCTCTCTCTCTCTCTCTCTCTTTTCCTTTTTTTTTTTTGGCTCTTGTTTTATACATAGAATTCATGTTTTTTGTATATACCTACAGAATTATCGACGCCAAGAGAGAGCGGATTAGTAGATGATCCAAACGTGTAACTGAGTATCCCTTTCAGTTTAGAGGTAGTCTCCCTTTGACCTAACGTGAGAACGGGTGTTTCTTTCTTTGTATGATATGGAAAGAAAGCATGGCAGAGGCGTGTGGAAAATCTTTCAGGAACTTCATCAAACAGGTGGGCGATTCATAAAACTTGTAAAGAAAACAGAAGCACTTGCAGCATGCATGCCTGAATACATACAATCACTAGGAATACGAGAAGTGCAACCTCCTTGTATTTGCTCGCGTGCCCGTTTGAAGTCTGTGGCCCCTTTGATGGTTCAAGGTTGCTGGATGAATTGTGTGTATCGTTTATAAGATCAAAAGGTCTGTGGTCAAGTTCTAAGGACTGGGCAATCTAAATTAAAAAAAAAATATATGTACATCTCCCAAATACACCTAGAGGGGTAAATATATGTTTTGCTAATTTATTCGATTATTTAAATTAATAATTAATGAATTCATAATAAATACTCGACATATCAATTTTAGGAATGAAGTTCTCTCCCTCTCACTATTTCTCGCTGGTGGCGTATCCAACAGGTTGCGGCGTTGCCATACAAAATGCTTTTTTCTTTTTTGCTTGGACATATCACAGAGAATGTATACATGGCCCAACCTCCCGGTTTTACCAGTCCGCAATTCCCAAACCATGCGTGCAAGCTTTGTAAGTCTCTACAGCCTGATCTTCTCTTTTGGAGTGCTAAGGAACAACAGATTGTGGCTCGCTCAAGTACTAAAGCTTAGTATCGCACTCTTACTAACTTCACTGCTGAATTGGTTTGGTTTCAATCCTTACTTTGTGAGCTTGGACTCTATACAAGCATATAGAACTCAACTTCCATTTTGTTAGAGACAAAATGGAATTTGACAATCTAATTGACATCCAATTTTTATCAAGTAAAGATCATATTGCTAACATCTTATAGGGCTATTGAAGTTGTCATCTTTTGGGGCTGTTAAAGCATTATCTGATAACGCAGTGCAAGTATCTGATAAAGACAAAGCCCAGCAACAACTAGATAGAGATCAAGCTGAGATCAGGCCGACAAGGACAAAACCCAGCAACAACTAGAGAGAGAATTTCCTAATGTGATTGATCCCCAATATTTACATAATTGTATTTGTATATGGTTTGATGATTATCCATAATCTTAATTTATACTCTATAAATATAATACAAATGCTCTGTAACACCCGACGTTACTTGAAGAAGAAATGCACTAAGAATAGCTAACTTTGAGGGGAGCACTTCTAGAAAATAAACACAGAGAAGGGGAGAAGAAGAGGATAGAAAAAGAAACAAGAGATTTAATTAAGGTTCTGGATGTTTCTCTGAAGTGCTTCTAACGCCACAACAAATGCTCACTTGATGTTACTAACTAATGGGCCCAAGGCCGAGCTTAACCAAATAGTAAAATAAAAACAACAATCCTATAATCTATATATGAGCCATGGTCCAAATCAACACTAATTTGTAAATAACATAGATGGCCTCCAGCAGACAATTAACTGATGGGCTGGGCCCACTACTAATACTTATTATCCCATCTAAGCCCACCATAGCTTGGGTCTCCCATTGTTGAAGTAACTGCCGTGTTACATGCTCACTCTCAGTTATGGAGAGTTTTTCCGAACAATACACTTCAATTGAGTGTACTGTTATATAGGGATGTTCACCCGACCCGACCCGACCCGACATCGTAGTTTTCGTCCCGACCCGATAAATTCCCAATTCCGATCTTCCGATATCTGATAATCCGATTACCCGTTTCTTCTTCTTCTTCCTCTTCTTCTTCTTCTAATTCTAATGAGATTTCTAACTCAGTTTGGCAATCACTCGCAAATCGCAACAGATAATAAAAAAATCATTCCCAACACTATTCGCAACAAAAGTTCAAAATAAAAAAAGCCCTAGATCAACTATGGCACATATACATATATTTATACAGCAAAAGTTTCGATTCACCTCAACACTGACCGCAGCTGTTACGGCACTCTGTCGAGCCCCTTCTAGTTTCCACTGCCGTGGGTCATGGCTTCAGCTTGGCCACCACCAACAATATGATGAAGATCCAACTGAAGCTTGTCGAGGGCTTTGAATACAAACAGCAAGAATCTTCTCGTCTTGATGATATGAAACTGGTTTGTCGATGGAGATTCATGGTTCCACCATGCTGAGAGAGAGAATACCCGTTTATTGCAAATGTTACAACGTTGACAGAGAGAGTGAGAGAATACCCGTTCAAAGAGGGGAGAGAGAGAGAGAGAGAGAGAGAGAGAGAGAGAGAATAATATGGAGATTGAAACTGGTTCGTCGCCCGAGAGGAGGGGAGGGGGGGGGGAAGGGGGAGTGCGTGTGTTGCGTGTGTTAGTAAGAATTAAGAAACATTTAAATCGAAATAACGGGTATTCGACTCGGTACGAGCGGAAATTGGGGTCGGTACTAAAAAGAATAGTGGGTCGGGTCGGGTCGGAATGCAGGCAATTTGTACAATCCTACTGTTATAGACAAATGATTAGAGACAAACATTTCAAGGCCTCGTATGATGTTTAGATTGAAATTGAAAAATTATATACAAAACTTTTCAAAACTGAATAGTTTTGAGTATTTGAATCAACAAGAAACATTCATGAAAAAAATAAATATTAAGGCTAATTGAAAGAAGAAAATTAATATTTAATTATATTAATTGAAGAAATGGAAGTGCCCAAGACTCGCAACACTAACGAAATGATCCGTGCGCTGCCGGACCAATGTATTGAAGGACAATGCCTCCCTGCCTCCCATATGTGCCTATAGAACAATTTCACTTTTTTTCTTTTTCTTTTTAACATTTTTTAAATATATTTAAAAACTTTTTTAAAAAAAATATGTAAATTCACAAGAAATTACTTCACGTATAATTAAATGCAGTAACTAGATAGGAAATTCATAAGCCAATGCATGGAAATAGTTCTGAAATTGATTAGCTTTCCATGCATCGCTTAATTGGCGATTATGATATATGAATTGAAAATGCCTACACTATCTTACGTGTTTAGATGAAGAGCGACACTGAATCATTCTGATTTACAGTACTATTCCATTATCACGCATCCCCTGATCTGATCATCAAATAATACTCGCGCGTAACATGCAGAGATCAACGATAGTATTTCACATAAGGATTCAAATTAGACAAGGTCTCTTGAGATTGGAAGCAGGAATTCGGCAATAATGGTACTGGTGTTGATGGTACCTCTTTCTCTGCTAAACTGTTTTGTGCATTAAAGGTTTGTTGGGAATTAGGAAAAGAAGAAGCAAGGTGTAAGCAAGATGGATCCTCATCGAAAATGTGCTGATCATGGTTTGATGAAGCCAAATTTGAGTATGGAGGAATTTCACGTGGTCAATAGCCTCTTCCAACATTGACACCGTGTCCATCTTCTTCCCATCAGGAACTAAGCTCTGCGACATCTTGAAACGGTCACTAATCTTGTGCCTCCTTTCCCTAGCAGCTACACTTTGTGGATCAGTCGAGAGCTTTACTCCTCCGCTTCTCTTCCCACCTTTCTTCTTCTCTTTGCTGCTGTTTGGTAGTACTGAAGAAAACTCAGAGCTAGGATTAGCAGTGGGAAAGTTGTCCATTAGCAGCAATAAGCTAGACACTTCAAACTCACACACCTTGAGTGTTAGACTCGCAATTGAAACTGAGAAACGAGGCTGATGTCTATTAGATATATTATAGAGATCAGAATGCTCATATTTTGGTACGTTGAATGAGGATCATGACATATCATCATTTTGTCAATCTCTGGTGGAGGACACGAATGTGATCTACCGTAGGTGTTAAAACTTTGGTTGAAGGAAAAGAAAATAAAATGAGAAGAATAGTTGATTGCTGAAGCAAGTGAAAGCTGTTCTCATTCAAAAAGAATTAATTTGTGTCTTTACATGAGTTCCTCTTATACACAATTTAACAAAGTACAAAAATTAAAAAGTAAGGGAAAATCAGTTGCTTTTCTTGTCATTGCTATACAAGACTACTTTTACACTTTACATCAATGCACTGAAACTAATAACCATCTTGGTGTGGAGAGCAGGCTAAGGTTGCTTGTTGTCTTGATGTGCTTTATGTTATGTAGATATTGCAGAGTGCAAGTTGCAATATCTTTTGTTTTGATTATACTATTGTGCTTTATCAAAGTGTCTGCAAGATCCAGTATTCTCACTCGACTATCGCTCGATATTTAGCTCGAGTGAGACTAAACCCATAACTTTGCTCGATACTCGCTCGACATATAGCTTGAGTTAGACTCAACCAGTAATTTCGCTCAATCATCGCTTGACATACTGGTCGAGCGAGATTCTAGGCTTTGAGACTCCCCTCAAATATGGGCTAGATGTTCAAAATGTCCATCTTGGACAACAAAAACTGGAATGGTGCACTTCCTAATGTCTTAGTGAAAATGTCTTAGAATTTTGAGGAAACATGCATGGGGTGGATGACCTTGGCTACTACTTTTTCTCTAACAAAATGGCAATCTAATTCAATATGCTTGGTTCTTTCATGGAAAATAGGATTTTTTGTAATGTGCAATGCTGACTGGTTATCACAGCAAAGAATGACAGGTTTGGTGTGTGTGATACCAAAGTTTTTAAATGAGGAAATCACCCAAACTAATTCACAACTTGTTTGAGCTAAGGCTCGATACTCTGTCTTCTGTAGAGGAGCGTGATATGGTGGCATGTTTCTTTGATTTCCAACTGAATAATGAGTTTTCAAGAAAGACACAAAATCCAGTCACGGATTTCCTCGTTTCTAGGCAAGCAACCCAGTCTGAATCGCTATATGCCTTGATGTGGAGGTTAGATTGGGAAGAGAGGAGAATACTTTGGCCTATGGACCTTTTTACATACTTCAAAACTCAATGTGCAGCCTGCATATGGATTTCACTTGGTCTGTCTATAAATTGACTTAATATGCTCACTGCATAACTAATGTTGGGCCTTGTGATGGTGAGGTAAATCAGTCTCCCTATGAGCCTTCTGTAGCTTGTAGGATCTTTCAATGAATCTGAGGGTGAGTGTGAAAGTTTGTGGTTCAACTCAATGGGTGTATTTGCAGTTTTGCACTCTAGGAAACCTGCAGATTTCAAGACTTTTAGACTGTATTTTCTCTGGCATAATGGATTCCAGGAATGGATCTTGCAATTTCTATGCCCAAAAAAAAATTTGAGGGTTCCAAGATCTTTGATTCTAAATTGAGAGTTCAGATATGCTTTGACTTGGTTGATGGCTTTGATGTTGGAACTCCTTATGATAATACCATCAACATAGACAAGCAATGTTATGAATCCATCTTCATTGTTTCGAGTAAAAAGGAAGTAATCAGACTTAGAATGTTGGAATCCAATAGGAATGAGGGATTTTGAAAATTTTGAGTGCCATTGCCTAGAAGCTTACTTGAGTCCATAAAGAAATTTGTGGAACTTACAAACTATTTTTCCTTTTGCTGTGGACTCCTCCCTACTGTGAGAACTAGGAGGCATTTCCATATATCTTCATCTAATGTTCTATGAAGGAAAGCTTTGTGGGCATCTAATTGGTAGAGGTACCACTTGAGGGTAGCAGCCAAGGCAAGGAAGATTCGGACAGTTGTAAGCTTGGCAACTGGACTAAAAGTTTCTTGGTAATCAAACACCTCTCTTTGGGTGTATTCATTTGCTACTAATCTAGCTTTAGGTATCTCTATGGATCCATTAAATTTAAGCTTGCTTTTATACACGTATTTGCACGTCATTGCCTTCTTTCTTTCAGGCAGCCTAGTTACAGTCTAGTTCCATTGTCCTTTAAGGCTTTCAACTCAGCATTTATGGCATCTTGCCAATATTTTGACTTGATAGCTTCTTGATAGGATTGGGGTTCTCAAACAAGAGAGATTGAGAGAGCAAAGGATTTGTATTTGGGAGATAGATTGGTATAGGTGAGTTACTTGTGTAAAGGGTGTGAAGTGGACTTGATATGAGTTAATTGGCAGTGATAGTCATGAAGATAAGCAGGGGGTTTCGTGATCTGTCAGATCTTCTAAGGTGGACAAGTGAGGTGCTTGGAAAGGGAGGTGAAGAAGGGGTATCTAGGTGTTGTTCCATGTTTAGTGAATTGAGATCAGTTATATTGTTGAGAGTTGGAGTTGAGGGATCAAGGCTTTGGTGTGTGAAAGTTTAGTGTGTTGGTTCTAGTATGGGAATTGGGAGCACTAGGTTTTGGGTTGGAGCTATGGGTTCAGGAATTTGTTTTTGGAATGGAAAAAGTGATTCATAGAAGACTACATCTCTCGAGATAAGGCATGTGTGTTCCTAAAGATCATAGACTTTATATCTTTTAATTTCAGAAGGGTAGCCTATGAATACACATTTTTTGGCTCGAGTGTCTAGTTTTCCTCTATGGTTCTTTACAATGGAGACAAAGCATAAGCATCCAAAGACTTTTAGGTGGGAATATGATGGAATAGATGAGAAGAAGGTCTCACATAGAGTTTTTTTTGTTGAGAAAAGGGGTTGTAATTCGATTAATGATATGTGCTACTATCAATACAGCATCTCTCCAAAACTTCAATGGAATGGATGCTTGAAAAAGAAGGGATCTAGCAGTGAAGAGAAGATGTTGGTATTTTTTTTCTACTATCCCACTTTGTTGAGGGGTGTATACTCAAGTCTTTTGGTGCATTATGCCATGCAAGTTGTAAAAATCTGTCATTTGAAATTCCAACCCGTTATCAAATCTCACTTGTTTGATTTTAGCATTAAATTGAGTTTTACACATGTGAATGAAGTTTTGCAGAATTGTTTTGGTTTCTGATTTGAACTTCATTAGGTAGACCCAAGTTACTCGAGTTTTTTCATCCACGATGTTTAGAAAATATTGGTGACCTTGAATGGATAGTTGGGATAAGGTCCCCATATGTCATAGTAAATTAAGTCAAGAGGAAGGTATGTAAAAATGGTGCTCAATGAAAATGACTTTCTTTTCTGTTTTGCTAAATGACTGATTGTGCATTGCATGTTACCATTGCACTTTACATTAAAGTCATGAGATTGAATGATATTTATCCTCTGGTGAGGTACATGTCCTAGTCTAAAATGCCACAAATCAAAATCTGGTGGTTGGCTATAGCTTGAGTCTTTATTGTGAGGAGGTTGAATGTTTTGTCTGGAACTGTTTTGGTTTGTTGAAATGCTTTGAACAGCATGGCATTAAGGGGGTTGATGCTTGAGAAAATAGAGGCCATTTGAGACTTCAGCAAGGCCAATCGTCATCCATGATGACAGGTCCTGTATGAAGCAAAGTTTTTGAAGAAAAATGAGATATATAGGAGAATTCTGGGTTAGCTTGCTAGCAGATATGAGGTTAAAGTTGAAACTAGGCACATATAGAACATTATTGAAAATGAGTTTGTATGAGACTTTGCAGGTACCAATGTGTGTGACTTCAGCATAAGTTTTGTTTGGGAGGTGAACTCGAGTTGGTTTCTTGGAAGTGATACTGGTGAGTAATGAAGTAGAGCAGACCATATGGTCTGTGGCCCCCGTGTCTAGGATCCAATGTGTGTGTGAATTTTGATCATGATTTGCAGAATAATCAAGATATGTTTGTGGAGAAATTTCACTTTTGGTATGAGGGATTGCATCTGCCATGTTGGAAGAGTGGTGAGTTTGGTCATTTGTGGAGGTTGAAAAATTATTGTTGGGCGGATTGGTCAGTGAGTTCCTTTCCTTCAAGTTGAGTTGAGAAGTTTGAGCATCGACAGGAGTTGAAATTTTCTGAATTTGTGCTTCAGTGAGGGAGAGCTATGGCACATTGCCCCTGTTGCTGTCTTGACCCTGGGTGAAAACCTAGTTTGCTGAGTGAGGAGTTGATCCAGAGGTTGAGTATCCAGGTTTGGATATGGTGAATTTAAAATTGGGTGGAAGCCTAACTAGTCGATAGCATTTATCTCTTGTGTGGCTCATTTTTCCACAGTGATAACAGGTGACATCAGTCCTATCCTTCTTCTGTCTTGTCCATTATAAGCAACTAGCACATATGATTCATTTGGAGGCATTACAAGGGACCTAGCTTGCCTCTGTCTTTCCTTTTGCAGAACCAAGGAGAAGACTCTATCCAATGAAGGCATGTGACTCATAAGGATGATTTGTCCCCTAATAACATCATAGCTATCATTCAACCCCATCAGGAACTTGAAGATTGAGTTTTTTTGTTGTATTTCTCCCACAAATTCTAAAGTTTTGCAGATGCATAGGCCACATGTGCAATGAGGCAGTAGTCTATAGTTATGCAACTCTTCCCAAATTGCATTTAGTTGAGTGAAATAATCACTCACAGATTGTGTTTCTTGAGTGATGCCTCCTAGTTGCTGCTGCAATTGATAGATGCGCACACTATGAGGTTGTGCAAATCTAGTTTTGAGTTTATTCCATACTTATTTGGCTGAGCTCACATACAATACATTTGATGCAATTTCCTTTAAGATTGAGTTAAGGATCCAAGAGAGGATCAAGTTATTGCAGCATAGCCATGGGACATAAAAGTAGATCTTTTTATAAATTAGCATACGCAACGTTTTTTCTTTGCAGATTGAATTGAGTCACTCATGTAGGCATCCTCATCTAGTTTAACTTGCCTTAATCTTCAACTAGTCTACAAGATCGAGAGTACTAAGGTATTCAATTTGTTTTAATTTTTTATATGATATTCAATTTGATTTTTAAGTGACCGTTAGTACATTCTTCTTTTTTAAAATATTTAAAAATATTTAAAAAATGCATACATGATACAAGTGTGCTTCCATCTAGGAAACAAAAATTAAATTGTACTAAGGGTCAAATGTAGGAAAAAAAAATCAGTAGGCCAAACTAGCATTTTCCATATCTTAATCACATGTGTGCTTCCATCTTAGGATGAAGTTGTTGTGGAACTTTTCAAGTGTACGTACGATTTCCTAACCATTTTAACTTCAGGTATTACCTGATCATGATTTCTTCTCGTTAGAGCTGTAATCGAGTCGAGTCAAGTCGAATCGAGTCGAGTTTTGGCTTGTTGAGTTCGACTCAAGATACTCAAGTTCGAGCTCAAGCCCGAGCTCGAATTTTTATTTATTCTTTATTTGAGGTCGACTCAATAAACTAAATTTCCAACTCGAACTCGAACTTGAGCTTTATTTTTTTTTAACTTTTTGAATAAAACCTAAAAATAAATAAATAAATAACTAATAAAAAATTAATATTTAATATCTAACTAGTTGATATCTATTCATCATAACAATATGTTATATGTTTATATATATTATTAATAAATACACATAATATGATAACATATACGTATTTCACATGCTTCCTATGTACTAATATATAAAATTATTAAATTTTATAAATTAATTATTATACAAATTATTAAACATAATTATGAAGTATATTCATCATATAGATATAAATAATAAGATTACATATTACATATTTAATTATGAAAATTCTATAATTTTATTATTAGCAATTCATATATATATAACATATATATGTGTATATATTTATATATAAATGAATTTTAATCGAGTCGAATTAACGAGTCGAATCGAGCATAAACGAATGAGCCTTATCCGAGTCGAGTTGAGTTTTGTTGGGTATGTGTCATTTACTAATTAAGCAGATATCTGCTTTCACGAGTGAGTTTTATTTTTTTACGAGTCGAGTTCGATTCGAGTTTAACTGAGCGAGTATCGAGTAGGCTGTCGAATAGTCTGGTTCATTTATAACGAGAGGCTCTCGTTAAGATCGCTAGGGAAAATAAATCTAAGGAACTCAATGTCTCCTCAGCTCTTCCTACAAAGGGAATCTTGGGGACAAAGGTTCTTCTACTGTTTTGAGATCGAAGCTTAATCCATTATTTCAAAATGTACCTATATGGTGATAACTAAAGTATTAATAACAAGTACTTACTCGATCCTATTGCTCCTATTAATAACTAAAGTACGTATAATAACAAGTACTGTATATTAGTATAATAATTTGATATGTTATTATAGATTATTATTTGTACATTAGTTATAAATATAATTATGCATTAGTTTTCATATATTAGTATTAAAAGTTATTATATTAGCTTATGATATATTAGTTTTAATAGATGTCTATTATTATAAGTATATTATCTTGAATATATTGGTGTTTATAACTTTATACATTACTATTACAAGTTATTATAAGTAGATTATTTGGAAACATTAGCTCATACTATTAATTAATTTGATTAGTCTTTATGTTATAAATATCATAAGTATATTATTTGGAAACATTAGTGTTTATACATTAGTATTACTACTAATGTACATTAGTAACTTATAATACATTAGTGTTTATTTATTAATATTACAAAATATTACATTAGTTTATAATATTAATACTTTAGTATATGTCTATTATATTATAAGTAGATTATTTGTGAATAATAATTAACTCATACTATTATTTCATTTAATTATCAATCTAGAGTTGTAATATACTACAAGAAAAATAGGCTTTTGTGGTCGCAATTAAATGGTCACAAATAAGCAATTTTCTTGTAGTGATAGTTTATGAATATATGAATGGTCTATGTATTTTAGTATATGTCTGTATACTATATGTATTTAGTATATGTCTATATGTAGGGTCTATATGTAGGGTTGTAATAATTTGTAGGGTATTACAAATTATTGCATTAGTAACTTTTAATAAATTAGTGTTTATATATTAGTATTATAAACTATTAAGACTAATAATTATATAGGTCTATTATATTATGAGTAAATTATTTGGGAACAATAATTAAGTCATATTATTATTATAAACTATCGGTGTTGTCACACTTTTTCTTTGGATTCTTTTGATTTACAGCATCTGGTACAAGAGTATTGAGAGTTGGGTCAATCATAGTTTCTTCCTTCTTCTTCCATGTCTGATCTTCTGGGTTGGGAGGAGGTGACTCCCTTCCATACATTTTTTTTCTCGTACTCTACTTCTCTAGTAGCTGTGGCTCTAAGCCAAGCCCCATATTGTAGCTTTGTGTCTGCCACTTGTTGGACTGAACATCCTTTTTGTGTATGCTTGATCAAATCACATTTAAAACAAAAATTAGTCAATCTTTCATATTTAACTAGGTTCCAAATTTTCTTACCATAGAATAACAAGAAGAGACCTCGTTGGAGAGGCTAGGAGATGTCTAGTTGCACCCTGATTCTAAAGCATTTTCCCCATCATTTACCTCGACTATTTGTTTGAACTGAGGTGAACTGTCCTATGGTGTTTCCTATACTTTCCGCTATTTCCTAGTTCATGGCATCAAAGGGTAGGTTGTATGCTTGCACCCAAAATTCCTCCATGGTGAATGGAACCTCATTGATGGACATCTCCCCATCGAAATTATGGTGGATACAGACCAGCCACCTATTGAAGGTCCAAGGTCTGTCTGCTAGGACCAGCTTCAAATCTTGTTCTTGATGAAACTCAACCAGATATTTACTAGTTCCCACTTTCGAGAACTGAATCTAGCCTTTGCAGCCCCAAAATTTCACTGTAGTCGATTTAAAGGCTTCTTTACTTATAGGACGCTCTGTTATGATCATTAAAAGAAGGCAAAAGTTACTATGTGCCTTGATATTCATTGTTAAGTTTATGGGTAACATGACTTCACCCATTTCCTTCTCTGTGAGGCTGAGGAGCTCCCATTACCTAGCTAAATTTTCTTCCATTACCTCTCTCTTCAAACCAGCTCAGAAAACTGGCTTAAGGGACACACTTTCTTGGAGAGAAAAAACCTCACCCTTCTAGTAAGAGAGGATCCCACTTGAGTATGTGCTCATGCAGATATTCTAATCCTCTTGCTGCATCAAGAGCAATTTTCATCCACCTATGCCAAGTTCATGCCGAACCACGACAAGGTCCATGCAATTGAATTTCCAAAGACCCATTTTGCATGAATTCATAGACAATAAATCTAGTCTTGCAATGAATGCAGCAATCCAGAGGAGAGATTATATTTGGATCAGGCATCAACATCTAATTTGATGGTATAAACAGGTAATTTATAGCGCATCTTGTAGTTTGTGGATTGTATTGGTATATATGTGATGGGTGTAGCTTTTGATTAGAGAGATGTTTCATTTCATAAGCTCGGTTGGGAGTTCAATAATTGAATAAATAGATAGATATCTGGGATATTTGTTTTCCATACGATATATTGAAAAACAAGAAGAAAAATCCGGTTCAGTAGCTTTACATAACACATATATTGAAAAAGTAAAAATAAAAACTTTTATTCCATAAATATATGATGTAAGACTATTGGAGAAAATAATTCTTGTAATAATTATCTCACTAATAAAAAAGAGCCTAATTACATGGTTATAAGAAAATGACTTTTCGGGTTTCCAGGATGTGGACGTACCACGTTTTTCACTCTTCAAGTTGAGATTTTCATCATGATTGAAAACTCAACACAAAATCAGTGTTTTTTAAAGTCTTTAATTGTTTGAACTAAACGAAATTTAAAAGTATAGGTTAAAAAAAAAATAAAAACATAAAATACCATGTTTTCTATAAATAAATCTGAATAGAAACTAATGTACCATTAAAAACAAAATAGAAAATAATTTAGTTAATGACATTCTTAACCCCATGGTCAGAATTGCTAACCTGGGAAATTAAATATGAGTTCTTCTATACTCAGTCGCCCCTATGCAGTCGGCATGCAGTCTGCTTACGTAGCATCAATTTTTATTTTATTTTTTGTTTTATTTAAAAAAGGCACGAAACGAAACGAAAATACAATTTAGAGGGACTCAAAACAAATCATTTGCTTTGCTCAGTTTCCTGCTTTAGCACACAGACCAGGAAGCGATTTGGAGCTCAAAATCACTGTCTAGCTTCTTCCTCATGTGGGTCGGGGACGTGGGCTAAGCTGCTGCATTCGGGTTGGCGTCGTGGGCTGGGCTTCTACGTTTGGGTCGGTGTCGTGGGCTGGACTACTGCATTCGGGTCGGCATCGTGGGCTGCTGCGTTTGGTTCGACATCGTGGGTCTTTGTGGGTTGCTGTGTTCGGGTCACTATGTTTGCTTCTGCATGGGGAGAATCATGAAACTATTTTTCATGTTATCCTTTTGTGTAACAACACATGCAATAAATTTTACACATTCATTCTGTTTGGTTTGGTTTGTTGAGAGACTGATCAGATGGTTATGCATCTTTAATTCTCATGTTCTGTTGTTTTCCATTTGCTACTCCTGATTAGCTTTTGTCTATTCTGATATAATTGTGTGAGTACAAATAAGGAAAACCAAATAATAGAGATTACAATACTTCTCATATAAGAAATTCACCAAAACATGTATGTAAAAGCATATTTGTGAAGTGTTTAGATTGAACCCCTGAATAAAAATGACATTTTAATGTGTTTATCTTTTCTAGACTTTCTAGATTATCATTTATCTTTGGAAATATGTTTGTCTTTTGAAATTTGATATGGGAAATGTATGCCATAAATAACTGTTTTTTTCTTTGTTAGGTATAGCTACTGGTATTAGCCTTTTATAAGCAACTCGTTAATTATTGTTGAATGAAACATAAATTAATTAGTGGATCATTTACTTTTTTGGATTATTCTGGCATGTTAGACATCTTAGAGGTGTACTGACTTCAATTTTGGTTGTAGTTAATATTCATTGGATTGATGTGTTCAAGTTTATACTTGTGTATTGTGAAATGGTTATGGCATGACTCAGTCAAACATGGTGTATTTCTTTTCTTTTATTTGCTAGTAGAGGTGCACCTTGTTTTCTATTAAAAAAAAAAAATATCACGTAGTTTTGTTTTTTTTTTCTCTTGGAAGAAGTATGTACAAGATTAGTTTTAAGTCTCTCTCTTGGTCGATAGAGTTAATTTTCCTTAATACTTACATTGCACTGATCTTAGATACTGAACAACTTGTACAGGGCATGGGGAAAGGAGAAGAACACCCATTTCCGCTAACATCATCTAGCTCAAATCCCCCAACCTCAATATGTTATATCAAATTTAAAAAACTTATTACAATTTAATATTTAGTATCTTAATTATCATTGTTATTTTTATGTTAGGACATCCCTCAAATTAGTCGAGGAAACTTTTCAAATGACATGCACGAACACTTTAGACCAGTGCCTGCATGGTCACCAACTATTATGTCATATCTAGCTGGCAACCAAAATCTAAGTAACATTCAGGTGATTTTTCAACTTTGTTATTGTCTATTAGGTATAAGTTAATTGTTTTTTAAGCAGCTGAATTGCTTTTATTTATTTATTTATTTTGTTTAAGTAGAACGCTGGTTACCTATTTCAATATGGGATGGGACCTCCCTTGCCATTTATCACTACAAGCTCTGCAATGAGCCTTAAAATTGGTCAAGAAGATAGACTTAATTTTCTGGAAATTGAAGCACCATGTACTTTCGCTTGAGTTGATGAAGAGATTCAAGAGGATAGACTAAATGAATGGGAAACCGACAATGGCTTTATTGATACCCCACAATTAGTGCAAACAAATGGTGATGATATCATTGAGGAGCCAAAGTCGGGGATAGAGTTGATTCTTTCGAAGAGTTGCTAAACTATTATAAGCATTATGCTAAAAAATGCGGGTTTGGGGTTATAAGAAAAAGGAGTGAGAGGTCAGAAGACCAATATATCAGATATTTCATCCTTGATTGTGCACGAGGAGGGAAGGCTCGGAATAAAAGTACCAATATCGCCAGCCCACGTCCGACAGGAAAGACGGATTATAAGGCAAGGATTAATGCCTTAAGAGTCGGGGGAAAGATGCGATTGACAACAGTCCATACTACACATAATCATGGCCTGAACCCACAGAAATCTCGCTTCTTTCGATGTAACAGAGAAGTGAGTGAGACAGTAAAAAGAATCCTAGACCTAAATGACAAAGTTGGCATCCGATCAAATAAGAGTTATGGATCTCTTGCCGAAGGTGCAGGTGGTGTTGAGAACCTCCCAATTTTGGAAAAGGATTGTCGCAATTAAATTAACAAAGCACGACATTTATGACTTGGTGGAGGTAGTGCTGGAGTATTTCGAAATTATTTTGTAAGGATGCAGTTAAAAATAATGTTTTTTTTTTTTTTTTTGCGTTGATGGATGTAGACGATGACGGGAGGTTGAAGAATGTTTTCTGGGCAGATCTACGCAGTTGAACAGCGTACCAGTATTTTGATGATGTGATCACATTCAACACCACATACCTAACAAATAGGTATGAGATGCACTTTGCACCATTTGTTGGCGTAAACCACCACGGCTAGTCAATTCTTTTGGGAGTTGGGTTGATTTCCAGTGAAGACATAGAGACCTTTATATGGTTATTCTAGACTTGGTTACAGTATGCACAATATAGCTCCCAAGGCTATCATTACTGATCAAAATAGAGTAATGAAAATTACAATTGCTATTGTCTCTCCAGACACTCAACATATATTATGCCTGTAGCATATACTGAAGAAAGTTCCTGAAAAGCTTGGGTCATATGCTGCATATAAAAAGTGGGCTGAAAACTGAGCTGATAAAATGTGTATACGACACTCAAACTATTGAGGAATTTGAGAAATGTTGGGAGGGGTTTATTAACACATACAACTTACATGAGAATGCGTGGATGAAAAGTCTATATGTAGAGCGTGATTATTAGGTACCAGTATTCCTAAAAGAGCACTTTTGGGCTGGAATGAGTTCAACGCAGTGCAGCGAGAATATGAATGCCTTTTTTGACTGTTATGTTCATTCAAATACAAACTTGAAAGAGTTTGTCAACCAGTATGACAATGAACTGAGGAAGAAAGTGGAGAATGAAAAGCATGCAGACTTCCAGTCCTTTAATGACACCATTCCCTATGTCTATAGATCTCCAATTGAAAAGATATTTCAGGAGTTGTACATGAATGTTAAATTCAGAGAAGTTCAGAAACAAGTAATTGATGTGCTTGATTTGGATCCATATCTACTTAGATCGGATGGTGTAATGAAGAGTTATTTGGTAGAAGATGAAGTGTGTCTTGAGGAGTTCACTAAACTGGTTACATATTCAGTAGACTTTAATGAGAAAGACTGCAATGCAAAGTGTTTATGTGGGTCATTTCAAATGAGGGAGATACTGTGTAGGCATGTTCTAGCCGTATTCAAAGCAAACAGTATAAAATCACTGCCAAATCATTACATTTTAGATTGGTGGAGGAAGGACATCAAGAGGAGATATACGTTAATTCGCAATTGCTCTGACGCAGGGGATCAAAGACCGAATGGTAATAGACATTCAAACCTATTGAGTATGTGTTATCAGATGATAACTTATGCACAAGATTCTAATGAGCAATTTGAAGAAGCAAAGAAGAAGATTAATGAGTTGACTGAATCCCTTCGAGTATACCAATGCCCCCCATCTATGACCCAAACAAGTTCAAAGGCGACAAATTTTAAAGTGTATTTCCTTAAATAGTTCTTTATAACTACTTAAGAGGTAATACAATTTCTATAATTATATTATGTTTTGTTATTTAACTGTTATTTCTTCGTTAATAGGTTTGAATACTAGTTTTATGACATTGGACATAACTGCAATTAGTAGTTCACAACAAGTCAAGAGTCCAAATCTGGTTAGAGATAAAGGAAGATCCTCATTTCTAAGGAGAGCATCCAAGATGGAGACAAACATGCGGAAGGTTAAAGCCAAACAAAAGAAAGCAATAGTCAAAGGAAAATGTAAACAGGTTCATGTTTTTACTTGTTACTTTATTATTAGCGAGATGAAGGAGATAGACCTCAAGAAGGAGTTACACCAGACATAGACATGTGCAGAAATTTGTTTGGGCCATCAGAAGTAGATATCACCAGTCCTGGACAAGTGCAGGTATCAGAAATTGAATTTTTTGATAGGACTAAAATTCCATATTTTAGTCTAAAAGCTTGAAAAATCATTGTCTCATTGTTATTGTTCCCATTTGAAATGTGAGACAATAAGCAAATCAGAGAGTAAATAATCATGTTTAATATGCCCTAATAATTTTTTTTTTTGTTTATTAACAGCCTATTTAAATAGCTCAATTAGTAATAGTAGTGGAACCCAACGGGTAATAATAATTGGAAGTCAAGAAAGTGTAACATTTCTAAACTTTTCACATTTTATTGTAATATTTATATGACATTAATATTCAATTCAATAATATTTACATATTAATCCTAACAGATGTAATTTGGGTTAGATGGCTTATAACCGGTACACAATAGATTGGATGGATCATAACCGGTGCACCTCGAGTTGGATGGATTACAACCGGTGCAATAATGTGATTAATGGTTGACCAAGATTTTTTGGTATTTGACGTAATTTTTAGATATTCTAAAGGACATATTTGTGTATTTCACGTAATTCTCAAAAATTTTACAGAGAACTTTTGTGTATTTAATGTAATTAATGGATATTGAACGGGTTATGGATGTATGTAACTAGCAAAGAATAGGTGATGGAAGTTTTTGGTATTTTATGTAATTAATGGATATTAAACAGGTTATGGATGGTATGTAATTAGCAAAGAAGAGGTGATGGAATTTTTTAGTATTTTATGTAATTAATGAATATCAAACAGGTTATGTATGTGTGTAACTAGTAAGGAAGAGGTTATGGGATTTTTTGTGTATTTGATGTAACTAAATTGAAGTTTGTGGAGAACTAACTCATAATGTAGTTGCAGTTAGTTGCCAGTGGCAATATTTTATGATGAAATTATTATTTCATTACAAACACTATATTTGTGATTAACTGTTGGCTGATGGTCTGTTTAAACATGAAGTTTGTTTGTTTTGGGACAAGTTTTTTCTTTTTCTAAGAAATATATATAAATGGGTTAGTCATAATATCAGTCACTCCTAGATTAAGATGGCTTATTTTTTCACTTCAACTTTGGCCTAGTTGAGAAAATTGATCACATCTTCTGTATGGAGTGATTGCATTAATTGGGGGGACGGTAGATATGGTGCTCTTGACTAGAGTTGTAAATGAATCAGACTACTCGACCGCCCGCTCGGTACTCGTTCGGTTAAACTCAAATCGAACTCGACTCTTGAAAAAAAAAAAAGCTCACTCGTGAAAGCAAATATTCGCTCGATTAATAAATGACACATATTCGACAAAACTCGACCCGACTTGGCTAAAGCTCGTTCATTTATACTCGAGTCGACTCGTTATTTCTACTCAATTAAAATTAATTTATATATTGATAAATATATACACATATATATGTTATATATATATATATTGCTGATAATATAAATATAACATTTTTATCATTAAATATGTAATATGTAATCTTATTACTTATATTTATATGATGAATATACTTCATAGTTATGTTTTATAATTTGTACAATAATTAGTTTATAAAATTTAATAATTCCATATATTAGTATGTGGAAAACATGTGAAATATGTATATGCTATCATATTATATGTATTTATTAATAATATATAAACATATAATATAGTGTTATGATGAATAAATATCAATTAATTAGATATTAAATATTAATTTTTTATTATTGATTTATTTTTAAATTTTATTTTAAAAAAATTTTAAAAAAAATCGAGCTCGACTCAAGTTCATTTGTGGGACAAACTCAAGCTCGAACTCGAGTTGGAAGTTTATTTTATCGAATCGAACTCGAACAAAGAATAAATAAAAACTAAAGCTTAAACTCGAGTTCGAGCTCGAGTATTTTGAGTCAAGCTCGAGCTCAGCAAGCCAAAGCTCAACTTGAATTGGATCGATTACAACCCTACAATCTTGACAATTTGTGTTTTCTTCTCTTGCTTTTTAATGCCTGACAACAACCATGTAATATGCCACAAGGTCCTACCTCTTCCTTGGTCAATCCAATTAAAAATTGCATTTGGTGCGGTAAAGGACCTTGCCTTTCTTCGTGAAAAAGCTAACGGCCTATCATTTACCGTGATCTCAAAACATCTAATGTTTTACTAGATATGGAATGTGACTAAAACCATTTTACTAGCTCAACGGCCTTTTTTTTTTTTTTAATGTTTTTAGTGGCTCTTTATATATCCAACTCACTTAGAATATTAATAAACACTACAATGTTTGTTATGCTAAACCAAAAATAGAAGATCAAACCAAAATTGAAATGTAAAATGGCATATAATCCATTTTCATCCAATAGTAAACTTGTTTTTGATTCATTTTCGTACTCTATACATGAATGGCATGGGTGCATTCATGAAAGAAAATTTATAAGTACTACATAGAGTAGCAACTAATGTTTTTTACAAATTACAAAAACTTGGGTATTTGAGCTTCAAAAACATAAATTGTGATATTCTCCTCAGGTAAAAATCACTTTGCCTCCCGTCAAATCATCTGATCTTTTCTCTACATGCATATGATTTCTGCTGCAAATCCAATTCAATCCACAGCCTCCGTCATTCTACCTTTCAAAGAAAAATGACCAAAGGAAAAAATTCAAACACTTAGTATTAAATCAAGTGTGTAATTGAATCTGTAGGCATGTTTCTAGGACTTACTAGCATGTCTCTTCCCATAAATAATACCATCTCCATTGTTTTCCTTTCCTAGCAATTAGTCTTTATAAGAAATAAAAGGTCCTTTCTAATTGAATTCATGCATATAATTCTATGCTATATTAACTGAGCAATATCTAATCATATTTATAAATCCACCGCATGCACTAACGTTTGTGCGTGTGTGTGTATATATATATAATAGTTGTACATATATGTCTCAGAAATCATGAAAAACTGATCCAAATAATCTAGGAGCCAATATCAGACAGATAATTATAGTATACCTTGCAGCCTAGAGAGCAATAAATGAAGGATTCTTGGAGGCTTCTGTCGCAGGAAGTGCAATAGTTTCCGGATCCCTTAAAATATTGCCTGTTTTGAGGTCTCTTCTTGATAAACGCCACTTTGGCACTATTGACCATACAAGCCTGCAGCTGAAGATTCAGCAAAATTATAATCAAAACATGCATACTGGAGAAGATTATAATTATAAAGAAAAGTAGTACTAATTAATTAACCTTGTTTATTAATTTATGTATATTCTTTGAGCATTTTTTCTTCTTGTCGTTTTGCCCCGTCTGTTCCTTTTTATCCACAAAAGCAAATGTCATAATGTTGTTGGAAGCATTCAAGTAAATGAATTTACTTTCCCTGTCTAGAAGTGTAAACAATGAGCCACGGACTACGTAAAATGGCAAGACCAAAACACAGTCAGGAAAAAACAAAGTCCTATATGAAAACATTAAAAAAAAAAAAAAGTTTCTTATGAAAAGGTTTCTGATCAATTGTGCAAAACCATGCATATAGAAAGAAGTTCAAAGTGAGAAAGCAATGCATCAAAAACAGAATACAGGCACCAATAGTCTGATAGGCACTGATATACAAGTAGTTTATTCCCAATTCAAATCGTTAGCTCAATTCAATTAAAATTTATCTTAATATATATAAATAATTTATTCTTATATATTAATATATTTATATAAATATATGCTTTTATATATATTAAATTTAATTATAGAAGTATAGTGACCTTTATAAGTCTATAGCATGTAACCTAGTTTATTAAAAATATATATATATAAAAGTGCAACATCAAGTTGGTGTAACAGTACCAAAAACTGTTTCGTGTTGTGAAATGGCTCATTTAATTTAAGTTAATGACTTTTAAGACTCTAAGCAGTGAATATATGTGGATCTTGGAAACTCACATGTTAGGGAATAAGTTACTAGTTGTTACGAGAAACTTTTGATCGACAATACAAGTTGTTCTGATTTTTGGATTTCAAAGTTAGTAATTGCCAAGAACAAACAAAAAAGGAAAAAAAAAACAGAGCTTGAAAAAACCATGCATGAGATGCAAGTTGTTCTGCTTTTTGAAAAAAAACCATACATGATGCAAAAGCATGACTTGCGTGAGATGTATTATAGCAGGTGAAAGATGGTAATCTTCAGAATTGACATGACTTATATGATACGCTAGATTTAATTTATAATAAAAATAATTTTATAGGTGCTATGATGTGTTTTGGTTTTGATTCAAGGTTTTAAAAACATGTTAGTAATGGAATGCTTTTTCAAATCAAACTAAACAAATAAAATAATATATTTTCCAGTATCCGAGTGAATTCACAAACTCAATCATTGACAAATAAAAGAGAGGAAAAATACAACTAACATCTATTCCAAAAACCACAAACTAAATCATGATTCATAACATCATAAGCTTTAGAGGCCCTGTTTATTGTTCAAGAAGAACCCTCCTCTACAAACTCCAATTTACATTAACATAAAGTCAGCTGCTTAATGTGGCATACTTGCAGTCAAGATCTATTTATTTTAACAATTTAAATGTAAATGTAGGAATGTAAAGATACATGTTTTTATAAGTAATAACAGATTTTCTAAAAAAACTCAAAAGGCAAAAAACAAAAAAAGTGAACTGCTGGCACTTGACTGAAATGAGGTGAGAAAAAAAGTGAAGGAAATAGGCTAATAGCACTAAAAAAATTTTATAGGTAAAATGAAATATTATTGAAACAAGTAAATAGCAATGGCAAAAGTACACATACACCTTGAACTTAATCAATTCTATTTCATGCATCAACAAGGATCCACTTTCACAGAGATAAAATCGAAAGAACCAAAAATTCCTCTTTCACAAAATAACTCATCTATAGCTTTTTGCTAGTATTTTTGGAGTGGGACCATTGAAATTATTAAATGATAAATCCCTGTGCAATACAGTGAAATATAATTAGTAACATTTTAAACAACTGAAATGGAGAAAGCAGATTTGAAAGAACTGTGAGATTAGCAACAGTTCTAGGAATCTGACCAGATAACTTGTTTTTACTGAGCCGCCTGAAAAGCTTGCATAGGTAAATCTCTGACCAATATATTTTCCATCATATGTTCAAATTTAAAAGTCTAAATCAAAACGTTGTAACCTATCAAATATTCTCAATTTATATGCAAATATGATGACTCTCTCTTTCTGTCTGTCTCTGTCGCATCTCTCTGAAATGCCAAGAAAATAAGTTCAAATCTAGGCTTGTTCAGTTTGATTTTATTAATGACATTCATCCAAGTCATATTAATCATTATTCTTTACTAGTTCGATCTCAATGTGAGTTCCCAAACTCAATCACTTAGTATAGAACCCTAGCCTACTTTACTTAGAAGTAGTTTACAGTTTAAAATATGTAAATACATTATACGACATTCATTATACTAAATCGCAGAAGAGATTGATGTAAAAGGATTAGAGTTTTACCGGCTATGAGGAAACCATGAAAACCGCAAAATATCCACTGGGTGCATGGAGGCAGTGAGCTCCAAGAACACCAGCTTCAGAGAAAATCAAGCAAATCGCTATTAGAATCGGGTATATGGGGGAGAAAGTGAAGTCTGAGAGCGTGGAGGGAAAAACTAGAAAGCTGGAAGAAAATAAGCCAAGTGTTTGGCGTGTGTATTAAAGGTGCATTTTTCAGCGATTTATTTCGCTTCTAATAAACACTATGCGCTGCAACAAGGAACCAATAAAAGTGAAATCAATACTAAAGTACTTTGTTGCGGCGAAACAAATCGCTGCAATTAAATCTTTATATACTTTGCAGCGATTAGTTTTGCTGGAAAAAGAGACAATGAAACACTACCGTTTATTGCAACGAATACATTTGCCGTAAAAAGCCAATAACACAAAGCTGCAATAGTAGATATAACCGCCACAATAACTTATAAGGAACACCAACTATTAAACCTATGCTGGAAAAATAAAATTCGCCGCAAATAACAATAAACATAGCCATTTTTTTCCTGAAGATTTTAAATTCGCCGGTAAAGATACTTTTTCTTGTAGTGAATTTTAAACGTACTCTTTGTCATTCTGGTGGGGGTATTCTTACCAAAAACAATTTACAATGCCAATGAGTATGAGACACTATAATTGCTACTGAGGTCACTTATCATAGGAGATATTTTGCTATAAAAGTGAAATTACTAAATTAGTGATAGAAAAAATCTCAAAATAGCTTCCAATTTTGAGATATGGTGTTAAGCTGGATTCGACAGGTACAACATACTACATTTTTCTAAAGTTAAAGATGTATATGTTTAAAATAATTGAAGAGACTAACAATAAAACAATAGAAGAGACTAAGAGATAGTAGATGTAGATCATGTGGTAATGGTTGCCTGTACTACTAGTATTCCTAGAAGGCATAGTTTGTTGAGAAGGTGGGCAAATGATAAATGCTTTGGATCTTCCTGCATATAGTAACATGAAAGGCTCATATTATAATTCAAATTTCACGTTAGCGAACCAAAAGTAACAACATGCTATTATAATTCATATTATAATTCCCGCATCACTCACTACTGGGTCCTATCATGCCATAGATATCCGGAAGCTTAGGATTCAAATCAAAAGTAAATTCAAATAAAAAATATAACAAATGACAAATGACAAAGAAGCTTTCAACACAGTCATCCTCCATCATGCCTCACTATAAGTGAATTCAAATGTCTGGAAGTAAGTTATTTTAACATTCCTAAACATTTAAAGTTGATGACAAGGTTGCAGAGAAACATTTAACTGAACCAGTGCAATCATGAATACCCTGAGACTACTACACTTGCACCCTCAACTTATCTTCAAGCTCCTTAATCTGCCAAACATGTCGAGTCATTTTCCAGTTCCCCTTTTCATTTACATCTCACAACTTACAATTTCCTTGAAAGCAGATTAAGATTAAAAAGGAAAAGAAAACTCATGAAGCTTCTTTAAACATATTAGCCATTAGATAGAATTCTCTCAGGAAAAAAAAAAAAAGAGTAGGCAATGACAATGACATGAATTTTGTTCTTGCTCTTTTAGTTTTCGTTCTAGCTCATTCACCTGATTAAACAGTAAAAAATAGACAACATCATTAATTTTAACTTCCTATGAGCTAGTTGATATAAAACCTACCAGGACTGACTTTTTCACAACCTCATGTTGAAGGCTGACAATGTAAGACTCTGATTTATGCAATTCCTCCTTGAGCTTGTTTTCAAGTTCCTTAACTTGCTTGAAGTAAAACTATGGTTAACATTTTCAGCCTTTCAACATTACCAAACTTAAATAACTGAAATCATATCCAAGAAGTAATGGAATATCCAAGAAGGTTGAGCAAGAAGTAACTGAATATGTTGAAGAAAAAAAAATAATGCATACTAAAAATATGTTGAGCAAGCTCTCTGATTTTGCACTCACTAAGCAGTTTAAATAACTTCTAACACTTAACCTACAGGTTCAGTCATTGATTGAAAATGTCAAAATATAATAAACCTACTAGATGGGATTCTTGAAACAAAACCAATGAAACTGTATCAAGGTGTGCATGTGCTTACATTATGCAATAACTATGAGGTATGCCCCAGATTTCTGCAGCTAAATGTTTCATTCCTTTATTATTTTTTTAGTTCCTCTACAATGATGTATTCCCTAATGTGATAATCTTGGTAGATGTGGCAAACATTTCTCATTACTATTATTGGTCTTAGTTTGAGTTTTTGTCTAAGAATAATTGATGTTCAAATGTGGATTGTCATTGCCTTTAGATTGCCCTGCATCAAGATATCTAGACCAATCCTAGACCTTCAAAGACTTATCATTTCCTCCTAAAATATTGAATTTCCCTATGCAAACAAAGAGAATGCCCTACGACGAGTAGTTGTTTAAATATACTAAGTTTTGTTTCATATAACTAGATTGAACTGTGAAAACCCATACAACAAACATGAGAGGTAGTTAAAATTCCTAATTTTATTCAGTAGCATATTAGATATTTGATCCTATGGCAATCAAAATACCAAATAGTATGATTAATGAGCCAGTCAGAAATCATCAATACCCTCACATTTATGTTAGTTCCCCTGTATATTTTGATCCTATGTCGATTCACGTATACCATACATGATACAACCTGTTGAGTAGTTGAGAAAAGAGATGCACAGTCACTGTTTGTGAGAATTCCATAGAGAGACAGAGACGGTATTTCCTGGTAAATTGTTCCTCCTTTCATTGATAATGTCATTTACACATTGTATGATCTATTTACAGACATGTCTAGACAAAATTCCAAATTACACCAAGCAATTAGATTAGGACAGCTGTATAGAAAATGGTTACAAAAATGTTCTAGAATCTCCTCAGAATCATTCATGCAATGTGCGTTGGCTAGGAGATTTTGTTTTTGCTGATGGTGCGGACACTATAGCGTTAATACCCTCCCGCGAGTCAAGCGGCACATTGGAGATGTTGAGGCTTGACCGTAAAAGTTGAAACCTAGCTGCAGAAAGTGGCTTTGTGAGTATGTCCGCAATTTGATCCTTACTGGAAATGAAGGATACTTGCAACGTCTTGGCAGCTACTCTTTCGCACACCAAGTGATAGTCGAGTTCGACATGCTTTGTTCTGGAGTGAAGGACAGGATTGGCAGAGAGATAAGTCGCCCCTAAGTTATCACACCATTTGAGGGGAAGGGCTTGGAGAAATATGCCCAATTCCTGAAGTAATGACTGAAGCCAGAGAAGTTCACAGGTGGTGTTAGCCACTGACTTATATTCAACCTCAGTAGATGATTGAGCTATTGTTGGCTGCTTTTTAGATCCCCAAGAAACTAGATGTGTGCCAAAATAAATACAAAATCCACTAGTAGATCGGCGATCATCAGGGCAAGCAGCCCAATCAGCATCGCAGTAGGCTGAGAGAATAGGTTTGGAGGAATGGGAAAAATGAAGACCATGAGACTTGGTGTGATTCAAGTAATGGAGTATGCGTTTTACAGCTTGCTAGTGGGGCTGCCGTGGACAATGCATGTATTGGCACACACGGTTAACAGTAAAGGAGATGTCAGGACGTGTAAATGCAAGATATTGTAAGCTGCCTACTACACTCCTATACAAAGAGGGATCCTCAAATATATTACCATCTAGAGCATTGATTTTCATGGAGGACGACATAGGAGTGGAGACTGGTTTTGACTTATGCATATTTGTTTTAACTAAAAGATCATGGATGTATTTGGACTGAGAAAGATATAAACCAGACGCGACCCGATTGACCTCTATGCCGAGAAAGTAATGCAACTCACCCAAGTGTTTAACAAGAAAATAAGAGCTTAGAGATCGAATAAAATCAGAGATCAAAGTATTATTGGACCTAGTCACAATGAAATCATCAACATATATTAATATATACAAGCAACCATAGGAATTTTTGAATGTGAAGAGGGAGGGATCAGATCGAGAAGGTTGAAAACCTAAAGCAATCATTTTGTCACCCAATTTAGCAAACCAGGCTCAAGGAGCCTGTTTTAAACCATATAGAGATTTTTGAAGCTTACAGATATGGTGCGGTTGATCTGGATTAACGAATCCCGGTGGTTGTTGCATGAACACAGCTTCTTCGAGATCACCATCGAGGAACGTGTTTTGTACGTCCAAATGATGAATAACCCAGCTGGAGGAGACAGCAATGGAAAGAAGAAGGCGAATGGTGACAGGTTTAACTACAGGGCTGAAGGTATCAGAGTAATCAAGGCCAGATTGTTGATGGAAACCCTTGGCCACAAGGCGTGCCTTACGACGCTTAAGGGACCCATCAGCTCGGCATTTTGTCTTTAGTATCCATTTTGAACCGAGAACATTATAGGAAGGTGAGGGTGGGACGAGTTCCCATGTGTGATTTTGGAGAAGAGCTTGAAATTTCAGATGCATGGCAGAGCGCCACTCAGGGTATTTGGAGGCCTCAGTGAAAGAAGTTGGTTCCTCTGGAATATCAGAAACAGAGAGGGTTGAAGTGGTGAGGGATATCCTTGGTTTTGGTGGAGGCCATGGGATGGTATCGTCGGACCGAAGGCGGGGACAATGAATATTTGATTTGAATAGAGTAATCATGGGGTGGAGAGATTCAGTGGGAGGAACACGGAGTTAGGAATCGAGTTGATTTTGAGTGAGATTAGGAGGAGCGAAGTGCAGGGGACTGGTGCGTGAGGAAGCTCTAGGGCTTGAGGAAGACCAGAGGGAATGAGAGGTCGAGAGAATTTGGGAAATGGATTGCGGAGTAGTGGGTTGGGGTTGATCCGTGGGTGGTGGAGACTGGGTCGAGGAAGTGGAAGATTGTGGAGGATCCGATACAGGCCCATCAAGAATTGAGATAGGATATGAAGGAGGTGGGCTGTTGGATGGAGTTGGGTTATAGATATTGGCAAATGGGAATTGGTCTTCAACAAAGGAGACATCTCTGGAAATGTACCTCCAGCCCGAGTCAATGTGAAGGCAGATATACCCATGATGATCTGGGCTGTATCCGAGAAAGACACAAGGTTTGGAGCGTGGGTAAAGTTTATGGTGATTTAAAGGCCGGGGTTGGGCCAGCAAAGTGAACCGAATACCCGAAGGAATGAATAATCTGCTGGCCTGCCCATTAAGAGTTCAAATGGTATCTTATTGTCAAGAACCGGGGTGGGCATACGGTTTATAAGAAATGTGGCGGTAAGGAAGGCCTCGGCCCAGAATTTAAGGGGCATGGATGCATGATTTAAAAGATAAAGGCCAGTTTCGACAATATGTCGATGACGGCGTTCAATGGTACCATTTTGTTGGTGAGAATATGGGCAAGAAATGCGATGTATGATGCCCAGTTTTTGAAAAATTGGTTTTAATGGGCGAAATTCACCTCCCCAATCACTTTGAATTGAAATTATATTTGAAGAGAAGACATTTTTGACATATTGAATAAAAGCGAGAATGATAGAAGTCACATTGGATTTTGATTGTAAGGTAAACAGCCATATATATTTCGTGTGGTCATCAACTATTGACAAGTAGTATTGACAGCCACTGGAAGATAATTGAGGGGCAGGGCCCCATACATCAAGAAATAAAAGGTTAAAGGGCTTGAGAGAACGGCTTGTTGATGATGGATGAGGCAGAGCATGGGCCTTGGCCTGGGCACACATGGAGCAGTACGAGAGCCCAGTATTAGAGTGCGGTAGATGAAATCTTGAAAGAGTGACAGCAGTGGTTCGAGGTGGGGATGTCCTAGACGAAAATGCCAGAGGTGATCTGTTTTGCGAGCAGTGAGAAAAGCTTGAGGTGAGGGAGAGGAGTCAGTGGCAGTGGTTGTAGTGGAGGAAGGCAGAACGTACAACCCATGTTCAACCGGACCCCGAAGTAGCTCCGCCTGGGTACGAGAATCCTTCACAGCAAAGAAATCAGAGTGAAATTCAAAGTAAGTATGATTATCAAGACAAAACTGTCGGACAGACAATAAATTTCGACAAAGTGAAGGAACATGAAGAAGTTGGGTTAAGAGATAGTTGCCAGTAGGTGAATTGAGGTGAGCAGAGCCGACATTTTGAATGGGTAAGGAGGAGCCATAACCGATACTGATCTCGTTTGAGCCCTGGTAAGGCGAAGATTCAAGGTTGAGATTGGTGTATTCTAGCGTAAAGTGATGCGTTGCTGCCGTATCAGGGAACTAGGCATTTATTGAGGAAGCTGGAGGCATTGCCGTGAAATTGGCAGTCAAGGAAGAGGGTGCCGGAGCCTGGTAAGAGTGGTCAAAGCGATAGTAGCAATTGATCGCTAGATGACCCACCTTATTGCAGACTTGACACGAAGGACGACTATCTGGGCGAGTATTGGAATTGTGGTTGGGTTGGTAAGAGCCTCGAGAGCCATTGTTGCCTCCGCGATGTGGACAGCGACCACGGCGGCCCCTTCGTTGAGAAGAGCGACCGAGCTGAGAGGTAAAATTGTTGGGGTTGGATGGGCGAAAGCCAATAAGATTGGCAGATAGTTGAGAGCCAGAGAGAAGAGATTGGATTTGATGAGAAATGTGAGATTCATGATTGAGAAGGTAGCTGTAAAGTTGAGGAATGGAGATAGGATCCAGGCGAGTAGTGAGAGATGTAACAAGAGGGTCATAGTCGGTGCCTAACCCCGCAAGAAGGTAGATAGAGAATTCAAGATCAGAGAGGGGTTTACTGGTGGCACCAAGAGAGGATGCAAGGTTTTTGGCTTTGTTAAAATAATCAGAGATGGATTCCGAGCCTTTCTTCATAGTGGCGAGTTGATATTGGGTATGCATGAGATGAGCAGTGGATCGGGCAGAAAAGAGATTTTGAAGGGTGACCCATACTTCGTGGGAAGTAGAGCAATCGGCAACTTGTGGGAGTAGAGATTCATAAATGAAAGTAGTGATGGCTGATAAGATGAGTTGGTCTTGTGTTTGCCACTGAGTGAATAAGGGATTTGGTTTGTCATCACTAATGACTGGAGGAGCAGTGATGCTTCCATCGACATAGCCAAAAACTTGGTGTCCTTTTAAAAAGGGCACGATTTGGGTTTTCCATAGTACGTAATTGTCTAAGGTAAGTTTAAGGCTGACAGAGTGCGAAACAGCGGTGGTAATAGAGGAGGGAATTTTGGGAAGGGAAGAATGAGAAGGTGACGCCATGGAAAGAGCAGACGTGGGTCTTTAGGCTCTAGATACCATGTTGAGTAGTTGAGAAAAGAGATGCACAGGTTGTGAGAATTCCATAGAGAGACAGAGACGGTATTTCCTGGTAAATTGTTCCTCCTTTCATTGATAATGTCATTTACACATTGTATGATCTATTTATAGACATGTCTGGACAAAATTCCAGATTACACCAAGAAATTAGATTAGGACAGCTGTATAGAAAACGGTTACAAAAATGTTCTAGAATCTCCTCAGAATCATTCATGCAATGTGCGTTGGCTAGGAGATTTTGTTTTTACTGATGGTGGGGACACTATAGCGTTAATACAACCCATTCACTAGTCCAAGCATGATCACAATAAAAAACTCCAACGCAAAAGATTTGAAAAGTAAAACAAAAGCAAAGAACAGACCAAGAAAATAATGCATAATACACTTGGACCGGACAGGGGCGAGGTTCATCCTTGTTCCTTGATCACCTGCTTCTAGGATTAGGGTTTCGGGATGAAGGGAAAGAGGCTGGGTTAGGGTTAGGAACGAGGGAGGTCTATCGAGTCTTCTTCAAAGGAGAAGGGAGAGCTCGAAGGGTCATCTTCAAGGGAGGTTCGAAGGGTCATCTTCGAGGGAGATGCGAAGTCAGGAGGAAGGGAAATGGTGAGAACTTGGAATGAAGGAGGAAGGTTGCCATTGATTTGATGGGAGGTGAAGGTTCGACCATGGTAGCGAGAGACGACGAAAACCGAGTTAGGTTTGGACGGGAAATCATGAAAGGAAATGGTGAGAACTCGGGAAGGTGCTTGACGAAGAGAAACATAAGGTCAACGAGGGGGAGGGAAACGGGAAGGGAAGGAGGGAGAGGGAAGAGCTTATCAAAGTTCAAACACTGAACTGAATTAAACAATACGTTTGCTTTTTTTCTACATCAGACACATTTGCACGCCGATGATTGCATCTAGCTTTTTCGATTCTGCGTTTGGATTTGGAGATAAATTTAGTTATGCTGGGTTTAATTTATTTTTTAATATTATTATTATTTTAAAATTTAAAAAAAGTATATTAAAATTTAAAAAATATGTATTAAAATTTAAAAATTTATATAAAAATTTATATTTTGTATAATAAATTAAAAAAAATATAATGATAAAATAAAAATAAATTAAGATGAATTTAAAAATAAATAAAATAAGAAAATTTGTATTGTGATGGTCTATTCGGTGATCCTACAGTTTTTGTCTTTTTTAAGTATCTGAATTACTCATTTGACATTAGTCTAATTTTCAAAACAGACAAAATTGTGAAATTGGGTTTTTGTATTTTAGCCTAGCAAAAGTATTTCCAAGTTTGAAAAGTCAGTCATCCATAATAAAGAAACGCCACCAGACTCAAATGCATATTTTTCAAGATAGGAGTTAGGACATCTACATTATACAAATCCGAATGGTTTTTGGTCGCCTACTACCCACTCGACTTAGATCCACAGGCAAGGCTGTACATCAGGTGTCCAAACCAGAAATTCGGGTCAACCCGGACCAAAACCAGATGTCCAAAAGCGGTTTGGACTCCAACCTGGCTCATTAAAATCTGCACTCTAAAACAATTAAGAACCCATGGCTCATTAGATAAAATCCATTGTTGAGTGCATCTACCTAGAATGTTGGCGGTAACCCAACAATCTAATGCTTCTAGCTCACTCGCTAAGGGTTTTTTTTATAGGCTTAGTTAAGAGCCTATCTCTATGCGCTCTGGAATGCATCTCGCGTATGGTAATAAAATACATAAATACATACATAGAATTAATTAAGAAATCCTCAGTTTCGCTCTTTATCATTCCAGGATGTGTTTAATATGCCTATTCATGTAACAAAATTTAGAAATCCAAACACAGACCATATTCACAAAACCATCTATAATGAAGAACTTCGGATATGTAAGAATTCGAAAAAAAAAAAAAACTGAAATATCCAAATAAAAAAATGATAGCAGCAGCACATAAAAAAAAAAAATCCATATTTAGTCCAATATTGCCTTACAATTACAAGATATCATTCAATAGAAGATAGTGAAGATCTATACATAGTCCAACAAATGCAGTTGCTATATTTATGTGACTATCATAGGAGGTAATCTATAGTGAACAAGATTTTATACAAGTAATCATACAAGAACAACTTCTCCAAGTGAAAAAGGTTTTGGACAAGGTACAAATACAAAGTATAGAATAATGCAGCCAATGTCGACACTGAAAAGGACAACAAAATCAACTTCCAAAAATCCGGAAAAAAAAAGCAATAATACAAAAGAAGTCAAGTTAAATCCCAAGCATCAAGAAGGAAACAAATTATAATCTCTATCACTTCACACATAAAAGAGAATAAAGCACTTACTCTAGATTATCATGAATGGGAAGGAAGACTCACAGCAGCCTTGGTTGAAATTTCATCTATATCATCATCTAAAAAAGTATTAAACATTAAGTTAGATAGATAATAAATTAAGTTAAATAAATATTAAAAAAATATATTTCAAATTTCAAACTTACCTTCCAGATCCATCATTTGTATGTATTCTTACAACTCCTCAAAGTCTAAAGGTTTGGTCCTCAACCAATTTTGTGTGCAAATGAGGACTTCGACGGTCTTTGGCGACAACGAACTCTTAAAGGGATCTAATACACGTCTTCCAGTACTGAATGCGGACTCCGAGGCAACAGTGGAAATAGGGGTGGCTAACACATCACGTGCTAACTCAGCAAAAACAGAATAATTGGCGGCTTTAACTCTCCACCAATCCAGAATATCAAAACTAAGCGAGTCTTTAATACACGCCTCAGATAAATACCTCTCTAACTCTGATTTAAACTCCATACCACCCTGCTCCTCAATGTATTGGTTGAAAATCATCTGGAGTTTATTCATAGGTGGTGCCGGCACATCAGAACTCCCCTTGCTAGTAGTGTGTAGCCTCCCTTGAGCTACATTAGAACCCCCTCCACTAGTAACACGAAATGTGTTATACTACTCGATCAAGCGCTCTAAAAGGAGTTTAATCGTTTTTCTCTATCGCCTCCACCTCCATAGGCCTTTTGCGCTTTGTTAACCAACATTTCATTCCTATCTTTTTATATCTTGGATCAAGCAAAAAACCAATGTATATTATCATGTTGAATTTATCTGTATTACCCCAATACTTGTTATACTTGAGTCTCATGCTTACGCCCATAGAACTGATGATATTATCAATACTCAATATCATTTCATTTAATGAATCCTCAATTATACAAAGTTGCTCAAACTAGATATTACTCATTAACCGCCATTAATTCCATCGCCTCAACGATTGTTGGTAGGTTCCAATGAGAATTTCGTTCTTTGTATCAATTTTCTTGATACCCATATGCTCAATTTCGCCCAGCTTCTCGATCTTTCTCATCTCTGGCCAATGTTTGGACGATCAGAAAGCCTTGTTGATTCGATTGAACAACAGCCTCAAATTCGATATAGCTTCCTCCGCAAAACTGAGACACTGGAATGAGAGTTTCGCTTGCTGTCTGTGGCAAGGTGTAAGTTGCAGCACCAAAGGACATGTTACGGGACTCGACCTGAGCAGTGAATCGATCTCAGGTGGACTTGACAATTCAAGCAGCCTCTTCAGTCTTCAGTACCTCCAGAACCTAAGTTTGGCATATAACAAATTCAACTATTCTCAAATGCCGTCAGGGTTTGAGAAATTGACGAACTTGAGACATTTGAACATGTCAAATGCTGGCTTTGCAGGTCAGATTCCGATTGAGCTTTCGCGTTTGAGAAGGTTGGTTATTCTTGATTTATCTACCTTTCACTTCCCTGAAACTCCTACCCTAAAACTTGAGAATCCAAGTTTAGAGATGTTGGTTCAGCATTTTACGGAGCTTATAGAACTTCATCTCGATGGTGTAAACATCTTAGAACAAGGAAATGAGTGGTGTGGGGCTTTATCATCATCACTGACAAATTTGAGGGTATTGAGCTTGCAAAATTGCAATCTTTCAGGCCCTTTGAATTCCTCCTTATTAAAGCTTCAGTTCCTCTCAAGTATTCGTCTGGATAATAACAACTTGTCTGCTGCAGTTCCAGACTTCTTCGCAAATTTCACAAATTTGACGACATGAGCTGAAGAATCTAGTAAACCTTGACTTGCGTGACAATTTTTTGAATGGGAGCATTCCAAATTCTCTGTTTTCCCATATATCATTGAAGTTTATGCAACTTTCCAACAACCAATTTTCTGGTGGGCTCAATCAATATTCCAATATTTCTTCTAATGTATTGGAATGCCTTGATTTGAGTAGCAACAATTTGGAAGGGCCAATCCGTGTCTCTCTTTAATCTTCGAGGTTTTAAGATCCTCTCACTTTTTTAAATAACTTCAATGGTTCTTTCATGTTAATATGATCGAGCAGTTGAAAAATCTTCAAAGTCTTGATCTTTCTTACAACAGCTTATCAATTGAATATGATAGAATTGATTCTCTACCCCCCTCCTTTCCCACCGTTAAAATTGGCTTCAAGCAAGTTGAAAATATTTCCTGATTTTCTGAGAACCCAATCCAAATTAACAACTCTAGATCTTTCAGATAACGAGATTGGTGGAGAGAAACCCAACTAGATATGGAAACTACCGTTTCTTCCACAGTTAAATCTTTCTTTTAACAAATTGGTGACTCTAGAAGGATCTTCACTCAGTGAATCTTCTCTGATTGTCCTGGACATTCGTTCCAACCGACTTCATGGGCAACTCCCAGATCTCCCACTATCTGCCACGTATTTGGATTTTTCAAAGAATAATTTCAGCTCTATCATACCCTCTAACATTGGTAACTTCCTTTCTTATGCTTATTTCTTCTCTCTTTCAAGCAATAAATTCAAAGTGAGTACACCTGAATCAATTTGCAGAGCAGCATACCTTCAAGTTCTAGATCTGTCTAATAATTCTTTTAGTGGCATGATTCCGGAATGTTTGTTTGGGATGAGTAGGAATCTTGGGGTGCTAAATCTAGGGAGAAACAATCTCCAGGGAAAAATTTCAGATACATTTCCAGACAATTGTGGATTGCAAACTTTAGATCTCAATGGAAACCAAGTTCTAGGAAAGTTGCCTGAGTCTCTGGAAAACTGTACAAGGTTGGAGGTCTTTGTTATTGGTAACAACCATAATGAGGATATCTTCCCATGTCACTTGAAGAATGCATCCGTATTGCGTGTCCTTGTTTTGCGCTCTAACAAGTTTAGCGGGTTCCTTGATTGTCCAGGGCAAAATGCCACTTGGCCCATGCTTCAAATTCTGGTTGTAGCTTCAAACAACTTCACTGGTACGCTTCCAATAAAATGTTTTTCTACCTGGAAAGCTATGTTAGAAAGTGAAGATGAAATGGAATCAGAGCTCAATCACCTTCAATTTGAAGTCCTAGGATTTGGTAACTTTTATTATCAATATACCGTTACGGTAACCTTTAAAAGTCTAAGCATGGAATTGGTGAAGATTCTAACGCTTTTCACCTCGATAGACGTTTCCTGCAACAACTTGGAGGGGCAAATACTAGAAGGATTTGGTGAGCTCTCATCACTATATGTTCTAAACTTGTCGCATAATGCTCTTTCAGGACAAATCGTGAAATCCTTGGCAAACTTGACACATTTGGAGTCATTGGACTTGTCAAGCAATAAACTTACAGAGGAAATTCCTATGCAACTTGGAGAAAATCTTATTTTCCTTTCAGTCCAAAACCTCTCATTCAATCAATTGGTGGGGCCGATCCCACATATCAAATAGTTCGCTACTTTTTCAGAAATTTTGTGCGTAGGGAACAAAGGATTATGTGGCTTTCCTCTTCAGAATTGCAATGTTGGAGGTACATCACAGTCGACTCCATCTGACTCGAATTCTAAGAAAGTAATTGGAAGGAAGTTTCTAAGTGTTGAACTAGGATTTATTTTTGGCTTAGGAATTGTCATTGTGCCACTTATGTATTGGAAAAGGTGGAGGTTTTGGTATTTCAAACAAGTGGATGACATTTTTTATAAAATCTTTCCGAAGCTGTATATGATCAAAAAAGCATACCCTCGTAAAATTATACATAAAAATCGAAAGCTAAGATGTCAGTGAGATTCCTTGGGCCTTTCAGTGGAATACCGTCAAATGTTAGGGTATTGAAGGCATTCATGATGGTGATGTGGAGAATGAAGTACCATGGAATCCATGGGATTGCAAGGTAGCCATAGAAAATTTCTTGCTAAATTAGCTATGTTATGAAAGTGTTTGTGGGTGATTTTTGAACTTTTTGTCCTTTTCTTTTTAATGAAATCCAACAAGTTCATGTATGAAGTGGAAATGTAGGCCTCATTTGGATTCGGAGATGAGATGAGTTAATATATAGTTTAATTTATTTTTTAATATTATTATTATTTTGAGATTTGAAAAATTGTATTAGAATTTGAAAAATATGTATTAGAATTTGAAAAAAAATGTATAAGAATTTGTGTTTTGTATAAAAAATTATAAAAATATAATGATAAAATGAAAATGAGTTAAGATGAATTTTGAATAAAAATGAAGCCGTAATGTTTAAAGAGTGTCGAAGTGTACTTGTTTTAGGATTTTCATCAGTAAGATTTACTGCTAATCTAGAATGGATTGGACTGGAATTAAAAAAAAATGCTTTATTTACACAGAAATCTATAAATATAAATTTAAGAACTAACGCAAGTTTTCGTAATATTATAAAAATACTCTCACTAGAAATAATTTATTTTAAAATACGGAATATTTTAGTCCTCTTGTGGTGAATAGAATTTCTAGCTTCCGAGAATGATTTAATATGAGCTGTTCACGATGGCAAAAAACCCACCGCAAGGAACTTGATATAAATTCTCACCGTGGTAAAAGGTTTTTGACCACCTTAGAGCATTCACGTTGGAATGTCCAACTATTGTGCTAAATTTTACTTAACAATGTCTTAGAGCCATCGTAATCCTCACCAACAACACAAAAAAAAAAATCATACATTTAAAAAAAAAATTGAAAAATTACAAACTCATCAAAGGACACTTGATTAATAATTATGTCGAAAAAAAGGACAACGGGTAACGATTGTCTGCAGTCACTCTTGGTCAGTGTGGCATTTTCCGCATTAAAACAATATTTTTGTATTTATATATTGTTAAGTTAATTTGTTAGTTTTGGATCATTTCATATTATAAATGTATGCCTTGTATATCTAAGTTCACAAATTAATATAGTGATTGCTTTTTTTGAAATTTCAATTATGCTTATATTATTATCTTTATGTTACATGGCACTATATATATTTTTAGAAATATATTGTTATTATATAATTCAACTCAAAAAATGAATTGATCACAGAGCTTCAAACCAAAAGGCACTATAAGTAATAAGTATATTCCTAACCCGCTGAGGAACCTTTTCCAAAATACTTGACATGTAAAAGCCAATGGCCTCTTGGGACAATGATGCGTTCATTTTTCCTTGTTACCCACCGAGACTTATCAAAGACTTCGAGAGTATGACTCGGTCAGTGACCCTTTTGTCACAAAGTAATTTTTTAGATACTTCTGAGTCGAGCTATTATATGTAGATTCTGTACTGAGTAGTGATGGTTGCTATACACTACTTCTTCAACCACGCACACGCACTGTACTTCATGCACAACTCACAAGCAGATATACTTTATTTTAAAATAGATGATATATGCAAGTTTGGTTGTAAATATTTTAATATTAAAAAAATTTATATACGAAATTGGATTTTAAGTAATAAAAATATAGATGCATCACGGTGTGAAATGAACTTTATAATATTTACTATTTATTTAATACATCTTGTTATAAAAGTCGTAAAGGGGGGCATATGTCCCCCTCTCATTTCATGTTCTCATTTTTTTTTACTTTATTTTGTTGCGAATGATTCATCCCTCTCCCCATCTCAAACTCTCTATTTAGAGAGTTTGAGCTTAGTTTATAAATACAGAAATACGAAAAAAGAAAAGAAAAAAAAATAGAAAAAAGAAAATTCAATTATTGAATAATAAGAGTTTTAAATATTTCTCTTATAAAATCTCTTACAATAGTAATTTTTTTTTTAGTTTTATAATACGTTATCAGCACGAAGTTCTACTGATACTGAAGTTAGTGATTTTCTATTTTAAGTAAGTTTTTCAATATATTATTTGCAGTCCTCGATATGAATATAAAATGTAATATTGTTGAATATTAATTCTACTTTTATTCTCATGATTATGTGAATATATTTTTTAGATCCACATATATATTTTTGTGATTCATGTATATAGAAAATGTCAAATCTTATAAAATTAAAATTTATTACTATTGACATTTCTGGAAAAAATTATTTATCCAAGATCCTTGATGAGATCCATTTGGATATGATGAAATTGAGAGATACAATCAAAGAAGAAAACCACGTGTCTCAACAGGACCGTGTTATGTATCTCACAGTGAAAAATCCTCTTATTGTATGAAATGAATTAAGGAGAAATATGAGTACCAGAAGATGTAATCCTCAAAAAACTTCATTATGATTTATTACACTTGAAGTTGCAAGATTTTAACAGTGACAGTGAATATAACTTTACACTCTTTAAAATCAGCTTAATACTAAAATTATGTAATGAGAAAGTCACTGATGATGATATATTAAAGAAGACATATACTATTTTTCATATCTCGAATATGCTCCTGCAGCAGTAGTATCAGAGTGAAAATTCAACAAATATTATGAAGTTTTATTTTATCTTCTAGTGATTGAGCTAAATATGAGTTTTTGTTAATAAATCACCAGTTACGTCCTATTAGTTTCACATTATTTTTTGAGGCAAATGATATTGAAATTACACCATTTCCAGAAGTGAACGGTACATCCTTTTAAAGGAAATAAGGGTGTAGACATGATAGAAAAATTATAGAAGTGTGAGTTCTAGAAGCAACAACACTAAAGAGGATAATAATATAAAAATACCGTATCACCATAAGTGATCTAACTTAGAGAAGGATAAAAGCCATCAAAATAATTCTTTATAGAAAGATGAAAATGTTTGTCATAGATGTGGTATGACTGAATATTGGTCATGTATCTGTTGTACGGCCAAGTACTTGATTCACTTATACTAAACTTTTATATATAAGCTTATTAATATTTCATCATGTTTTGAAATAACGAAAAGTCGGCGCCTGAAGCACGACAATAAATTATTTGCGATAATAAAACCCTATCTAAATTGGATCCTCTTACAAATAAATGTAAATTATAAGTTTAGAGGATTATATATTTGCAAAGTGTTGCAAATTAATTACTGGATGTATTTACTGACACTAAAAGTGTTGTAAAATTATATATTATTACTGTTAATGCTTAAGCAAGAATTGAAGTCCCTAAATGACAAGTTTTCAAAACAGAAATAGATGAGTCTAAGATACGCTTGAAGCGTTAAAGACCTATTGGTGCAAAAAAGAAAAGCAAAAGAAAAAGAAATAGAAACTCTTGAAGAGTATAATCCTTCTGAAGAGGAAACTCCTGAATAGTACCTCTTGAAGAGGTGTTTCATGAAATGTTTTTCCCTGAAGAGAAACAGGTACCTGAAAATAATGAGATCTCAATACATTTCATGAGTACTGGAGAAATTCTAGATAGAAATAAAACTGTTGTCGACAATATATTTTCATATAAGATGGCCCTTGATATTACCAGAAGTAATGGAAAAAGTGAACCAAAAACCGTAGAAGAATGTCAACATAGAAATGATTGGCCAAAATGGAAAACAGCTATTGAAACTAAGTTAAACTCGCTAGTGAAGCGAGATGTATTTAGACCTATTGTCCAAACACCAAAGAATGTAATGCCTGTTGGATATAAGTGGGTATTTATACGAAAGCATAATGAGAAAAATGAAATTGTGCGGTACAAAACACGATTTGTCGCACAAGATTTCTCGCAGAAACCCAAAATTAGTTATGAGGAAACATATTTCCTCATTATGAATGCAACCACATTCAAATTTTTAATTAGCTTGGTTATTATAAAATGATTAGATATGCGGTTGATGGATGTGGTCACTGCATATTTATAAGGATCATTAGATCATGACATATATAAGGATATATAATGCTTGAAGCATCTAGTCCAAATACATCTAGGAGTATGTATTTTATAAAGCTTCAAAGATCTTTATATAGGTTAAAACAATCCGGACGCATGTGATATAATTGACTCAGCGAGTATCTATTGAAAGAAGGATTTGAGAATAATCCTATATGCCTATGTTTTTTTATTAGAATCTGGATTTGCCATTATTGCAATTTATGTTGATGATTTATCTTGTTTGAACTCTTGAAGAGATCACAAGAACTGCTATATATATAAAGAATGGACTTGAAAATGAAAGATCTTATTATTCAAATGCTAAATGAGTTATAGAAATTTGAGACCTCTAGTCTCATCTCTTAAATGCAGTTGCTTTTCATAAATCAACATGTCATGCTTATCTAAATAATTAGGTAGTCAAAATGAAGAGACAAATAAGGATTTTAAATCCTTATTCTTTTGCTTTAAGTCTGTTATTTTTCTGTCAGACTCTTGAACGAGTTGTTGAAGTATGGAAACATTCTCGTTAAACTTCTCAATATCACGATTTTTGGATTCTAACCGGCCGAAAAATCTAACAATAGAGGAAGAGTATCGAGTACCGAGAGTCACCAGCTTATAAACGACTTCACGATCTGACCTATTAGCCAAATCATTCGCTTACTGCAACATGGCACCCACAGAAGATGCAGGAACAACTTGTAACTAAGGTGAATGATACCTCATATATTGATCATGAGGAATATTGAAAGAAAATTGATGAGCCATTGAAAATTTGTAAAATAAGAACGTAAATGCAGATGAATTATAAATATGAGAAGAAGATTTGATGCAAACTAAATGAAGCTAAAGATGATTCTTATTAAGATAGAAACAAGAACAAAACAAACCATCATCTCTTCAAATATCACTTTACAAGATATACATGATGCATATTTTCAAAAGCCAGCGAGATTAATGGCAGCTATCCCTGTTTTTCTCATAAATGCTAAACCCCTGCTATCAGCTGCTGTTGTTGAATTTGTATTTGAGATCTCTCTCGTTCCAACTCTTTTATTCGTGGTTTCAGATCACGAGAATACCAGTCTACAAATTTCTTCAGCTCCTTATTTTCTTGTCTTAACTTTTTATTCCTTCTATTTTTAGTTGTAAGCTTTTGATACAATTCAGATATTTGATTATTAAGATGATCAACCTCACTTGCTCTCACCAGTAGACTCCGAGACATGGTTGTAATAGAGGCAGCATATTGAGCACTGAAGGTTCTTGATGCTGCAACAATTTCAGGTTCAGTTTAACTAGAAAGATGTATCTTTGCTCCAATCATGGTGTTGACAGCCTCAGGAATAAAGATGAATGGTTGAGGTGTAAAAGGTTCTTAATTCAAATCTGGGATATTAATCAAAGAACTTCTCTCAGTCATAGAATCGTTCTGGATAAATAACAAATGGATCAATGAGGAATATGAGATCTTGCACGAGTCTCCAATGAGTGAAAATGATCATCTTTAAACTGCAACCCAAAACTTTCAAATCTCTGCAAAGATCTTATTTGTCAATAATGTCAAGAGGATTTAATTTTTTGCCGAACCAATAGAACTAGATCTAAAGTTTTTGCAGCTTTTGTCAAATATGAATAGTTTTCAATACTCTTTTCGCTGTGCATGAACATGTTCTCCCTAATAATGCCGTAAGGGGAAGAAATTTTAGATGATAATATTAACATGTTCTCTCTAATGTATTATTTAGATGGAAATTAAGTTTGAATTATTAACCCTGTTATATAAGCTGAAATCATATTTTTTATTATTTGAAAAACTGACGCATATTCTCAGGGAGAATTTAAGTATTACCGCATATCTCAAATTTTTACTAAGTCTATAAATCAACCATTATCTGTCACATCTTCAAATCACTCAGAGATCATTACAATTCATGAAGCAAGTTGAGAGTGTATTTAGCTGAGATTAGTGATTCAACATATTTAAGAAAAATGATAATCTGATAGATTTATTCACGAAAGCATTAACAACTGCGATATTCAAGAAAATTGTGCAGAACATTGGAATGCGAAGGCTCAATGATCTATCGTCATGCATTTTTCAGGGGGAGTAAATATTTTGAAAACTTGTACTGATTGTACTCTTTTTCCTTCGCTGAAGTTTTGTCTCATTAGGTCTTCTTTTGCAAGGTTTTAATGAGGCAATCTTAAAACATTTAGGGGTACATAAGAATACTGTACTATTTTTCCTTCACCATTGATTTTTCTTCCAATTGAGTTTTTCCTTAGCAATATTTTAATGAAGCAGATTCTTTATAAATGATCATTTAAGGCGGAGTGTTATAAAAGTCGTAAAGGGGGCGGCATATGCCCCCCTCTCATTTCATGTCGCTTCCCTTTTCTTTACCTTCTTTTGTTATGAATGATTCATCCCCCTCCCCGTCTCAAACTCTATATAAATAGAGAGTTTGAGTTTAGTTTATAGACACAGAAATACGAAGAAAGAAAAGAGAGAAAGAAAGAAAATTCAGTTCTTGAATAATAAGAATTATAAATATTTTCTCTTATAAAATCTCTTACAATAGTAGTTTCTTTTTAGTTTTATAACACATATCAAATTTTATCTCAAATTCTTCTTCTACCTCCCAATGTTCTACACTTTTGTTTCTGTCCCCTGCAAAAAAGAAAAAGAGAGAGAGAGAGAAAAAAAAAACTTATATTATTGATTTCATTCAACTTCCAAATCCCTTATTGTGTGGTAGTTTCTAATTATAAGCCTCTTTTTATGTCTTTTCCTAGTGTCCCTGTGCTCACTTTTCTTCAATTTTCCTATGTTGGGGTGGCTGGCAATTGTCTTGCCACTCAACAATCCTTGTTGCTCCTACTGAAGATTACACTGGTGTTTAACATTGCTTTGTCGACAAAACTGGTACACGAGAATAAAAATGTCAGATTGCTATTAATTGTGGGAAGGTGTAACAATAGGGACGCATCACTGGTCTAGACTTGAGTGAGGAATCCATCTATGAGGGACTTCACAATTCAAGTTTTGACTCATTTATTAACCGATAAGTTTTGCGATATTCTAAACTCATCAAGATACGAGTGTGTGGGATATAATTTAAATAAAATTCTTAGATGTAAAAGCATGGGCGTAACATTCTTCAAAAAGACACGAGTGTGTGGGATATAATAAACTTTGTTTCATTTTCACATTTAAGTTTTGATCGGTGTTATTTTTCCGCTTGATAAGTACCGCTCTACTCTGTTGTTAGTGTAAATTTGGCTTCTCATTTTTTTTTTGTATTTTTATATTTTTTTTTGTATTTATAAATATTTTTAAAAAACGTAAAAAAATATCAATATATTAATAATGACTTCTCTAACTATTAAGTAAAGAAAAGAATTATTTTAAATATATATATATAAAGTGTCAAAATAAAATATCAAAATAAGTGGACAAAATAATATTATTTTTAAGAGTATTAGTAATGGGTTCATCAAATTTTTCTTTTAAAAAATACAATTTTACATATATATCAAAAAAAATTTCGTCATATTTAATCAAATTTAAGAAAAAAAAAAGTAGAGAAAAGAGAATAAAAATACATTTTTGATGGATCACTATTTAAAATCTAAACAAAAAGTACTTTTATTACATTCTTTCCACTTTTTTTTCCTCAAATTTGTTTAAATATGACAAAAAACATTTTATATGGGTATAAAATTATATTTTTTGAAAAAAATTTTTAATGAATCCATTGTTAATTTGCTAGTGCTCTAAATTTTTATCCCCTAGTTAGAATAATAAAAGAGCTCCATGATTTCCACAATTTCGTTTTTGTCCTGCAGTTCGTCACTAGAAATACAATTAACTTTTCTCATATTCTACTATTAATGAGAAAATAATAATAATAATAGAGATTAAATTATTTGAATTGAAGATTTTGGTTTATTGAACATTTGTGGAATATTAATAACTTATATTTCTTTTTAGAATTAAAAATGATAGAATTTTCCTATATAATATTATATGAAATAAATAACAATTATGTTTATAATAATTTTCAGAGTAATTCATAAAAATAAATCATCATCATTAGATTAATAATATGTTCATTTAATTTATTAAGATGATTAATAATAAATTTTATCCTTGTAAAATTTTATTTTGGTAAAAATGTCTTTTTATTTTCTAAGATTGATACTCCAAATCCAAATTTGGAAAAAGTAACAATATTTTTATTACTATAATATGTCGTTCCATAAAAAACAACTGTCTTCATAATATTTCTCAAAATAATGAATCATACAGAATAATATTTTTTAAACTAATATTGTTTTCATTTGAAATAAAAATTATTATTTTTAGAATTTCAAATTAATAGTCTATTTTTACATTTTATGATCCCATTAACAATTATATCCAAGTAGTTTTCTGAAATAACACAAAATAAAATATTATTTTATTAATTTATTATAAGATTATTATTATTACTATTATTATTATATTGGACGTGTCTAATTGGTCTTATAATGAGTGTGGCAATGCAGTTCTATTATGATTTCAATATAACGAGTTCTAAACATTTAAGTTGTACTTATGCTTTCAATGATTTTATATTTTCTGTTTCCTTCATTTTTTAAGTATAATTATAATCATTTGTAAATTTACCGCATAGAATTATGACTACATTTGCATTTATCACACTTGATATTATTGATATGCATATTAAAATTCATATTTACCATATAAAAAATGCAATAATACTCTCAATAGAGAATACATGTCTTGCACGCAGCCTCCTATCTGGTATTGTGATTCTGTAAGAGGTCAGCGTCATCGTCTTCATCCATCATTATCTTCTTCAGTAACGTGAATTTATACGAGGTCACCATCTCCTTCCTACAACAACTCAATCCTTACTTTTCATTCTTAATTGTTTCTTGTTTAACTCAATGGATGTTATTGAAGAATATTCGGTGTACCAACTTCTTGATTACATGCTAATTAATGGACAAAGTACAATTCACAACAACAAAAAATGAAGCCCTTGTTTGTTTATAAAGATGAGATCAAAAATTTAAATACATCTCAAATTCATTATTACACTTTTTTAAATTTTCATACAAAATATAATAAAAAATTTAATTTTTAAAAATTCTCATACCACTTTTTCAAATCTCCATATAAAACTAATATTAAAAAAATATCTTATAACAATATTTTATTCTTTTTTAATTTTTATTTCATTTCATCTCATCTCATTTCTGAAAACAAACAAAACAATTGAAGTCAAACTTGTATTTCACAGCATAAGCATGAATCTACCACCATGAATAAAAATATTTCAACCCAACCATCCTACAAAATTTCTCGATATACATCCTTAAAAGTAAACTAGCAAACAAAAATTTTGTAATGCCCTGATCTCGCAGGGGTCGGGGAGTTACATCCTATCATATTACATTCTATCATATACATTCATATTCAACACCAAAATTAAATACTAAGTCACCAGAATATAATATTATTTTCTTACTAAACCTTATCACTATTCATATAAATTCTCTAGGCTTAATTAACCATTTTTAAGTCATCTCTCCCAATGCTTCATAATCCGATCCTTGGCTGAAATATCCAAACTCATCTAAAAAAATTCAGAGATAAGTGGTGGGTTTAACCACAACTCAGTAAGCAGAAGACACATACAAGAGGGCAAACATGAACATTTTCAAAAACTTCATATGCATGAACTAGAAACTTTTTATTTCCATATACAAATTTTCAAAATATATTATCAATAAAATAGAGCGATTTTTCAATCTTTTTACATTTAGAAAAAAATCACTATTCATTATCAAAAACACTTTGGCGCAGTCTCATCTTATCATCATATCAGAACATGTATCATGTTTAACCCCCGTAGTAAGGTTGTGTCATGCACGGTGGCCAAATAAAGCGGTATTATATTATGAGACTTTCCTTTATTCGTTCTCGTTGCCCCGAGTGCACATAGGAAAAAAACACATAAAGAACCACTTTGTTTCTAAAGTGATTGCACCCCTATCATATCATATCATGGTGGTACCAACCATATCACGTGAACCAGTATCATTATATTATAACCATTTTCCAAAGTAGATCAATCAGATAAGAATGTTAAAAATTTTCATATACATATCATATCATGTCATGTCATATTAAATCATGTACCAAACGTGTTCATATCATTTTTAGATAGCCAACAACAAATTTAAAACATTTCACATTACATAAATAAAATATCAATTTTCATATTCGCTATTTTATGCATCTCAGAAATATGTCAACATTGCTCATGTCTATACTATGCATGACAAAAACATTTTTCTTTTCTTTTTCCACATATATTTTATGAGTAGGGCAAACAATTGACTGAAGTTGTTTTTTCCAAGTTCTCATTTATAATAAAAACATGCAAGGTTTTCAAAAAGTCAATCTCGGTCTCATAGTTGGTGTAAAACCAAGCATAGGAACCCCGCTTACCTAAACTCTTTTCCTTTTCAGAAATTCTTCAAACAACGCTGAACAAATAATAATCGACACCGTGGGAAAAACTCTCGACAGCAGATCGGGTGGTTCTGGGTGGGCATCGGTGGCGAAACGACTGGGGGCGTCATCGACAGAGCAGGGGACAACATGCAGTGGGTTTGGGCTGAAGGAGAGTTCTCAGGCGGCGTTTTTTGTGTAGTATGGTGACGTCGTGGTGGTGCCAAATGGGAATGGAGGCTGGTCTGTGTGCGGAGGCTCTCAATTTTCGAGATGGACAGTCAAGAACAGAGGCTCTCAATTTCGGTGATGGACAGTGGTGGTTTCATGTGAGGTGGAGGTGGTGACGCATGGGGAGGTAATGAAAATGTTAGCTGGTGATTTGATGCAGAGTACGAGTTTTTGCGTGGTAGGGAGCTGTGAAGGTAAGGGTGCAGGAGCTAGGGTCCCTCTAGCCCTTACTTATGCTGATCTTTCTATTAGTTCGAGTCCCCATGAGAAAGGGTGACTTGCAGTCGTTCCGTGCAATAGGGATAGAGGTGTTTTACATGGAGGGTTGTTGCTCTGTTTTTGTGAGTTCAGAACAGGCGCTGACGTCCTAGTGGTTTTCGGTGGTTGGCTACCATGATGGCAAGCTGGATGGTGGTGCTGGTTATTGGCTGGTGGCCTACGAGTTGGTTGGGCACCCATTGGGATGGTTGCTGCTTGAACATGGGAAAGTGAGGGAGGCTTGAGCTAGAGTGTTGTGCGAGGGATGAATGAGTAGGAAACGTGGTTGTAGAGTAGGAAACGTGGTTGTAGAGGAGCAATGGTAGGCTTGGAGAAGTTTGTGGCTTTTGTTACGAAGGATAAAGTGTATTTATAGGTGATTTAAAATAAGAGCCTTAGGGGGAGAAAGCGAGACGTCTGGGAATGGGAGTTACAATTATAAATGAGAACTGCAATATCCTAGAGAAAATAAAGGAAGAGAAGAAAGAAATGCAAATATGAAATTACACAGTTATCGTGAAAATCGTGGAGAAGGGAACGTGCATGCAGAGAAACATGCCTAAATATATGCAGGAATTAAACCTTAGGTACGGGATACATATGTATGTGGGAGTTTAGCCATGTATATATAATAAACGTGCTGAAGACAACTAGCATGTTTGAAACAAAAACTTTCTACAAATATGAGTTGCAATATTCATATATCTAAAAATATATAAATATGATAATAAATAAAATAAAATAAAATAAAATAACTTGGGATTGTAAAGTGTATATATATATATATTCAAAAATTCTAATGGACCTTTTGAACAAATGAAACCAAAGATTTTTAAGAAGGAATTTGGCATTGGAGCCGGGTGCTACAAATTTCAACTGATTCATTTTTTAACAAGTTCAAATTCCGCTTGCTAAGTTTTCATGGAAAAAAAAAAAACTTTTGCCTTCAATAATGGGGAGAGATGAATTGCTAAGAAGAGGAAACCATATAAATTTATATCTGGGCTTGGAGGAGGCAAAATATGGAGAGAGAGAGAGAGAGAGTTGAAAACTTGAAATCTGGGTTTTATTTCATCGATGGGCACAGGAGGCAACTTTGTTAATTTAATGCACATAGAGCAAATTATATGTGCACACGTGTAGGACAGCAAAAGAGTCCTAGAATAGGGCTTGTATTTAGCACCACCCTAAATATAAGGAAAATGGTATTTCTCCGGCTCTTATTGATCCTATTTCCATCCCGTTTAAATTTTTTTATATGATTTTTAAGTAAATATTTTTAAATAATATTGTGATTTTTTATATTTTTAAAAAATATTTTAATATGTTAAAAAAATCATATAAAAAAACATTATTTAAAAATACTTATTTAAAAATTATGTAAAAAAAATTGAAAGAAAAAAAAAAGAAAACTTAAACGGAATGGGATCAGGATCAATAGGAGCGGGTCAGTAGCAGCTCCCTAAATATAATGGTGGTCATTTCCTTTGTATGGTCAAGAACTAGTACGTACCTTGATTGAAACCCGACACAATCACTGAAAGAGGTGTTTTCTCTTCCACTCGTAAACTAGGGTTTTCTAAAAACCCTTTTAACGCCGCGCGCGCCCGGCGGGGGGGGGGGGGGTCTCCTTCCTTCCTTCCTTTTCTCTTTCTTTTCCGTTTTTTACTTCTCGTGTTGGGGTTCTTCTCTTTGTCTCCCTCCTCATACTGTTCGATTCCCCCTAGTTCGTCTTCTACCCCTTCTCGTCTCTTGTCCCATCCTTTTCTTCTCCATTTTTCTTTTTTTTTTTTCGTGGTTTTGTCTTGTTTTGTTTTGGTTTTGAAGGTACTGTATCGAGCTTTGGGCAATGTTCTTCAGCGTGTAGGCCTCCGCCGATTTAGACTACACACGCATGCCATTGTTCTCCTCTTAAGGTGCCGATCTCTCAGCCATGTCGAAAGCAAGAAGATCAGAGCGGCGTATGCTACACATACGTCTCTCGCAGTCGTCTCTCTGTGCGCCTTCGTCGAAGGGTTTTATAGGCATCCACGCGCATGGCCGGTAGGTCCAAGAACTCTGGCGAGTCGCCCCTATCTTTCTCGCCCCTAGCTAGGTGGCGCAGAATGACTCCGGTCTTCTATTGCCATTTATTTTTTCCTAAGGTTGAGAACCGGATCCAGTTTTCCCAGTTAGCTTAGTTTTTATTTGTTGTTCTTGAAAAAAAAAATATCTAGTCTCTTGGACTTTTGGTCCTTAGAATTTGTCCCTTGTATGAGATTTGTTTTTTGTTTGTTTATTTGTTGTAGTTAGTTGTTTGGAACTCTGTCTTATATAGAATTAGGGTTAGAAATGATCAGTCACTTTAGTGTACTAGGAAGCTCAAATTATCGATAGTTAACTTGTTTTTCAAGTTTGCTTGTAATGTCTGTGATTTAGTAAATGAAATGTTTCTGCTTAAAAAAAAAGAACTAATACGTACCTGATATATTATAGTTAGACCATATTTTTCGTACCAATTTTGATTTTTATTTTTGAATTTTTATATTGTATACTTGTTGTAACGAGGTATTTATAGGGGGCCTCCACCCTATCATTTATATTTGTCTTTCTAATTTAATGAAATGTGAATTAAAAAAAAAATGACTGAAGTAGAGCAAACTTTTTCAGGGAAGAGAACGGCGAAATGAGGTGAAAAAAAGTAAAACCTTTATTCATGCATAAATAAATCATCTATATAACTATAAAACTAAAACTACTTGTCTTTTTCAAAAAATGGGCCTCCTCCCTTTCAAAAAAAAAAAAAAAAAATGGGCATCCCAAGTTAGGTGGGAACTCTTTTATTTTTTTAAAGAATAGAACTTTCATTGATGTAGAATACAAAAACAGCAAAAAGTGTCAACATTATAGACTGTTACAAACAAATAGTAAACATAAACTGCAATAGCGCATCATCTACCCAAACTTGCGCATCTTCATGCACTCGAGAAGTAAACCATCCTAGCTGTTATGCATCACAGTTTATTTTTCTATGGAAAAACAACTTGCCAACCAAGTTATCCAAAAACATCATAGCTCGAGCATCATAAATTAGGATTCAATAATCAGCACTTGAAATTTCCTCTCCATTTGCAGCCTTGACCATGATCTCAGTACCATGTTAAGCTTCCCACAAAACTCTTCAATTTACAAATCAACACTAACTTCCATTTCCATCTTAGTAACATTCCTTACTATACTTGATTTCTCCTACTCTACTAAATTCATTATTTCTTAGTAAGTCTCCTTATCTATTTTTACAGCTCTTTTTGCCAAATAATCTACTATCTGGTTTTCTTTTCTGTAAATAAAGCTAATAGACCAATCAGGTCTATGTGACAACACCTCTCTTATATCAAGCACCAGTTGTTTCACCCATCCATTGTAGACTTCCTTACTCCTCATAGCTTGAACCAACTTCTAAATAGCTTGAATCAACTTCTTTAAATCTCCTTCGAATCAGACCATCTATAGATTCAACATTGCAACTGTCTTCTAAAAAAGTTCATGTACCCTTCTCTAAAAGATCTTTTTAGGAATGAGAGAGGATGTCTCATATAAAGTTTAGGATAATCTCCTTCTTAGACAATGTAGAATTTCCTTCACCACGGCCTTCCACAATGCTTTTACATCTGCTACCTCTACATCCCCCACAGGCCACAAAACATCTTTTAGCAAAAACATAAAATATCAGTTCCCCTTCATGATTCCTTATTACCACCCCCATCCTTATTCTCTTAGAGCACTAGTAATGGTTTTAATTAAAACTTCTATTTAAAAAGTACAAGTTTATACATTTTAAAAAAAAAAAAATCGTCATATTTATTTAATAGTGGGGAAAAGAAATGGTGAAGAAGGGAAATTTCTTCCATTTGTGAATACTAATTCTCCAAATTTTTTTAAAAAGTGTGCAAACTTGTACTTTTTGAAGAGAAGTTTTAGTTAAAACCATTACTAGTGCTCTTACCAGCTTTATCCACTAAAGCATCAAAATTAATCCCACGCCTACGGCCGGAGGAATGAGGGAATGCAAGACATTTGTTATTAATGGGCGGTAGCTTGGTTCTGGTTGTACACAAAGCACAACTACAACGGCAACCTTGCATAAGTGTTTAAGATCCATTGTGTCTTTTATTGCAGGATCCACAATGTTTTGGAGTTTAGATTTGTTTGTAAGCTGGGGCATAGCTCATGTGACCATAGATTGACCCTGAGCTGGAGCCAGTTTTTCCACAGGCCTTCTTTCCAATAGAAGCTTGAGAAGCACGACTCCAAAGGCATATACATCACTTTTATCCGTCAATATACCATCTAAAAGATACTCTGAAGCCACGTAACCCAAGGTGCCTGAAAGCTTGATGTTGTTCTTGTTGTTCGGCAATGTAATCACTTAAATATATCATTCAAACAAATATCTAACAAATATCCAGAATGATTAAACAGGTAAAAATAATTAAAGCAAGACATGGAATTCTCTAATGTAAAGGAAAAAAATCACGAGACAATTCTGATCAAATTTATTATAATAAAATAGAATTTACAATACTCAAATTTATGTTCAAAACTTGAGGGGAGTTGCTGGTTACAGTCTCCGTTGGGACTTGCATCCGGACGAATGGGGGCTTTCAGTCATTTCCTCCTCACATTATGATGAAATGTGAGAAAGGTCCCTAGTATAATTTCCAAATGAAAAATTCTTTAGAGCATCCACTATTGAGAGCATCCATTGCACTCATAAGTAATGCTTAGAAGAAATTGACCAATTTGTCCTTAAACATTGCTCTTGAGTGCAATGGATATTTTCAAATAATGGATGTTCTCTAGCATTGCTCTTTCCAAATTCTTAGATCCCTCGACATTTGCATCTGCCGTTCCAGAACCATCTCTGATCTCACTCTTCCCTCCAACGTCTCCCTCTCTCACTTCCCTTCATCCTCCCGCAACAGCAAGCTCATCGGCACTCACTCTTCACTTCAACATCTCCCTCTCTCACTTCCCTTCCTCCTCGTGCAACTGCAAGCTCATCGGCGCTAAATACTTCTGCTCTTGTACGAGTCCACGAACGGCAAAATAAATGAGACTAATGAGTTTTGCCCCCCAAGGACTCGGATGGCCACTTTTGCCGCTACCTAGCCTTGCGCGACCTAGATTTTCTTGTCAAATTCGAGTTCCGGCATCTTGCTCATCTCCTTCACCGCCGACTTCATGCTCATTTGGTGGAAAGAAGTTGACGTGTGCGATTCAATTGAGAGAAATTAAGAATTGACGGGCAGCTTCAAAGATATGGTTCGAACAAAGTATGTTTTTAATAGAATTGTTAGTTTACTAGCTTGAGTCTGGAAGATATTAAGGCTAAGATAAGAAATGTGTAGTGGTATAAGCAAACAATACAGTTCCACCATTTGTATTCTTCCAGATCTTCTAGTTGAAGATAAATTTTCTTTCACTAAACCCCAATTACCCATACCAATTCCCCATACCCAAATGCCCAGAGCAGAGAAAAATAATACATTATGCACGAGAAACGAGAATTTGAAATGGTGATCGAATAATATTTAAGCAATTTGATCTGGATCGTGTGAGCAAGATGCAAATATATACAGTAAACAACTCATGATTTCTAATGTATTGAACTACAAAAATATTCCTGAACATCTTCACATCAAGGCTCGTATTTTTTTTTTTAAAAAGTATCCCAAATTTTTCACTAATAATCCCGGCAAAAGCACAACCCGAGTTCGACATGGTTGAACCGTATCTCATATAATGAGTTCTCTGCCAACAAGCGTTGATCAGATGATCTTCAATGCAATATGACAATCGTTGAAAGGGAACTCGTTTAGGGCTCAGGAGGAAGGGAACTATTGCATGAAGGGAATGGAGGGCTCAGTGGGACGGAAACGGACAAAGCTCGGGAGGGAGGGAATGAACTCAAGAGGAAGGGGTAAGGGAAAGTGAGGAAGGAGAAAGAAGGGGCTCATAAGTCATGATTTCAGATCCAGACGATGTCATGCTGAGCTGATTATCCTTAGTGAAACGATTCGTTTAAGCCACATAAGGAGTGCGCGGGCAGTCCTCAAATATAGAACTTCTCAAACTTGAGTTGTCAATAAATTGAGAGATACAATAACCAACAATTTTTAAGAAAATAATAATCTCACTTTAAACTACCAATTTGATAATGTCTATATGATTCCCAATTTGAATACTATAACTCATTAAAATATTCAAAAAATATGTAAAAAAATCTCCAATTTGATCTGTAGAGAGAAATACTTAAATAAAATCTACACTTAAAAATTAATTTTTCTTTTTCTCTTGCTGCCGCCGCCGCCTCTTTCTCCAACCTTTTTATTTTCTGTTCTTTTTCACTCACGCACACAGCGGTCATAAGTCCCCCTTATCTCAATTGTTTTATAATGGGTTTAAGTGAACTCATGGGCTGACATGTGGGCTGGATGCCCTTAACACATGTTTTGGGCTGCATCAGTTACAGCAAGGCCAAAATTCGAATACTTAGCATTGAAGTTGGAGCCCAGAAGTATATTAGAACATTTTGATTGAATTGTCCAAAATTATAAATCACATGATGTTGCAGTGCTAGTACAGATATTCTAAACCTCTTGCTGCATCAAGAGCAATTTCCATCCGCCTATGCCAAGTTAGTGCCGAACTACGAGAAGGTCCATGCAATTGAATTTCCAAAGAACCATTTTGCATGAATTCATAGACAATAAATCTAGTCTTGCAATGAATGCAGCAACCCAGAAGAGAGATTTTATTTGAATTCCCACTTCAGGTGTCAACATCTAATTTGATGGTATAAACAGGTAAATTATACTGCATCTTGTAGCTTGTGGATTATATTAATATATATGTGATGGGTAGCCTTTGATTGTAAAGATGCATCATTTCATTTTATAAGCTCGATTGAAAATTTAATAATTGAATATTTAGCTAGATATATGGGATATTTGTTTTCCATACGATATATTGAAAAATAAGAAGAAAAATCCGGTTCAGTAGCTTGACATAAGACATATATTTAAAAAATAAAAAATAAAAAACTTTTATTCCTTAAATATATGATGTAAAACTATTGGAAAAAATAATTCTTATAAAAATTATCCCTAATAAAAAAAATCTTAATTACATGGTTACAAGAAAATGACTTTTCGGATTTTCAAGATGTGGACGTATTACGCCTTTCACTCTTCAAGTTGAGATTTTTATCATGCTTGAAAACTCAACAGTAAATTAGTGTTTTTTAAGGTCTTTATTTGTTCGAACTAAAAGAAATTTAAAATTATAGGTTAAAAATAAAAATAAAAATATAAAATATCATGTCTTTAATAAATGAATTTGAATACAAATTACAAACTAATTTACCATTTAAAAAAAAACTAATTTAGTTATTGACATTTTTAACCCCATGGTCAGAATTGCTAACCTGGGAAATTAAAATATATATATTCGGTATTGGGATGGTGAACGGTCTATACGGTGTTTCCACAATTTTTGTTTTTATAGAATCTGAATTACTCATTTGATATTAGTCTAATTTTCAAAACACCAAAATCGTGGAATTGAATTTTGATTTTTGATTTTTTTAACTTGGCCGAAGTATTTCCACTCCTAAACTTAAAAAGTCATCCATATGAAATAATAAAGAAACGCCACCAGACTCAAACGCGTCTTTTCCATGCATGGAAGGAGTTAGGACATCATGTCATCAATGATCTAACATTGTACAATTACACGCGCTTTATTTCGACCGCTCCTCTCTGTTGACTACGCCCTTCTCTTTCAGTTTCAATCCCTCTCTTCCTCTCTTGGGTTTCCAAATCCGAATGGTGTTTGGTCGCCTATCACCCAATCGACTCAGATCCACAGGCTCATAGGCTTTTATCTTCGTCAACCGCCATTAATTCCATCGCCTCGATGATTGTTTGCAGGTTCCAATGAGAATTCCGTTCTTTCTATCGATTTTCTTGATACCCATATGCTCAATTTTGCCTGGCTTCTCTATCTTTCTCGTCTCTGGCCAATGTTTGGACGATCAGAAAGCCTTGTTGCTTCGATTGAACAACAGCCTCGAATTCGATATAGCTTCATCCATAAAACTGAGATACTGGAATGAGAGTTCCGCTTGCTGTCTGTGGCCAGGTGTAAGTTGCAGCAGCGAAGGACGTGTTACTGGACTCGACCTGAGCAGTGAATCCATCTCGGGTGGACTTGACAATTCGAGCAGCCTCTTCAGTCTTCGGTACCTCCAGAACCTAAGTTTGGCATATAACAAATTCAACCATTCTCGGATTCCGTCCGGGTTTGGCAAATTGACGAATTTGAGTCATTTGAACCTATCAAATGCTGGCTTTTCAGGTCAGATTCCGATTGAGCTTACGCGTTTGAGAAGGTTGGTTATTCTTGATATATCTACCCTTCCCTTCCTCGAAACTCCTCCCCTAAAACTGGAGAACCCAAATTTGAGGATGTTGGTTCGGAATTTTACGGAGCTTATAGACCTTCATCTCGATGGGGTAAACATCTTAGAACAAGGGAACGAGTGGTGTGGGGCTTTATCATCATCACTGACAAATTTGAGGGTCTTAAGCTTGTCAAATTGCAATCTTTCAGGCCCTTTGAATCCCTCCTTATTAAAACTTCAGTACCTCTCAAGTATTCGTCTAGATAACAACAACTTGTCTGCTGCAGTACCAGAGTTCTTCGCAAATTTCACAAATTTGACCTCCTTGCATCTCAGTTCTAGTGGGTTGGTTGACACATTTCCAGAAAAGATCTTCCAGGTGCTTACATTAGAGGTTCTTGACTTGTCTAATAATGCACGACTTTATGGTTCCTTGCCAGCTTTTCTTCAGAATGGGAATCTTCAAACTCTGGCACTTAGCCACACAAATTTCTCGGGGACGTTGCCGCGTTCTATCGGTAACCTTACCATGTTGTCTAGAATGGATATTTCAAGTTGCAGTTTCAGCGGATCAATTCCAACTACAATGGCCAATCTTACCCAATTGCATTATTTGGACATGTCGTCCAACAATTTCACTGGACCGATTCCATCCTTCAGCAATGCCAAGAATCTGACGCACATAAACCTTTCTCATAATGATTTAACAGGTCAGATTACATCTACTCAGTGGCAAGAGCTGAAGAGTCTGGTAAACCTTGACTTGCGTTACAATTCACTGAATGGGAACATTCCAGTTTCTCTGTTTTCCCATTTATCATTGCAGATTCTACAACTTTCCAACAATCAATTTACTGGTCAACTAAATCTATTCTCCAACATTTCTTTTAATGTACTTAACATCCTTGATTTGAGCAGCAACAATTTGGAAGGGCCAATCCCTATGTCTCTCTTTAATCTTCGAGGTCTTAAGATCCTTTCACTTTCTTCAAATAACTTCAATGGTTCTTTCAAGCTAAATATGATCGAGCAGTTGAGAAGTATTTCCAGTCTTGATCTTTCCTACAACAACTTATCTATTGACTATGATAGAATTGATTCTCGGGCCCCCTCCTTTCCCAACATCACCACGTTAAAATTGGCTTCGAGCAAGTTGAAAGTATTTCCTGATTTTTTGAGAAACCATTCCAAAGTAATAATTCTAGACCTTTCAGAGAACGAGATTGGTGGCGAGATACCTAACTGGATATGGAAACTGTCTTTTCTTCAGCAGTTAAATCTTTCTTTTAACAATTTTGTGACTCTAGAAGGATCTTCACTCAATATTTCTTCTCTGAGTATCCTGGACGTACATTGCAACCGACTCCAAGGGCAACTCCCAGTTCTTCCACCATTTGCCACGTATTTGGATTTCTCAAGGAATTATTTCAGCTCTGTCATACCAGATAACATTGGTAATGTCCTTCCATACGCTTATTTCTTCTCTCTTTCAAGCAATAAATTCAAAGGGAGCATACCTGAATCAATCTGCAATGCAACATTCCTCCAAGTTCTAGATCTGTCTAATAATTTCTTCAGTGGCACGATTCCGGAATGTTTGGTTGGGATGAGTAAGACTCTTGGGGTGCTGAATCTAGGGAGAAACAATCTCAGGGGCAAAATTTCTGATACATTTTCAGACAATTGTGAATTGCAAACTTTAGATCTTAATGGAAACCAACTTGTAGGGGAGATACCCAAGTCTCTGGAAAATTGCACAAGGTTGGAGGTCTTGAATATTGGTAACAACCACATTAAGGGTATCTTCCCGTGTCACTTGAAGGATGCATCCGTATTGCGTGTCCTTGTTTTGCGCTCTAATAACTTTAGCGGGTCCCTTGGTTGTTTCGGGCAAAATATCACTTGGCCAATGCTTCAAATTTTGGATGTAGCCATGAACAATTTCACTGGTAAGCTTCCAATAAAATGCTTTTATACTTGGAAGGCTATGTTGAAAAGTGAAGATGATGCCGAATCAAAGCTCAATCACCTTCGATTTAAAGTCCTGAAATTTGGAAACTTTTATTATCAAGATGCAGTCACAGTTACTGTTAAAGGTCAAAGTATGGAATTTGTGAAGATTCTAACGCTTTTCACCTCGATTGACGTTTCCTGCAACAATCTGGAGGGGCCAATACCAGAAGCATTTGGTGGACTTTCAGCACTATACGTTCTAAACTTGTCGCATAATGCTCTTTCAGGACAAATCCCAAAATCTCTGGCTTACTTGACACAGTTGGAGTCATTGGATTTTTCAAGCAATAAGCTTACAGGGGAGATTCCTATACAACTTGCAGAAAATCTTAATTTCCTTTCAGCCCTAAACCTCTCATTCAATCAACTGGTAGGGCCGATTCCGCATATCAAACAGTTCGGTACTTTCTCAGAAAGTTCATACATAGGAAACAAAGGATTATGTGGCTTTCCTCTCGAGAATTGCAATGCTGGAGGGACAGTAGCACCAAAATCAACATCATATATGCTGATTGGATTTGATTGGCAGTTCATACTGACTGGGCTTGGCTTTGGGGTAGGAGCAGCATTGTTTGTTGCTCCGCTGATGTTTTGGGAGAAAGGAAGAAGATGGTACAACGAAAGCACTGATAAAATTAGTCTGGTGATTCTTACAATGATAGGATTGTCTTACACGGGCAGCAAAGATGGCAAGCTTGAGGCAGAGGAAGACACTGAAGATGACAGCATAGAAGACTATGATGATGAAGATGAAACGGAAGATGAAGAATTTCGAGGGCGATACTGTGTTTTTTGTTCTAAACTTGACATTAGTAGGAAGAGGGTCATCCACGACCCTAAATGTATATGCCGTAGCTCACCTATGATATCCTCCTCTTCCTCTACATCCTCGTCTTCTTCATAGCTGCTTGTGCCATCAAACTACATCTTTCTTCTCTCTCTTTCTCTCTTTTTTTTTTGTTTTTGTCTTTTGTGGCTCTTGTTTTATCCATAGAATTCATGTTTTTTGTATATACCTACAGAATTATTGACGCCAAGAGAGAGAGGATTATTAGATGATTCAAACATGTAATTAAGTAGCCCTTTCAGTTTAGAAGTAGTCTCCTTTTGACGTAACGTGAGCATGGGTGTTTCTTTCCTGGTATGATATGGAAAGAAAGCATGGGAGAGGCGTGTGGAAAATCTTTCAGGAACTCATCAAACAGGTGGGCGACACATAAAACTTGTAAAGAAAACAGAAGCACTTTGTAGCATGCATGCCTGAGTACATACAATGCTGAGGAACACCAGAAGTGCAACCTTCTTGTATGCCTCGCGTGCCCGTTTGAAGTCTGTGGCCCTTTTGATGGTTCAAGGTTGCTATATGAACTGTATGTGTATCGTTTATAAGATCAAAAGGTCTGTGGTTAAGTTCTAAGGACTGGACCAAATCAAATGTCATAAGCATTAAGCATCTCTGAAACGCACTCGGGGGGAGAGCAATAAAATTATAGATGCCAAATATTAAGGATTGTGAATGAAATCCCACCACGTGATAAGCCGATGACTCTTATACACACCATTATGGTACGACACCCGAACGTATAAAATGTACTAATTACACTTGGGTTAAAAAGTAGATTCTCGAAAACAACATATTATAATTAGAAAATGAAAAGAAAGGGCTGCCCCTGAGTGGTGTATCCAATTATTTAAATATGTTTTTTGTAAATTTATTCAATTATTTAAATTAATAATTAGTGAACTCATAATAAATAATCAAAATATCAATTTTAGGAAAGTTCTCTCTCTCACTATCTTACTGGTGGTGTATCCAACAGGTTGACACACGATGTTTTTTTTTGCTTGGACATATCATATAGAATGTATACATGACCCGGCCTCCCGGTTTTACCCATCCACAATTCCCAAACCATGTGTGCAAGTTTTGCAAGTCTCTGTAGTCTAATCTTCTCCCTTGGAGTGCGAAGTAACAACACACTCTGGCTCGCTCGAGTGGTAAAGGTGAGTATCATGCTCTTACTAACTTTACTGCTGAATCGGTTTGGTTTCAATCCTTACTTTGTGAGCTTGGAGTTTATACAAGCATATAGAACTCAACTTCCATTTTCTTTGAGAGAAAATGATATTTGACACTCTAATTGACATTCGGTTCTTATCGAGCAAGGATCATATCGTTGACATCTTATGGGGGCTGTTAAAGAATTATCTGATAACGCATACAAGTATCTGATAAAAGACAAAGCCCAGCAATAACTAGAGAGAGAAATTTTCTTAATTTGATTGATCCCCAATATTTACATGATTGTATTTGTATATTATTTTAAAACAATGGAAGTCACACCTCTTTATTATTTATTCATCCTCATAAGGTTGAGGAAAAGCCGTGGAACAAATAAAGAACATGACCCTCCCGAAAAAAACCGTAGTACCAGAAAAATCACTTACGAACATCTAAATCCAGAAATAAAATCTCTAACCGTAACACAATTAAGATCAGATGAAAGAGCACCCTACCTATCCACTTTCATCGATGCCCGAAGAACATGAGGAAGCTCACCACTAGCAGTCCAAGTCTTGCATACACCAGCAGCCCCCAAACGAGCAAAACCGTCAGCCAGAAAGTTACATTCCCTGCAAATATGTTTTGAGACCATAACAGATCCTATCTAACAGTTGAAGCAGTTCCTCCCAATAATCCTCCAAGTACCACAAACCACACCTTCTCTTCCTTATCCAATCAAACACTAATATGGAATCCATCTCAATTTCCACCTGCTGCAGCCCAAGAAAATGAACCATCCAAAGGCCTTGCATTAATCTCCCATTAATCTCATAAACTCATCAAAATTGTTCGTTTTGAGTGCCCGTGAAAGTAGCAAAACTGGCAATCAGCTCACCTCTTTGATCACGTATAGCACCTCCCTTCCCTAACATAACTAGGTTACCTAAAGAGCTTCCATCAACATTGTGTTTTAACCACTCAATTGAAGGAGGCATCCATTGAACTACCTGTATAGGAGCATGCTTTCTTGGTTTAATTGGTAGCATCAAAAGCTTCAGAATTTTCTCATCATATCGACTTAATTCTGCATTTCCTTTAATCTTTACTTCCACGACCACCAACCACTATTTAATAGAACCCCAAACGGCCTGCACATATTCATAAGTGCCCTCCATTTGCGCCTTACATCGACGCCACGAAAGCCTCCAAGTTATAATAGACGGTAAGAGTCCAATAAGTTGTCCCACCTGATTTGAATGCATAGCACGGCTATACCAACATTCCAGTTTTTTACTCCAAGATCGACCTTTCATAACTGGCATCCCCTTGTAAAGAGCAATAGCACCATACCTGTTTGGCAAAAGTCCTCGAAGAAAGAACATGATTTTGATCCCCATAACCCCCTGAATTACAGCAATCACACTTAGAGGATAGAGTGATCCCAGCTCGACGTATTCGATCATCTACTAAAAGGTAGCCATGCATGGCCTTCCACATAAGGGTTGACATTTTCCACATAAGGATCATCTACTAATAGTGGATGCGCAGGATGCCACATCCACTATATTCAAGCTACTTATCATGCCTAAAAGACATCTTCCCTTCCTTAGGTGCACAAACACGGACGCAGTCCAATGCACTACATGTAGACAAAGAGCCTTGAGCATTCAGTAACCATATCAAAACGGTGGGCAATGCTACATACATTCCAACTCCTCCATTATTTGATTTGCCCCTGCTTTCATTTTGCCCAACTCCTCCATTATTTTATCTGACTTTTCCCCTCAAACCAATCTGTCAAAAACCTTTAAGTTCCAACCACTAGAAGTTTTACAGTTAGCCAAAAGTAAGTTTGGTAATTCACTTACTTGTTGCTGATCAATAATCGGTCCCTCTCTGAGCTACTTATCATGCCTAAAAGACACCTTCCCTTCCTTAATTTTTCACTGTGGATTTCGAAGCACAACAAGAATGTTCTTCATCAACAATTTCTAGAATTTTGATCCCTTTCTAGAACCGACCAAGGTAATATGTTTCTACCAACATATTTAAACAAGAAAATTGAGACCAAATCGATTTACCGGTTTTTTTGGTTGGTGACCACATGTCTAAGAGTGGTATCTCCCCAAATTTATTGAAAATCACCCTTACTTGTGGTGGAGAAATACCATGATAACAAGAAAAAAAATAAAAAATAACTAAAATAACTCTCCCAAAACAAACAAATACACCTGAAAAAACAGCCAAATACCCACAAAACAACCAATAAAAAAACCCAAACTGAACAATCAAGAGACACAAATATCTACCAATCCCACCCAATCCATTCTATACCAATCCATGGACCTCACGAGGCAAACGACACCCCTCCCTAATCATATTATTCTCCTCCAAAGCACCCTTCCTAGCCAAAACATTAGTAACCTTATCAAGGGGCGGCTCAATACAAATTGGGCCTAAGAAGAAATTTAAGTGAGCAAATTTAAATTTTAATATAATAAAATATAAATTATTATATTAAATATTTTAAAAATTTTATTAAAATGTGGATTTATTTAAAATATTTAAATAAAACTTTTTGATTGTATAATTAATATAACAATTAAAAATAAGGCTTTATTGTAAATATTGTGCCTCAATTTAGCAAGATCATAGAAAAGTTTATTTAAAATTATAAATTATTCACTGAAATAAATATTAAATTTAATTATCATGGGCACTTCCACATTTTTTTTTATAGGTAAAAACTTTTATTAATGAGAATAGATAAAGTCCATGGACACAAGGGGTGTACACAAGAGAAGAAAATATAGAAACAAGAAAATCATAAAAATCTAAACCATTGCAACACATAAAAAATAAAAAAATAAAAAAATATTTAATGAAATAGTTTTTATATATCTTTAAAAAAATTATTAAAAAAATATTTTTAATTTTAATTTTGGAGGCCTTACACAAGGTAGGGCCTTAGGCAATAGGCTAATTGGCTTAATGCTTGAGCCGGTCTTGACCTTATTCCCCTCTCTAAAAGAATGTTTAATAGAATAATCAAATTCTTCCAACAAAATGGACAATTCATCCCAAAAGTCCCAGAGATACTAAACTGTACAGGATTTATTTAAAGGGCAGTGCTAGATACCCCTTTAAAACTCATCCCGTTTCTATCCCGTTATGGGTTTTTATGTTTTTATTTTTTTACATTATTTTTGAATAAATATTTTTAAATAATATTATGATTTTTTTAAATTTTTAAAAAATATTTTAAAATACTAAAAAAATTATGTAAAAAAAAAAGATTTTTTTAACATGATTTTTTTAACATCTTAAAATATTTTTTAAAAATATAAAAAAATCATAACATTATTTAAAAATATTTATTCAAAAATTATGTTAAAAAAAAAACTAAAAAAATAAATAAAAACCCAAAACGGGATAGGAAGGGGATGAAATTCAAAGGGATAAATAGCATTTTCCTTATTTAAAATCCAATTAACCACCACTAATGAATCACTTTCAATATCAATGGATGAGAAACCCAATTCTTTATACCTTCTAAGACCTTCAATAATCGCTCGGATCTCGGCTTTGTTATTAGAACAAACTCCAAAATGTTTAAAGAATGCAAAAATTAAATCTCCACGACTATCTCTCAAAAAACCACCCCCTCCACCTGGTCCCGAATTCCCAAGGCTGCTCCCATCAAGATTAAGTTTTAATCTACCCCGGGGAGGTTTAACCCATCGAACAACTTGATCTCTCGCGGTAGACCAATATTTACTCCAAGTCGAGAAAGAAGTAACATATCCTGCGCCGGCAACTTCTTTACTTTACTCACCTTATTGGACAACGACTTAATCCAATATAAGATAGAAGCAACAATCACATCAACAGACTCATTTTTTGGTTCCATCCTAGCCAAACAACGTCTACGCCACAAACGCCAAATAACCACAATTAGTAACAGGTTGAACACAAACCCCATTTGACTTTGCCGAGAAGAATTTCATGAAATTTTCATATGAAGCAAAGATTGCACCTCTTGTAGACTACGAAGTCCAATATACCTCCCTCAAAAATTGGCCTACACAGTTCATCCCATGCTTTCCATTTTCTTTTTGACTTCCCATCTCGAACACCCCAGAAGAATGTGCTCATTAGATTCTTTAGGCGCTTGTCAAGAACCATCTTTGGAGTCGGTAAAATAGAAAGGTTATGTATGGGTATGCCCTGTAGGACATGTTTCAATAAAAGTAATCGAGCATCACTAGACAAAAGTCGGATCTTTCACCCCTCTAGCCAAGACCTCACTTAGCAATCAACCCCTCAAAATGAGTTGCAAGTAGCCTACCTGAGACAATAGAAACTCCCAAATAATGAAAGGAAAAGCATCCTCAGTGAAACCAGTTAGGCAAAGAAGCCTTAGCGTCGAGATCCTGTAACCTACTTGGAAAAAATTAAAGATTTTCTCTTGTTTACCACCTGACCAATCCAAGCTTCATATTTCTTTATCATATTTGGTACCACCCTTAATGATGTTGTTCCTCCATTCACAAAAATGACAATGTCATTTGCATATAATAGGATGGGAGCTCCTCTGGGATGATAAAATGGTGCAATTTTCCCCCAACTTTATTTGTTTTTTAACATTCTAGATCATAATATTTCCCCCATTAGAATCACCCTGGCACAAACCACGTCCACTTTTAAAAAATATTTAGTTATGCCATTTAAAATCATAGAGAACCATGGAGTAATAATACTGTAACACCCCCTTGTCATAGGTTAAATGATGTCACGTAAATTTTCTAAAACTGTTAATACGGCATAAGATTCTTGGTTTAATAAAAAATAAAATAACATTTATTTCATAAAACTAGAGTTCTAATAAAATGCTTTTGAAGAAAAACATTAATTGAAATAACTGAATTTAAACTTGTGTCATAAAAAGACATTTATTTCTAGAAATACTGAAAATTCAAATAACTGCTCAAATGACTCCTGGCCTGTCTACTTTCACTGATCATCTTCCTCACCTGGGTGGTTTTAAAAAATAGGAAATAAACTAAAATGAGTCGACGACTCAGTAAGAAAATTCATCACAATGTAAGATATAACTATAAGAAATTTTTCATAAAATTTATGCTAAAGTCTGAAAACATGATTATATATGCTAATGCTCATGCTGTGCATAACTGAACTATCTGATTTAACTGACTAATTGACTTAAACTGACTGGTCTGGATTAACTGACTAATCTGACTAAACTTATTAACTGATCTAACTAAACTGATTTAGCTGTACTGATTTAACTGAACTGTTCTAACTTAACTGATTTAACTGAACTGTTTTAGCTGAACTGAGTTAACTGAACTGATTTAGCTGAACTGATTGGCCAAACACTTAACCCTGTGTGCAAGGTTGTGTACCGGCCCCACGTCCCGCTGCAGCAAGGGGAGCCGCTGATAGTACTCTAGCATACTATGGTGGACTACGCTTAGGTCCGTGGTTTGCACATCCACCATAATCTGATATGCATTGGTACCATGCATCTAGATGACCATCTGAACTGAACTGATTACTGATATGATTTAACTGGATAACTGATTAATTACTTCCTGACCTGACTGAATTTTATACTTGAATTTAACTTAACTTATGCGACTTATGCGATATGAGATGCATAATTTACATACTAATATAAATAACTTGCTGAATCTGAACATGATGCTGAATGATATTATCGTGTACCGTGCTGTGTTGAATGACATGCTTACATGACGTGAGGGGTATTTGAAAATGGCTATCAAAGAACTAGCTTTACTAATAATATAAACTAATGTGAGAATTCTAGTTTTGTGATCAAATTCGCTTACCTCGTAGCATTGTTTCTTAAATTCTTCCTTCATAACCCATTACCAACTAAGAGAATTAACTCCGTCAACTAATCCGACTTGGGGTGAAGACGTGGCTGGCCCTTTTGCTTACGGTGGCTGCTAGTATGTCGATGTATTCTGGTGTATCCCGGCAGTGGCAAGCGGCAATTTCAGGACTATCCAAGCTACTTCAACGTGGTTTCGTACGTGCAGAAGTTGGGCTATGGCTCACGGTTTTGTTGATATGATGGTGCTCTGTTTTGATGGCTAAAAATAGGGGACTTATACAATGCTTCGGTGGCTGACTGACGGTGGTGGGAGGCTATGGCGCAATGGCTGTGAGGTGAAAAAAAGGTTGTCAGCGATTTCTGTGGCAGTGGGGGGTAAGGTTTGGGTTGGCTGGCGAGAGTGAGTTCTTCCTCTCTGTGCAAGCTGGGTATTTTTCTTATGTGTTTGATCTGTGCTAGTTTCGAGGGATTTATAGACGATGGGGAGGAAATTTTGGTGGCTGCCGAGTGTTGCTTCTTTCACTGTGTAGGAGAATTTCTTGAATGAATTTTTGGAGGGTCACGGCACGAGTTTTATAGACGAGGGAAAGGAGTAAACGTGAATGATTCGGGAGATCAAGGTTTGCAGTTGCTGTTGGATGTGTTTGAAATTTGAGTTTTGAATTTGCTTGTATATCTGAAAAAACTAGAAACGAAGGATGGACGACTAATTTGACAAAGTTTGTTTTTCAGTTAGAATTGTGATTCAATTGGGTTTCAAGAGGGATAAGCGTACGAAAAAGAAGGGAAACATTGCGACTTTACCTGATCTGATCGATTACAAAATAATAGATATATATAAAAGACTACTAATATTAACGAAAATAAAATGCTAATTAATATATATATATATATATATTTTGAAAGGTAGAAATGATGGTAACGTTAATAATACAATAATTGAAATAAAAAAAATGAATAAATAAAAGACTTAATCCCGAATTCAGGGTTGGTATATTACAAATACACTACCTAATAAGCCCACAAAATTTAATCGAGAAACCAAACAACTAGGACTGTTCAACCGGATCCGGATCCGGATATCCGGCCATAACCGGATTCGGACCGGATCTTAAAAAACCGGGCGGTTATCCGCCCGGATTAAATCCGGTTACAATCCGGATAAATAATCGGATCATATCCGGATACCCGGTTTTGAAACCGGATAACCGGATTTTTCTCTTTCTCTCTTAAAATCCGGGTATCCGGATTAACTTTTTTTTTTTTTTTTTTAAATAAGAGTTAAAACTAAAAAAAAAAAAATTGGGAAAAATTATAATATCATTTTTTCCCTGACTATCCCTTTCTTTTCTTTTTGGTATAGTTTAGAAAATGCCTCAAAACTTTAGTCCATAGATTGTAAAAATTAATTAGAAAATGTAAATTAACTATAGATCATGATCATCAGGAGAATGTAAGCCCGCACATAGTGAATAAGTCTGCTAACAATGGATTTGATAAATCAACAAGGGATTTTCTTTTCTCTTCCTTTCATGAATATATTAAAAACTAGGGAAAAAGTAAAGCTAAAACGACACCAAAAAGTATTATATCCTCCTCCTTGAGCTTCCTCTTCTTCCTCTGCCACCTTTGTTTCTTCATCACTGATGGTGACCTTTTTACCAGCTTCAGAATCTCAATAATCTGCACAAATAAAGGATATTTGTAATCCTCATAGAAAGAAACTTTAGGAGAGATCAAATTGACTCTGAACCATATAATTGTCTAAAATATTAATTATGTCACTTTTGGCTATACAGTAATCAAGTGAAAGATTCCAAGTTAAAAAGAGAGAACTGGCACATGGTATCAATATTAGTGTAGCTGGGAAAGGAAAAATTATTGTTAACAAATAAAATATTGAAAATCTAACTGAACATTATAAACACTTACGAGTTAACTTTCCTAAGAAACATGGTCACATGCATTTCATTGTCAATGGGTGAGGTGAGATGTTTCTCTAACCTTAAATATATGAGTAATTTAATATAGGAATATGATGAAGCATCAACAGATAGGATCATAGTAATAAGATTGTATTATTAAAGTTGGAGGTATAATATATTTTGTGGCATTTTCAAGGGAGGAGCTAAAGACAAAAGGGCATGACTCACTTAATGGACAAGTTAAGAGGAATGCAAACCAAGCAAATATTCCATAAGCTGACAGACATTCCCAAAGTATATATTATATTCTCATGCACTACTCAATTCCCTTTGTTTAATTTCACTCATGCCTGGAAAGAACATCTTTCTAATTCTCTTTGTCTAGTAGCAAAATGATGTGCCAAAAGGAATATATCTTCAAAGACATTAAGGAGTACTATTGGATTCTGATGCTAATTACGGATTCACATATTTTAGAGCTTTCCCTTCTTTAAAATCTAGTTTTTAGTTATTTCAATCCGTGATTGACAAGAAAAATCAAAGGTTTTAATCTGAAAATACAGGGGATAAAGCATCACAGTCGTGGAAGAACATTCATAAAAGCATCACAGGGACAACACAACTCAATATTTGAACATCCCAACAAAATAACATATAAATCACATATTAATAAACAATGAGCAACTCAAGCACGGGAGGATATTCACATAGGCATCATATGGGTAGAACAAGGACATTACCGAATGTCAACAAAATTATAAAGAAAAAAAAAACTCATCAAAGAGTCCAAGTAACAGAGGGATAACAATACTCATGCTTTAAAAATCACATCACATTATGTCAAAAAATTCAAACCCTAGCATTTGAGTTCGAGATCATGGTTAGACCAAAATAGGGTGATCTATTTGGCCATATGGGTAAAGAATAGATTATCCAAACCGATATGTAGAAATATAATTATGCAAATTAAGAAGCAATCCTTTACATAATACGAGAGAGAGAGAGAGAGAGAGAGAGAGAGTAACATACCTTCGATTTCGAAGACTCGCAATCGGAGACTTAGGGTTTTGAGAGAGGAGATCGAGAGTTGAGATCGAGAGAGTTGAGAGGCTGGTTTCGAGAGAGTTGAGAGGCGCTTAGGGTTTTGAGAGAGGAGATCGAGAGTTGAGATCGACAAAGGAGATCGAGAGTAATGAGATCGAGATCGACAGAGGAGATTGAGAGAGTTGAGACTTGAGAAAGCTGGTTTTGAGACAAAGGAGACTGGGTTTGGGAGAAATGAAAGGGTTCGGAGGTTTTTGTTGGATCCGGTTACGGATAACCGGATTTTAATCCGGATCCGTAAGTGGATCCGGGCGGATATTGAAATTTAAATATCCGCCCGGATTTAACCCGGGTGGATATCCGCCCTATTATCTGGTTTTCCGGTTTTATAACCGGATTCGGAAAGAGCCCGGATCCGAATGAACAGTCCTACAAAAGACCTTAAGATATGCATGAGAAATTTCCAATCAATACTATCATAAACTTTTGTCATATCAATCTTCATCACTACATTTCCCTGTTGACTTCTTATTTAAAAACATGTATCATTTCTTGTGTGAGATTAATATTTTCAAAGATGCCCAACCCTTAATAAAGACACATTGTTCCAGCAAAATAATTTTGGCTAAAATTGGAGACAAACGATTAGCCAAGTTTTTTAAGCATACCTGGTAAAACACTTGGCACAAGCCTATGGGCAAATAAATATAAATATCATACTCTTTATATATGGTTTGATGATTATCCATACTCTTTATACTCTATAAATATAATACGAATGCTCTCTCTCTACTTCAGAGAGTTTTTTCGAACAATACACTTCAATTGAGTGTACTGTTATTGTAACGCCCCGGTCCCGGAGGGGTCTGAGAGTTACTACTTATCACCAATACTCACATTCAACACTATAATTATAGACTCCAAATTTCCAAAAATCATATAAAACTTGGTTTAAAAATCACTTTCCTCAATATCACCAATTCTAGAAATGCTAAGTCACCAGACTACAATAATATTTTCTTACTAAACTTTATCAATGTTCAAATAAATTCTCTATACTTAATCAACCATTCTTAAGTCATCTCACCCAAATGCTTCGTAAACAAATCCTTGGCTGAAATATCCACTCTCATCTGAAAAATATTCAGAGATAAGGGGTGAGTTTAACCACAACTCAGTAAGCAGAGAACATATACAAGAGTGCAAACATGAGCATTTTCCAAAATACAATATGCAGAGCAAAATATTCTTAAATTATTAATATGCAGAACAAAACACATTTTTTTTTCTAAACGTAACAAAGCGACAATTTTTAAATCATATAAAATACAGAGTACTTTAGCATAACAAAACTGAGCATCATCATCATATCAAAACAGAGCATCTTATAGAGAAGAGACCATGTTTAACCCCCGTGGTAGGGTTGTGCTAATCCCGATGGCCAAACCAGGCAGAGACAGAGGTGAAATATTCCCTTAATCATTCTCGGAGTCCCGAGTGTGCACACAGAAAAGTCCACAATAAACCACTTTGTTTCCAAAATGTGTGCATTCAGAGACAGAGAAGTTGGTACCAACCCAAACAGAGCAGAGACAGAGCAGAGCAGAGCAAAGCAGAAATAGAGTCAGATACAAACCAGAATATCATGCCAAAGGTTTTCAGAGTCACACTAAAATAACATATAGTTCCGGAATATTTTCAGAATCCTTGTTATGTAGATAAAACAGAGTCAGGGTATCTCTATAAAATTAATGCACAATTTTTCAGATAATCAATATCGCTCTTTTTCGCATTTTCAGAAACACATGACAAAAACTAAGCTCATGTCTACACAATGCATGATAGAAATATTTTTCTTTCTTTCATATAAGCTTTATGAGTAATAAAAGGAATAACTGAGGTTGGTTTTTCTCAAGTTCTCATTTCATAACAAAACATGCATAAATTTTCAGAAAGTCAACCTCAGTCTATATTTGGTGCAAAGTCAAGCATAGGAACCCCGCTTACCTGAATCTTTTAGCTTTTCAAAAATATCCCCAACAAAGTTACACAAACTCAATCATCACCTATAAGATAATCGCGTACTTTCATAAATTTTTCAATTGATCACCAACCTCGAAAATGTAACCTGAGATATAGAAGCCAAAATCTTATCTTAATAATAAGAGTCCCCGAATCTTGAATATAACTCTTAATAATTGAATTTATCAAAATCCTCCAAAACTCTAAAATTCTCCAATACCTCAATTTTCGCTAGAAAAATATTTAAATACTAAATCGTCGTTAAAATGAAAATATTACCGGACCCAAAATAAATTTAGAACTCAAGCACAAAATGATATAGAACCCGAATTCACCTCAAAAGCATTAACTAAAATAAAAGTTTTTCTTCAAAAGGTTCAGAGAATGAAGTTTGGTTATTTCTAAAAAATAATAATATTACCCATAATATGTTTCAAATATTTATTTATTTGCTTTATAAGCTATACATATTTAAATAAAAAATTTCATAAAAAAGAAATCTAGATTTAATAGGAAACCCGCGCAGTGTGTTTCAATAAATAAACAAATAGGTCATGCATGGTCTCAACAGAGAAAACAGAGAATAAGAAAAAGAACAAATAAGATTTATTCTTCTAGGTTTATCCATGCGACAAAAATAAACCCACCGAGTGAAACGAAAACTTGAGACAAAGATGATGAGATCGACACTGGGTGGACATCTACGGCGGCGAGGCGGGGTGTAGAAGCATCTTACTGTGTGAGAACAAGGAGAAACGGAAATGCAAAATAGTCGGGAGAGGCTCGTCGTGGCTTACCGGAAGGGTACGACGGCATGAAGTGAAGAAGAAGTGTTTGGCGGTGCTATCTGTGCAGGTGGTGAACAACGGGACGGGGTGGCGATGTGGCTCAAGATGGGAAATCCTTCCCCTGTTTCGGTGGTGCGAAAATAGAGCACCAAATCCAGATTTTTGGGTGGCTAAACGCGGAGGGGATCAAGGGTTACGGTGGTGGTGTTTTCTTCTGGGTGGTTTCGGTCGTCCGGCAACGCTTTGAGGGTGGCGAAAGCACAGGCCACGGTGTAAGCGGCATTGCTCCGTTTCCAAGGATTAAAAACAGAGGACTGTTCGACGGTGGTTTATGCGAGAAGGAATGGCTACAACATGAAGGGCAAGGCTTAGGTGGTGGTTGTTTATGGTGGCAGAAAGATGGTGCTAGTCGTGGTGGTGCAGAAACCTGGCAAGGGGTGCGGTGGTGATGTTTCTAAAAGCACGCGATGTGTATATTTATAAGATGATAAGAAACCCTAGTGACAATAAAGGAAGAGAAGAAATGCTACGTGAAACAGAGGCTATACGTGAGTTGTTGCCATGATATCCGTGGGATGGGAACGTGCATAGGGAGAAACATGCATGCAGGATGTGGAAACCTGCTTATTTAAAGCAACAAAATCTTTAAAATAATATATATATATACATATATATATCTATTTGTCTAAAAAAATTTGTCTAAAAAGATTTTTTGTCTATAAATATATATATAAATACACACACGAATAAGATAAATAATAATAATAATAATAAAATCAATTTGTCTAAAAAAATTTCTCGACCCATAAAAAGATTTTTAATAATCATCAAATCGAATGAGAAAAGACAAAATTTACTAATACAACAATTTTACACTCGTGGTCAATTTTAAAAAAATCTTTGAATATCAAAAATGAGTTTTTACTTAAATAAATAATTAATTAAATAACACATTTTAAAAATAATTGTGTCGCTGGAGCCGGGTGTTACAGTTATAGACAAATTATTAGAGACAAGCATTTTAAGGCCTCGTATGATGTTTAGATTGAAATCAAAATATTATATACAAAACTTTTGAAAACCGAAATAGTTTTGGGTATTTGATGCAACAAGAACATTCATGAAAAAAAATTAAATATTAAGGATAATTGAAAGAAGAAAATTAATATTTAATTATATTAATTGAAGAAATGGAAGTGCCCACGACTCGCTCGTAACACTAACGAAATGATCCGCGCGCTGCAGGACCAAATGTATTGAAGGACAATGCCTCCCTGCCTCCCATATGTGCCTATAGCACAATTTCACTTTTTTTCTTTTTCTTTTTAATATTTTTAAAATCTATTTAAATACTTTTTTAAAAAAATATGTAAATTCACAAGAAATTACTTCCCGTATTATTAAATGCAGTAACTAGATGGGAAATTCATAAGCCAATGCATGGAACAGTTTTGAAATTGATTAGCTTTCCATGCATCGCTTTGGCGAGTACGATATATGAATTGCATATGCTTACAATATGATGTTCAGATGAAGGGCGACACTGAATCATTGTGATTTACAGTACTATTCCATTGTCACGCATCCCCTGATCATCAAATAATACTCGCGCGTAACATGCCGTATGACAGCTTCTGCTTTTCTGGGAACCATCAGATTACCAAACCACAACACCAACAAGCACTTAAGGGACCATAGATCAACGATAGTATTTCACATAAGGATCCAAAGACAAGGTCTGTTGAGATTGGAAGCAGGAATTCGGCCCGAGTACTGGTGTTGATGGTACCTCTTTCTCCGCTAAACAGTTTTGTGCATTAAAGTTCTGTTGGGAATTAGGAAAAGAAGAAGCAAGGTGTAAGCAAGATGGATCCTCATCGAAAAAGCTGATCATGGTTTGATGAAGCCAAATTTGAGTCTGGAGGAATTTCACGAAGTGAATAGCCTCTTCCAACATTGACACCGTGTCCATCTTCTTCCCACCAGGAACTAAGCTCTGCAACATCTTGAAACGGTCACTAATCTTGTGCCTCCTTTCCTTAGCAGCTACACTTTGTGGATCAGTCGAGAGCTAGCTTTACTCCTCAGCTTCGCTTCCCACCTTTCTTCTTCTCTTTGCTGCTGTTTGGCAGTACTGAAGAAAACTCAGAGCTAGGATTAGCAGTGGGAAAGTTGTCCATTAGCAGCAATAAGACACTTCAAACTCACACACCTCGAGTGTTAGACTCGCAATTGGAACTGAGAAACAAGGCTGATGTTTATTGGATATATTTATAGAGACCAGAATGCTCATATTTTGGTACGTTGAATGAGGATCATGACATATCGTCATTCTGTCAATCTCTGGCGGAGGACACGGATGTGATCTACCGTAGGTGTTAAAACTTTGGTTGAAGGAAAAGAAAATAAAATGAGAAGAATAGTTAATTGTTGAAGCAAGTGAAAGCTGCTCTCATTCAAAAAGAATTAGTTTGTGTCTTTACATGAGTTCCTCTTATACACAACTTAACGAAGTACAAAAATTATTAGTTTGGTATGCAGGGCAGGCTAAGGTTGCTTGTTGTTTTGATGTGCTTTCTGCCATGCAGACATTGTAGAGTGCAAGTTGTAATATCTTTTGTTTTGATCCTGCTATTTTGCTTTATCAGTGTGTTTCCAGGATCCAGTATTTTTGCTCAACTATAGGTCAATATTTAGCTCGAGCAAGACTCAACCCGTAACTTCGCTCGATCCTCGCTCGACATATAGCTCGAGCTAAACTCAACCCGTAACTTCGCTCGACCATCGCTCGACATACCGGTTGAGCGAGATTCCAGGCTTTGAGACTCCTCCTCAAGATGGACATAGAGGTTCAAAATGCCCATCTTGGACAACAAAAACTGGAATGGTGCACTTCCTAATGCCTTAGTGAAAATGTTAGTAATTTGGAATTTTGAGGAAACATGCATGGGGTGAATGACCTTGGCTAACACCTTTTCTCTAACAAAATGACAATCTAACTCAATATGCTGAGTTCTTTCATGAAAAATAGGATTTTTTATAATGTGCAATGCTGACTAGTTATCACAATAAAGACTGACAGGTTTGGTGTGTGTGATACCAAAGTCTTTCAACAAGGAAATCACTCAAACTAATTCACAACTTATTTGAGCCAAGGCTTGATACTTTGCCTCTGCAAAGGAGCGTGATATGGTAGCCTGTTTTTTTGATTTCCATCTGACTAATGAGTTTCCAAGAAAGACACAAAATCCAATCACGAATTTTCTCGTTTCTGGGCAAGCAACCCAGTCTGAATCGCTATATGCCTTGATGTGGAGGTCAGATTGGGAAGGGAGGAGAATTGTGAGATCCCAGATTTACGTGTATTTTTACACGTTATTTTATTTTCGGTGTTAATTATTTTAATTTATTTTAATAATATTATTAGTCATGTTTTAAAGATATTTATTTGATCTATTGATTAGTTAATATTAGTTTTATGTTGTCATTATAATTAAATATTGAGTTACGTTGCTTTTCTTATTAATTTTAATGTGAGTTAATTATTTTAATAATTGGAATTAAATTCCTTTATTTTATTATGTGATTTATTTGATGCGCTTTCTTAATAATAATTAGTGTTCTATAATTAAATTGTCCTTTAAATTAAATTATTTTATTCATTGACTTTAAATATCTTATTTTATTAATATTGAATTGTAGTATTTTATTCGACTTTTATTTAATTTATTGTACTTTTTCTAGTAATCCTATTTTTTTCTTCTTTTTCTTGTTCTCTTTTCCTTATTCTTTTCTTTTCTTCCCTTTTTCTTTTCCTCCCTTGCTTCCCAGGCTACGAGCTCCCCTGTTCTCTCCTCTCTCTCGCCAGCTCTCTTATCTCCACCCAGGGCCGCCGTTGGCCACCCACCGGCGACACCGCCCAGCCCAACCTCACCTTCACATGCCTGCGAGTCCAACAGTACCGGTGGTGTCACCTCCGGCAACCCCACCGCCCCTACACAGCCCCCTACCTGAAATGAGTGTTTTAGCTTCCCTTGTATTTTTCGGTCACCACCGGCCACCCCTTGGCACCGGCGACCTACTAGTAGCCTCCCCTCACTCCGGCGAGCATAACCCAACCTCCGGCACCACCCACGGTAGCCCAAATGTCCCAACCCGAAATGAGTATTTCAAATACCCATACACGGGTTTGCCACCCTAGCGCCGCCGTAGGCCTCACCACCGCCACCAAAAGACCCCTCTTGCTCAGCCGACCAACCCCCTAGCTCAGCTCCTCCATCCACGGCCCCACCTTCCCGGTACAACCGCAAACCCGAAAATGGGTTTTCACCCATTTTGAGCTCGATTCGCCACCTTCTGATGGTTATGCCACCACGCCACCACACCACCACCTTTATGAGATTCCCCACATTTCAAAGAGTATTTCCCTAAATTTTGGTGTCAAACCGAAGTCTAACGGACAAGTGACCGCTACGAGCGCTGTGGAATTACGTCTGCTCAAGGATTTACAATTTTACCCGCTGTAAGTACTTTCCAAACGAGTTTTAGGATTTAAATATATTTTTGGCATCAACATATGTTGTGTTTGGTCATTGTTGGAATTTAGTAATTGTTTGGCTATCTGGTGCATGGTTGTCTGCATTGTGTATTTACGTGCATGTTCATGGAAATATTTGAAAATTGAATTGTTGCATGGTTTCGGATATTCATGTGTTGGAAATGGAAACTGGGTTTTTATTGAGCTTATGAATTTTAATGATTTTTGGCTGAATCATAACGGGGACCGCGATACGTAACGCCCGTTGTGATCAGTGTGTGTGTAGAGCACATAATGGGGACGGCAATACGTAACGCCCATTATGGTCATTATATGTGTAAATCATAATGGGAATGACGATACGTAACGCTTATTATGATTGGCAATGTATGGATGGCATAATGGGGACGACGATACGTAACGCACATTATGGTCATCGGATGTGCATTTCATATCGGGGACGGCGATACGTAACGCCCGGTATGAAATGAATGTGTAGGAATCATATTGGGGACGGCGATACGTAATGCCCATTATGATTAATAGTGTGTGGATGACATAATGGGGACGGCGATACGTAACGCCCGTTATGAAATAAGTGTGAGAATCATAATGGAGACGGCGATACGTAACGCCTATTATGATTGATGATGTGTGTATATCATATCGGAGACGGCGATACGCAACGCCCGGTATGATTGGATTTGTGAATATTATTTTCTGAGAATGATGGATGTTTAGGCCATTTTTTGGGAAAGTGGCGGGTTTTAATTACTGGTTTTACATGGACTATTTTATGAGAAATTGGTTGTGGTTTTAATGGATTTACGTGTATCATTTTCTAGGAAAATGATAGATATTTTTATTGGAGTTTTATTGTGAATAAAATGAGATTTTGGCGTGTGTGGGTATCTTGTTTGTTTTGAGAAAGAGGATTTTTAAGATTCATGCATAAGGTGTTTTGTTCATGTGTGAGATTGTTGTTGTGCATGAATATATTTTATATCTTGGGGTTTGGTTGGGTTGTACTAACCTGCGATGCCATCATGGCATCGTAGATTTTTGGATGCAGACTTTGTGGAAGCTGAGCCTGAGGAGGCGGCTTCGTTGTTGGAGTATTTATTTATAATTTGTTATTTTGGGAAGTGTTTTTCTCATTTTTACAAATATGTATCGGTATGATATAACTTTTGGATGACTGTATTAAATCTCCTATTGGAGAATTTATGTTAAATTAGTTTGTAAAATATTTCTAAAAAATTCTAATACTTAGATAATGATTTTATTATCCGCTGCGACTTATATTTTATGTATGTCACATGTGCACACACGTTTGGTACTTGTCGTTGGGATGTGTGACCCGTATTGTCATCATCCTGACGCCTCGATTCTCGTATTATTTTAAGGGGAATTTGGGGGCGTCACAAGAATAGCTTAGCCTATGGACCCTTTTACATACCTCAAAACTCGATGTGCAGCCTGCATATGGATTTCACTTGGTCTGTCCATAAATTGACTTAATATGCTTACTACATAACTGATGTCGGGCCTTGTGATGGTGAAGTAAATCAGTCTCCCTATGAGCCTTCTGTAGCTTGTAGGATCTTTCAATGAATCTGAGGGTGAGTGTGAGAGTTTGTAGTTCAATTCAATGGGTGTATTTGCAAATTTGCACTCGAGGAGACCTGTAGATTCCAAGACTTCTAGGTTATATTTTCTCTGGCATAAATGGATCCCTGCAGTGGATCTTGCAATTTCTATGCCCAAGAAAAAATTGAGGGCTCCAAGATCTTTGATTCTAAATTGAGAGTTCAGATATGTTTTGACTTGGCTAATGGCTTTGATGTTGGAACTCCCTATGATGATATCATCAACATAGACAAGCAATGTTATGAATCCATCTTCATTGTTTTAAGTAAAAAAGGAGTAATCAAACTTAGAATGTTGGAATCCAATAGAAATAAAGGATTCTAAAAATTTTGACTGTCATTGCCTAGAAGCTTGCTTGAGTCCATAAAGAGATTTGTGGAGCTTGCAAACCATTTTTCCTCCTTACTGTGATAACTAGGAGGCATTTCCATGTATATTTCTTCATCCAATGTTCCATGAAGGAAAGCATTGTGGACATCTAATTGGTAGAGGTGCCAATTGAGGGTAGCAGCCAAGGTAAGGAAAATTCGGACAGTTATAAGCTTGGTAACTAGACTAAAAGTTTCTTGGTAATCAAACCCCTCTCTTTGTGTGTATCTCCCTTTGCTACAAATCTAGCTTTAGGTCTCTCTATGGATGCATCAAATTTAAGCTTGCTTTTATACACGTATTTGCACCCCATTGCCTTCTTTCCTTCAGGCAGCCTAGTTAGAGTCCAGGTTCCATTGCCCTCTGAGGCTTTCAACTCAGCATTCATGGCATCTTGCCAATACTTTGACTTGATAGCTTTTTGATAGGATTGAGGTCCTCAAAAAATAGAGATTGATAGAGCAAAGGATTTGTGTTTGGGAGACAAATTGGTATAGGTGAGGTCCTTATATAAAGGGTGTGAAGTAGACTTAGAATGAGCTAATTGGCAGTGATAGTCATGAAGGTAAGCAGAGGGATTTCATGATCTGTCAGATCTTCTAAGGTGGACAAGTGAGGTGCTTGGAAAGGAAGGTGAAGAAGGGGTATCTAGGTGTTGTTCCATGTTTGGTGAATTAAGATCAGTTATGTTGTTGAGAGTTGGAGTTGAGGGATCAAAGCTTTGGTGTGTGAAAGTTGAGTGTGTTGGTTCTAGTAAGGGAATTGGGAGCACCAGGTTTTGGGTTGGAGCTATGGGTTCAGGAACTTGTTTTTGGAATGGAAAAAGTGATTCTTAGAAGACTACAACTCTCGAGATAAGGCATGTGTGTTCTTGAAAATCATAGACTTTATATCCTTTAATTACAGAAGGGTAGCCTATGAATACAAATTTTTTGGCTCGAGGGTCTAGTTTTTCTTTGTGGTTCTTTACAGTGGAGACAAAGCATAGGCATCCAAAGCCTTTTAGGTGAGAATATGATGGAATAGATGAGAAGATGGTCTCATATGGAGATTTGTTGTTGAGAACAGGAGTTGGGATTCGATTAATGATATGTGCTTCTATCAATACAGCATCTCCCCAAAACTTCAATGGAAGGGATGATTGAAAAAGAAGGAATCTAGCAGTGAAGAGAAGATGTGGGTGTTTTCTTTCTACTACCCCATTTTGTTGAGGGGTGTATACACAAGTCTTTTGGTGCATTATGTCATGCGAGTTATAAAAATCTATCATTTGAAATTCCAACCCGTTATCAAATCTCACTTGTTTAATTTTAGCATTAAATTGAGTTTTACACATGTGAATGAAGTTTTGTAGAACTGTTTTGGTTTCTGATTTGAACTTTATTAGGTAGACCCAAGTTACTGGAGTTTTGTCATCCACAATGGTTAGAAACTATTGGTTACCTTGAATGGATAGTTGGGATAAGGCCCATATGTTAGTGAATTAACTCAAGAGGAAGAAATGTAGAAATGGTACTCAATGGAAATGACTTTCTTTTCTGTTTTGCTAAATGACAGATTGTGCATTGCATGTTGCCATTGCATTTTACATTAGAGTCATGAGATTGAATGATATTCATCCTCTGGTGAGGTACATGTCTTAGTCTAAAATGCCACAAATCAAAATCTAGTGGTTGGCTACAGCTTGAGTCTTCATTGTGAGGAGGTTGGATGTTTTGTCTAGAATTGTTTTGGTTTGTTGAGATGCTTTGAACAGCATGGCATGAAGGGGGTTGATGCTTGAGAAAATAGAGGCCATTTGAGACTTCAGTAAGACCAATCGTCATCCATGAAGACAGGTCCTGGATGAAGCAAAATTTTTGAAGAAAAATGAAACATAGAGGGGAATCCTAGGTTAGCTTGCTAGCATATATGACGTTAAAGCTGAAACTAGGCACATATAAAACATTATTCAAGATGAGTTTGTCTAAGACTTTGCAAGTACCAATGTGTGTGACTTCAGCTTAGGTCTTGTTTGGGAGGTGAACTCGAGTTGGTTTCTTGGAAGCGATACTGGTGAGTAATGAAATGGAGCAGACCATATGGTCTATGGCCCCAGCGTCCAAGATCCACTGTGTGTGTGAGTTTTGATTATGATTTGCAGAATAATCAAGACATGTTTGTGGAGAAATTTCACTTTTGGTGTGAGGGATTGTACCTGTCATGTTGGAAGAGTGGTGAGTTTGGTCATTTGTGGAGGTTGAAAAATTATTGCTGGGTGGATTGGTCGGTGAGTTCCTTTCCTTCAAGTTGAGTTGAGAAGTTTGAGCATTGAAAGAGTTGCAATTTTCTGAATTTGTGCTTGAGTAAGGGAGTGCTTGAAAGGTTTGGACTTAGTGAATTTAAAATTGGATGGAAACCCAACTAGTCGATAGCATTTATCTCTTGTGTGGCCCATTTTTCCACAGTGATAACAAGTGACATCAGTCCTATCTTTCTTCTTGGCTTGTCCATGGTAAGCAACTAGCACATATGATTCATTTGGAGGCATTACAAGGGACCTAGCTTGCCTCAGTCTTTCCTCTTGCAGAACCAAGGAGAAGACTCTATCCAATGAAGGCATGAGTCTCATAAGGATGATTTGTCCCTTAAAAAATTATAGCTATCATTTAGCCCCATCAAGAACTTGAAGATTAAGTCTGTTTGTTGTATTTCTCCCACAAATTCTAAAGTTTTGCAGGTGCACATGCCACATGTACAATGAGGCAGTGGTCTATAGTTATGCAACTCTTCCCAAATTGCATTTAGTTGAGTGAAATAATCACTCATAGATTGTGTTCCTTGAATGATGCCTCCTAGTTGCTACTGCAATTGATAGATGTGCACACTATCAGGTTGTACAAATCTAGCTTTGAGTTTATCCCATACTTCTTTGGCTGAGCTCACATACAATACATTTGATGAAATTTCCTTTGAGATTGAGTTGAGGATCCAAGAGAGAATCAAGTTATTGCAGCAGAGCCATGGGACATATAGGGTGTTGGTGAGTGTAGGGGCCTCAATGGTTCCATCCAAGAAACCAAGTTTTTTTTTATTGAAATGGGCAAAGTGAATGATCGAGTACAAGAGAGGTAATTTGGCCCTATGAGGTGGGGTGTGACCACCACAGTGTTAGCACTATCACTGTGGTGTAAATAGAAGGGGTTGTTGAGGTCTTCTGATGGGGAAGACTGGTTGTGTAGGTGTGCCTCAGCCATGAGAACAATGGGTTATGAATGAAATGTGATGAAGAGGGATATGAGAGGATGAGTTGATGATGAGAATGATGAAGAGCATATCAGACCTGCTCTGATACCATGTTAAAATTTTGGTTGAAGGAAAAGAAAATAAAATGAGAAGAATAGTTTATTGCTGAAGCAAGTGAAAGCTGCTCTCATTCAAAAAGAATTAGTTTGTGTCTTTACATGAGTTCCTCTTACACACAACCAAATACAAAAATTAGAAAGTAAGGGAAAAGCAGTTGCTTTTCTATCACTACTATACAAGACTACTTTTACACTTTACATCAATGCACTGAAACACATAACCATTTTGGTATGAAGGATAGGCTAAGGTTGCTTGTTGTCTTGATGTGCTTTCTACCATGCAGATATTGCAGGGTGCAAGTTGCAATATATTTTGCTTTGATCTTGCTACTGTGATTTATCAGAGTGTCTGCAGGATCCAGTATTCTCGCACAGCTATCGCTCTATATTTAGCTCGAGCGAGACTCAACCCGTAACTTGGCTCGATTCTCGCTTGACATATAACTCAAGCTAGACTCAACCCGTAACTTCGCTCGACCATCGCTCGACTGGTATGTCACTCACGGTTTTTGCTTTTCAGATTGAATTGAGTCACTCATGTAGGCATCCTCTTCTAGTTTAACTAGCCTTGACCTTTAACTAGTCTGCAAGATCGAGTACTAAGGTATTCAATTTGTTTTTATTTTTTATATGATATTCAATTTTTTTTTTAAGTGATCGTTAGTACATTCTTCTTTTTTAAAATATTTAAAAATATTTAAAAAATACATACATGATACAAGTGTGCTTCCATCTAGGAAACAAAAAATAAATTGTACAAAGGGTCAAATCTAGGAAAAAAATCAATAGGCCAAACTAGCATTTTCCATATCTTAATCACATGTGTGCTTCCATCTTAGGACAAAGTTGTTGTGGGACTTTTCAAGTGTACGCCCAATTTCCCAACATTTTAACTTCAAGTGTTATCTGATCATGATTTCCTCTCGTTAGGACTGTAATTGAACCGAGTTTTGACTTGCTAAGCTCGAGCTTGAATTTTTATTTATTCTTTGTCCATGCTTGACTCGATAAACTAAACTTCCAACTCGAGTTCGTTCAATAAACGAGTTTGAGCTCGATTTTTTTTTTTTAATTTTTTGAATAAAATTTAAAAATAAATAAATAAGTTACTAATAAAAAATTAATATTTAATATCTAACTAGTTGATATGTATTCATTATAACAATATGTTATATGTTTATATATATTAATAATAAATACACATAATATGATAATATATACGTATTTCACATGCTTCCCACATACTAATATATGAAATTATTAAATTTTATAAACTAATTATTATACAAATTATAAAACATAACTATGAAGTATATTCATCATATAGATATAAATAATAAGATTACATATTACATATTTAATTATAAAAATGCTATATTGATATTATTAGCAATACATATATATAACATATATATGTGTATATATTATCAATATATAAATGAATTTTAATCGATTCGAGCTAACGAGTCGACTCGAGCATAAATGAACGAGCCTTATCCGAATTGAGTCGAGTTTTGTCGAGTATGTGTCATTTACTAATCAAGCGGGTATCTGCTTTCACGAGTGAGTTTTTTTTTTTTTTCACGAGTCGAGTGTGATTCGAGTTTAACTGATCGAGTATCGAGCGGGCTGTCGAGTAGTTTGATTCATTTACAGCGAGAGGCTCTCACTAAGATCACTAGGGAAGATAAAACTAAGGAACTCAATGTCTCCTCAACTCTTCCTACAAAGGGAATTTTGGGGACAAAGGTTCTTCTACTGTTTTTAGATCGAAGCTTGATCCATTATTTCAAAATGTACCTATATGGTGATAACTAAAGAATTAATAACAAGTACTTACTCGATCCTATTGCTCCTATTAATAACTAAATTACGTATAATAATAAGCACTATATATTAGTATAATAATTTGATATGTTATTATAAACTATTATTTATACATTAGTTATAAATATAATTATACATTAGTTTTTATATATTAGTATTAAAAGTTATTATATTAGCTTATAATATATTAGTCTTAGTAGATGTCTATTATATTATAAGTATATTATTTTGAATACATTGGTGTTTATAACTTTATACATTACTATTACAAGTTATTATAAGTAGATTATTTGGGAGCATTAGCTCATACTTTTAATTAATTTGATTAGTCTTTATGTTATAAATATTATAAGTATATTATTTGGAATACATTGGTGTTTATACATTAGTATTACTACTAATGTTCATTAGTAACTTATAATACATTAGTGTTTATATATTAGTATTACAAAATATTACTTTAGTTTATAATATTAATACTTTAGTATATGTCTATTATATTATAAGTAGATTATTTGTGAATAATAATTAACTCATACTATTATTTCATTTAATTATCAATCTAGGGCTGTAATAGTTTATGACTAGATGAATGGTCTATGTAGTACATATTAGTATTTAACTCTATGTATTTTAGTATATGTCTATATACTATATGTATCTAGTATATGTCTATATACTACATGTATTTAGTATATGTCTATATGTAGGGTTGTAATAATTTTTAGGGTATTACAAATTATTGCATTAGTAACTTTTAATATATTGGTGTTTATATATTAGTATTATAAACTATTAAGACTAATAATTATATAGGTTTATTATATTATGAGTAAATTATTTGGGAACAATAATTAGGTCATATTATTATTTAATTTAATAATCTATCTATATAAGTAATAGTTAAGGTAAAAAAAAGTAATAGTTATACAAAATAAGATATGAAAATACAGATATTTTTACATTTATATGCAAAATATTGGAGTCGAAGTCGGATTTGTAGTCAGAGTCGGAGTCGGAGTCGGATTTTGTTAAAGCTGTGTAACAACCTCCACCTTGACTTCATTTGTAACACCTACAACCTTGAGGAGCCAGATTTTCATCCGACATAGTTTTAATGTGTGATCTTTATTATTTATTTTTTTTAATTGTTTGTTTATTTATTTCCACCGGTTCCTCTGATTATATATTCTATTTTTTTTTTTAAATTTCCTTCCTTTTTCGTTGAATTTAGTCTCACATTTCCTTCTATACTCGGATTATTGCCCTTTCCGTTTGTTTCTTTTTAACTCACTGTGGCCGTATCCCATAGAATCAGGCATCACGGGTAGCGATCCCAGCCTCTTCCGCAATCACGGCCCTCACTTTCGCATCACCATGCACGTATCTTCATCCACTAATTTTGGCAACCGATCAATATCTTTGTAGATAGGTATTTTTGGTGCATCAACTTCCTTTTCCAGCAAACTCTGCCCCCAGCGTATCCGTTTCTTCCGCTTTCACGTTTTCGTTTAGGGCTCTCAGTGTTACCTTATATATATATCTATAGTTGCAGTTACCCCTCATGCATAGGAAAAACCTTTTGCAGCCGCTCACCTCATGCGGGAACAACTCCAATGCGCTATCTTCATCACGGAAACACAACCTTGCGTAGCCACCATTAACATCCTCCCCGCACTGCTCAGTGCAACCCATAGTAGCCCCTTCTTCACGCACAAAACCCCGTTGTGCATTCTAGGCACTGCCCCAGCCGTGCCCCACTCTTAGCCTCGCCGATCATCCCCTATTTTTGTTCCCCGAAAACAGAGCATTCTCCATTATTTTCGCCAACCACTACAATTACACCCGTGACCACCACTGAAACTCGTATATGTGCCCCTGTTTTAAACAACCCGAAACAGAGCATCCAAGCCATGGCATATCAAGTGGTTCTCGCCACACGTTCCGCCGCGAAACACCTCACTCTCACTGCATAGAGAGTAACTTCGGGTACCTCCCACCACCCCAAGCCGCCGCTCCTTTTTCGTAAGTTCACGCCGTGCCCACAACCTCCTCTGCAATACCTCCCATTGTTCTATCTCATTTTTTTTGCCTCTCGCTCATCACTCTCTCTCTCTCCCCCGTGAGTGACAATTCTCTTACTTCCTCTTTTTCCTAGTCTTGGTCCACCTCGCCGATCACACTAGACCGCCACTTTGTCTCTGGTTTCTCCGTTCAATACCTCTCCTGTTGGTGAGTCTCTGTCCCACGAGTTTTCGCTTTAATCAATCCCTTTTGTTTTCAGTTGACCTCAAGGTTTATGGAAGTTGTTCTAAGCTACTAAAATAACCTGCATATGTTTTATTAAACCTAGTTTTGTTCTACGAAAACCTTATTTCTATATTTCGGATTTATTTAGTTATTTGAGCGTTTGTAAAATTGTTTTGAAACTAAATGTTTTGGATTGGGTTCGAGTTCTATTTTAATTTTTATTTTTGATTTTGAATCTTATATTATTTTGGATACATCTTTAAAATTATTTGAGCCTTGTAATATTTTATTAAGTGGAGATCGAGGTATTGAAGAATTTATTATATTTTAAGGTTTGAGAGGAGTTTAGCGAATTCTAGTATTTTGAGGAGAATTGTTATTCGGGATATCGAGGATGTTTAGATGTTAAGGAAAAATATTGGATTTTTATTTCTCAGGGTCTATTTTTGAAGTTTGTAATCATTTGGAAGTTTACGGAAATTATGTGATTATTTTATAGGTGACAATTAATTCAGCTTTATTGAGGATAATTCAGAAAGTTAAGAAGTTCAGGTAAGCGGGATTCCTATACTAGACTTTACATTAAAAATATGAACTGAGATTTATTTTGGAAAATATGCATGTTTTAATTACGAAAAGAAATTTTGAAATCACCTCAGTTTTGTTTCGCATATGCATAAGAAATCGTATAAGAATAAAATATTTTCTGGCATGAACTGGTGTAGACATGAGCTATTTTGTTGCATTCTGTTTTTCGAACTGAAAAAGAGCGAATATGAAAGTTTCTGTATAAATGATATTTATGATCTGATTCTGTTCTGTTTTGGAAAAATTCTGTACTCGGATATGATATGATATGATTTATAAAACCTCTGGCATGACATTCTGGTTCTGTTTCGCTTTGTTTAGTCCTGGGTTGGTACCAACTATTCTGTTTCCGGTGCACCCACTTTGGTTGCAAAGTGGTTTTATGCGTGGTCTTTCCTGTGTGCACACTCAAGGCTTCCGAGAATAATAAGGGGAAGATTCACATTTTGTTTCTGCTCAGTTGGCCACCGAGGTTTGCACAACCCTACCACGGGGGTTAAACATGGTATTCCTATCCTGATAAGACGTTTCAATTATGCTATGCCAAAATGATTTTCTGTTTCTGTTTATATTAAACTTTCGCTCTGATTTTTGATAATGTAACCTGCTTTTGCATTTTTCTGAAAAGTATGAAATATTTCATTCTGCATTCTGAATTTTTGGTAAATGCTCATGTTTGCACACTAGTATATGTTCGTTGCTTACTGAGTTATGGATAACTCACCCCCTCCTCTAATAACATTTTTCAGATAGTTGAGATGGTTCAGTGCAATATCAGCATGGGTAGCCATTACTAGAGAGGCTTGGTGATCATAGGAGAATAAGTGCCCGTGAATACAAGTTTTCTTGAGTCTTATTAAAAAAAAAAATTATCTTTGTTGATTATTTTAGTATGTCAAGTTTTGGTTTGTTGCAAGTATTTGAAGTCATTTGATTTTATTAAGGTTTATGTTTAGTTTTCTTGGAGAGAGTTTCATAAATATTTGTTAATCAATTATGGAGTGCCCTTTTTATATCAGTTGGTTATTGGAGAATTTGGAATATATGAATTGGTGTTATTTGAGATGATTTGAGGAAAATGACCTAACTCTCTGGACCTTCGGGACCAGGGCGTTACAACACTGGTCGTCAAACTGGTGAAGATTAGGCGCCAGTGGAAATCCGATAAACTTGAACGGCTCTATGAATTTTTGCATTTTAGGATCCTTGTTTTAGATTTTTTAGATTGTTGCTTGTAATCTGGGCTTGTTGCTTGTTTTTTATTTCTTCTTGCCTGTTGGTCCGCAAAATATGAAAAGATTAAAAAAACAATATAAAAAAAAAAATGGTGGTGCAAAACATGAAAAAAGCAGAACATGTAGATACGCAGAACATGAGGAAATAATCAAATAATTTCTTCTTACATGGTGGTGCCCAATAATCAATATAAAAACTAAAAGAACAACAATCAAATCCTGATTTTTTGTGGTGGGTGACGGCAAAAGCAAAGTCATGGGTCTCAGTTTGAGAATTTTGTGGGCGAGATGGGGTATGGGTTTGAGAGGGAGAATTTGGAAGGAATTAAGGCGGCAAAAAAATGAGAAATAATTTGCTGCATCTGATATAAAAACTAAATAAAGAAACTATTATTGTAAGAGAGAAATATATAAGAAATTCTTTTGAAACTCTCTGAAACTTTCTTCTCTCTCTATATTTTCTTATAAATTTCATAACAACTGAAGTACATATTTATAGGCCTTGAAATTACTATGCAAGTCACTATGCAAGATTTAAAATAATAGTGATGGGATCATTCACATCATTTTGGTAGTGGGACAGGGGGTGGCAGCCGTCCCTCCACTCTTCTTCGTTTCATTACACTCTCCCTTGAATGACCACCCATAAAGAATCTGCCTCGTTAAAACATTGCCAAGGAAAAACCCAGTGGGAAGAAAAACCAATAGCGAAGGAAAAAGAGTACAACCTTCTTATGTATCCACAAGTGCTTTAAGATTGCCTCATTAAAACCTTGCAAAGGAAAACCCAGTGGGACAAAACCTTAGCGAAGGAAAAATAGTACAATCAGTACAAGTCTTCATGACATTTACTCATCTTGAAAAGTGCATGACAATAGATTTTTGAGTTTTCGCATTCCAATGTTATGCACAATCTTCTTGAATGTCGCAGTTGGTAATGCCTTTGTGAATAAATCCGCTAGATTATCACTAGATCGTATCTGCTTAACATCAATTTCATCTTTCTCTTAAAGTTCATGAGTATAAAAGAATTTAGGTGAAATATGTTTGGTTCTGTCACCTTTGATATATCCTTCTCTGATTTAAGTGATACAAGCAGTATTATCTTCATATAAAATTTTTGGGCTATTATTGATCATGGAAATTATACACTTTTCCTAGATATGTTGAATTACTAATCTCAGCCAAATATACTCTTGACTTGTTTCATGAATAGTAATGATCTCTGAGTGATTTGAAGAAGTAGCAGATAGTGTCTGCTTAACAGATCTCCATGATATGGAAGTATCTCCATAAATAAATAAATATACAGTTTGAAATCTACCTGTGTGGATATGAAAGATAACCTGCATCTGCATACCCAATCAATTGTAGACTTGATCCACGTTGATAAAATAATCACATATCAATTGTACCATGAAGGTAACGAAAGACATGTTTAATGCCATTCCAATACCTTCAAGTTGGTGCAGAACTATATCTTGCAAGCAGATTAACTAAGAATGTAATATCTGGTCGAGTGCAATGTGCAAGATACATCAAAGCTCCAATTGCACTGAGATATGGTACTTTAGGACCAAAAATTTCTTCATCGTCATCACAAGGATGGAATGGATCATTTTTCACATCAAGTGTTCAAACAATCATTGGAGTACTTAGGGGATAAGATTTGTCCATAAAAAAATACTTCAGGACTTTCTCAGTATACATAGACTGATGAACAAAAATTTCATTTGGCAAGTGCTCTAGCTGCAGGCCGAGAGAAAGTTTTGTTTTGCCAAGACCTTTCATTTCAAATTCATTCTTTAAATATGTAGTGGTTCTTGAGATCTTTTCAGGAGTTCCCATAATATTTAAATCATCAACATAAACCGCAATAATGACAAATCCGAATTCTGATTTCTTAATAAAAACACGTGGGTATATAAGATTATTCTCAAATTCTTCTTTCAATAGATATTCGCTTAAGCGATTATACTACATACGTCCAGATTGCTTCAACCCATATAAAGATCTTTGTAGTCTGATAGAGTACATATTTCTAAATGTACTTGTAGATGCTTCAGGCATTTTATATCTTTCAGGGATTTTCATATATATGTCATGGTCTAAGGATCTATATAAATATACAATGACAACATCCATCAACCGCATTTCTAATCCTTTTGTAACACCAGACTAATCAAAAATCTAAATGTGATTACATCCATAACGGGAGAATATGTTTCTTCATAATCAATCCCAAATTTCTGCAAGAAACCTTGTGTAGTACAAAGCACGATGCGATAAGCCGTGCTTTGTACTGCACAATTTCATTTTTCTCATTATGTTTTCGTACAAATACCTACTTATATTCAATAGGCATTGCACCATTTGGTGTTTGGACAACAGGTCCAAATACTTCTCGTTTTGCTAGCGAATTTAATTCAGTTTCAATAGTTGCTTTCCATTTTGGTCAATCATTTCTACGTCGACATTTTTCGACGGTTTTTGGTTCACTTTTTTCATTATTTTTGGTAATGTCAATGGTCATTTTATATGAAAATATATTGTCAACAACAGTTTTATTTCTATCTAGAATTTCTCCAGTATTCATGAAATGTATTGAGATCTCATTATTTTCAGATACATGTTCCTCTTCAAGGGAAAACATTTCATGAAATACCTCTTTAGGGGGTCTATTTTTAGGAAATTTATACTTTTCAGGAGTTTCTTCTTCAGGAGGTGAAAATTTGAGCTCTTTAGAAGCATCAATTATATTTGTAACTTGTATTGTGGGTAGTATTCTTCAAAAACACCAAATTTATTTTGTATTCTTTTCCTTCTGAGAATTTTATCTTTTGCACCAATAGGTCTTCCAGGCTTCAGGCGTGTCTTAGACTCACCTATTGCTGTTTTGATAATTTATCGTTTAGGGACTTCAATCCTTACTGGAGCATTAACAGAAGGAATATAAGATTTTACTACACCTTTAGTGTCAGTAAATACATCCGGTAATTGATTTGCAATATTTTGTAAATGAATAATCCTCTGAACTTCCAGTTTACATTCATTTGTAGGAGGATCAAATTGAGATAGGATCTTATTATCCTAAGTAATATTTTATCGTGCTTCAGGCACCGACTTTTCTTTACCCATTAATGGAAAAGTGGATTCGTCAAAGTGACAATCCTCAAAACGTGCTTTAAACATATCCCGTGTAAGGGATTCAAGGTATCTAATAATAGATAGAGAATCAAAACCAATATATGTCCCAAGTCTACGTTGAGAGTCCATTTTTGTACGTTGTGGAGGTGCAATTGGAACATATACAGCACATCCAAAAGTACGAAGATAAGAAATATTTAGTTGTTGACCAAATACAAGCTGTAATGGAGAATATTTATTATATGCAGATGGTCTAATGCGAATTAAAGATGTTGTATGAAGTATAGCATGTCCCCAAACAGAAATAGGTAGTCTTGATTTTATAAGTAAAGGTCTAACGATTAGTTGAAGCCTTTTGATCAAAGACTCAGCTAAACCATTTTATGTGTGTGCGTATGGGCAACAGCATGTTCAACATCTATTCTTATTGACATGCAATAATCATCAAAAGTTTGAGATAAAAATTCACCTGCATTATCCAATCGAATGGTCTTAATTGGATACTCAGAAAATTTTACTGAGGAAATTGTACTCGTAGTTTGATTATCTGAGCAAGAAGTCTAGCAAATGCAACATTTCTAGTGGAAAGCAAACAAACATGTGACCATCGACTAGATGCATCAATCAAAACCATAAAGTATCTAAATGGTCCACTTGATGGATGAATAGGCCAACATATATCTCCATGAATCCTTTGTAAAAAGGATGGAGATTCAACAATGACTTTTGAAGGAGATGGTCTGATAATCAACTTACTTTGAGAACATACAGAGCACGGAGATTCATTAGGTAGAAATATCTTTTGATGCAAATTTTCAATAATTTGTCTCATCATTATAGATCTCGGATGTCCAAAGCGATCATGCCAAGTCATAAATATTTTGAGGTCAATGCACTTATGGTGCATTACCACATATGATTTAATTGTTCTCATCTTTGTATAATACAATCTAGAATATAGAGTAGACAGTTTTTCTAGTATGAGCTTCTGACCCGATATTGTTTTAGTAATAAGAAGATGCTCTTTACTGCTTTCATTGGTCGTTTCAATATGGTAATCGTTACGACGTATATCTTTGAAACTCAATAAATTTCTTTAGGATTGTAAGGAAAATAGAGCATCATTAATACAAAATTTGGTGCCATTAGGCAACACAATATAAGCTCTTCCGGAGCCCTCAATTAAATCTGATGAACCTGATATGGTATGGACATAGGATTTAGTTAGTATTAGATTTTGAAAAAATTTCTTTTCTTTAAGAATTGTGTGAGTTGTAGCACTATCAGCCAGACATATATTTTTATTATTCAACTCAAAGATAAAAAACTCATCAACGTGATCCATGATTCTACAAAATATACAAAACTTTCATTATAAATAATAGAAAGAAAATACGTTAATTGAGTGGAACACTTCCATCTCCAATTAAGTAATCTATTCTACCTTCAGGATGATTAAATAAATCAGAAACATCAAAATGAGTAACATCTACATCTACTAAATCTAATAAATCATCTGATGATTCTACTAAATTTGTTTCATTCATTTTATTCTTTCCTTTAATAGATGCACCATTCACTTCTAGGAATGATGCAAACCTATTACCATTTACTTCAAGGAATGGTATTGAGCCAGTAAGGCGTAACTGGTAGTTTTTTAATAAGAGCTCATTGTTCTGCTCAACTACGAGAAGATATGATATAAGTTCAGAATATTTCTTGAACTTTCTCTCTTGATACTACTGCTGCAGGAGCACATTCGAGACATGAAATGTAGTATAAGTCTTCTCTAGTATATCATTATCGGTGATTTTCTCACCGCATAATTTTAGTACTGAGCTTATTTTAAAAAATACAGAATTATACTCACTAACACTTTTATAATTTTGTAACCTCAGGTGCAACCATTCAAAACGAGCTCTTAGGAGGATAACAATCTTCTAGTATTCATACCTCTCCCTTAAACTGTTCCACAAAATATAAGAATATTTTATTGTAAGATATTCAATTTTTAATTCTTCGTAAAGATGGTGGCGAAAGAAAATCATTGTTTTAGCACGGTCCTGCAGGGACGTTTGATTTCCTTCTTTAATTGTTTCACCCAGGTTCATTGCATCAAGATGAATTTCAGCATCAAGTATCCAGGATAAATAATTTTTCCCAGATATGTCAAGAGCAACAAATTCCGATTTTGTAAGATTTGTCATTTTCTACACATATAAATAATAAAATAAATATGTATATCTCAGAAAATATATTTATAAATTCACACAGATTTTAAATAATAATTATCAATAAAATAAATCAAAAACTGCAAATAATATATTGAAAAACTTACAGAAAAATAAGACCACTAGTTTCAGAATTGGTAGAACTGTCACGCTGATAACGTGTTATAAAAACTAAAGAAAGAAATTACTATTGCAAGAGAGAAATATATAAGAAACTCTTTTAAAACCCTTTGAAACTTTCTTCGCTCTCTATATTTTCTTATGAGTTTCATAATAATTGAAACCCATATTTATAGGCCTTGAAATTACTATGCAAGTTATTATGTAAATTATTATACAAGTTATAAAATAATAATGATAAAATCATTTATATAATTTTGATGATGGGACAGGAGGCGACAACTATTCTTTCTTTTATTCTCTCTCGTTTCATTACAGTATCCAACTTATTATATATATCCTTATTTTTCTTATACGTCACAACCGGATTATAGGACTGGTCCTTATACTAAGTCAGATGGGCTAGGCACCAATGCCTCTCATAAATAAACTGCAGCAAACTCAAACGCATAGTTTTCGAGATATGACATCTAATAGTATAAATGATGATATCCTTATCATCAATTTTATAATTTTTTTATAATTTAGTATAAATAATTTTTTTTATTTGTTATTATTTTATTTTAAGAATTTTTTTAACATGCTTAATTATTAAGAAAAAATTTTAAAATATATATATAATTTTATTAATATTTATATTTTTAATCATTAAGTAAAAGTAAAAATTAAATAAAAAAATTATAAATTAGTAGTAAGCCTGTATTTTTGCTAATTAGTATGCAATTACACGCGCTTTACTTCGACTGCTCCTCTCTGTTGACTACGCCCATCTCTTTCAATCCCTCTCTTGGGTTTCCAAATCCGAATGGTTCATGGGCTTTTATCTTCGTCAACCGCTATTAATTCCATCGCCTCAACGATTGTTTGCAGGTTCCAATGAGAATTCCGTTCTTTGTATCGATTTTCTTGATACCCATATGCTCAATTTTGCTCGGCTTCTCGATCTTTCTTGTCTCTGGCCAATGTTTGGACGATCAGAAAGAACTGTTACTTGGATTGAACAACAGCCTCAAATTCGACATAGCTTCCTCCACAAAAATTAGATACTGGAATGAGAGTTCCGGTTGCTGTCAGTGGCAAGGTGTAAGTTGCAGCAGCGAAGGACGTGTTACTGGACTCGACCTGAGCAGTGAATCGATCTCGGATGGACTTGACAATTCGAGCAGCCTCTTCAGTCTTCAGTACCTCCAGAACCTAAGTTTGGCATATAACAAATTCAACTATTCTCAGATGCCGTCAGGGTTTGACAAATTGACGAACTTGAGACGTTTGAACCTATCAAATGCTGGCTTTGCAGGTCAGATTCCGATTGAGCTTTCGCGTTTGAGAAGGTTGGTTATTCTTGATTTATCTACCCTTTACTTCCCTGAAATGCCTCCCCTAAAACTTGAGAACCCAAATTTAAGGATGTTGGTTCAGAACTTTAGGGAGCTTATAGAACTTCATCTTGATGGTGTGAACATCTTAGAACAAGGGAACGAGTGGTGTGGGGCTTTATCATCATCACTGACAAATTTGAGGGTATTAAGCTTGTCAAATTGCAATCTTTCAGGCCCTTTGAATCCCTCCTTATTAAAACTTCAGTACCTCTCAAGTATTCGTCTAGATAATAACAACTTGTCTGCTGCAGTGCCAGAGTTCTTCGCAAATTTCACAAATTTGACCTCCTTACATCTCAGTTCCAGTGGGTTGGTTGACACATTTCCAGAAAAGATCTTCCAGGTGCTTACATTAGAGGTTCTTGACTTGTCTAATAATGCACGACTTTATGGTTCCTTGCCAAATTTTCCTCAGAATGGGAATCTTCAAACCCTGGCACTTAGCCACACAAATTTCTCGGGGACGTTGCCGCGTTCTATCGGTAATCTTACCTTGTTGTCTAGAATGGATATTTCAAATTGCAGTTTCAGAGGATCAATTCCAGCTACAGTGGCAAATCTTACCCAATTGCATTATTTGGACATGTCGTCCAACAATTTCACTGGACTGATTCCATCCTTCAGCAATGCCAAGAATCTGACGCACATAAACCTTTCTCATAATGATTTAATAGGTCAGATTACATCTACTCAGTGGCAAGAGCTGAAGAATCTGGTAAACCTTGACTTGCGTTACAATTCATTGAATGGGAACATTCCAGTTTCTCTGTTTTCCCACTTATCATTGCGATATCTGCAACTTTCCAACAACCAATTTTCTGGTGAACTCAATCAATTTCCCAACATTTCTCCTAATGTACTTGACACTCTTGATTTGAGCAGGAATAATTTGGAAGGGGCAATCCCTATGTCTGTCTTTAATTTTCGAGGGCTTAAGATCCTCTCACTTTCTTCAAATAACTTCAACGGTTCTTTCAAGCTAAATATGATCGAGCAGTTGAGAAATCTTTCCATTCTTAATCTTTCCGACAACAGCTTATCAATTGAATATGATAGAATTGATTCTCGGGCCCCCTCCTTTCCCAACGTCACCACGTTAAAATTGGCTTCGAGCAAGTTGAAAGTATTTCCTGATTTTTTGATAAACCAATCCAAATTAATAACTCTAGACCTTTCAAAGAACGAGATTGGTGGCGAGATACCCAACTGGATATGGAAACTGCCTTTTCTTCAGCAGTTAAATCTTTCTTTAAACAAATTGGTGACTCTAGAAGGATCTTCACTCAATGTTTCTTCTCTGAGTGTGCTGGACATACGTTCCAACCGACTCCAAGGGCAACTCCCAATTCTTCCACCATTTGCGACGTATTTGGATTTATCAAGGAATCATTTTAGCTCTGTCATACCAGATAACATTGGTAATGTCCTTCCATACGCTTATTTCTTCTCTCTTTCAAGCAATAAATTCAAAGGGAGCATTCCTGCATCAATTTGCAATGCAACATACCTCCAAGTTCTAGATCTGTCTAATAATTCCTTCGGTGGCATGATTCCAGAATGTTTGGTTGGGATGAGTAGGACTCTTGGGGTGCTGAATCTAGGTAGAAACAATCTCAATGGAACAATTTCAGATACATTTTCAAGCAATTGTGGAATTCAAACTTTAGATCTCAATGGAAACCATCTTCTAGGGAAGATACCCAAGTCTCTGGAAAATTGCACGAGGTTGGAGGTGCTGAATGTTGGTAACAACCGCATTAAGGATGTCTTCCCATGTCACTTGAAGAACATATCCGTATTGCGTGTCCTTGTTTTGCGCTCTAACAACTTTAGCGGGTCCCTTGGTTGTCCTGGGCAAAATGCCACTTGGCCAATGCTTCAAATTTTGGATGTAGCTATGAACAATTTCACTGGTAATCTTCCAATAAAAAACTTTTATACTTGGAAGGCTATATCGAAAAGTGAAGATGATGCCGAATCAGAGCTCAATCACCTACGATTTGAAGTCCTGGAATTTGGGAACTTTTATTATCAAGATGCGGTCACAGTTACTGTTAAAGGTCTAAGTCTGGAATTTGTGAAGATTTTAACGCTTTTGACCGTGATTGACGTTTCCTGCAACAACCTGGACGGGCGGATACCAGAAGCATTTGGTGGACTCTCATCACTATACGTTCTAAACTTTTCGCACAATGCTCTTTCAGGACAAATCCCAAAATCTCTGGCAAACTTGACACAGTTGGAGTCATTGGATCTTTCAAGCAATAAGCTTACAGGGAAGATTCCTAAGCAACTTGCAGAAAATCTTAATTTCCTTTCAGTCCTAAACCTCTCATTCAATCAACTGGTGGGGCCGATTCCGCTAATCAAACAGTTCAGTACCTTCTCAGAAAGTTCGTACGTAGGAAACAAAGGACTATGTGGCTCTCCTCTGAAGAAAAATTGCAATGTTGGAGGGACACCACAGTCAGCAGCACCAAAATCTCGAGAAACAGCGTCATATATGCGGATTGGATTTGATTGGCAGTTCATACTGACTGGGCTTGGCTTTGGGGTAGGAGCAGCATTGTTTATTGCTCCCCTGATGTTTTGGGAAAAAGGAAGAAGACGGTACAACGAAAGCACTGATAAAATTACTCTGGTGATTCTTACGATGATAGGATTGTCTTACACGGGCAGCAAAGATGGCAAGCTTGAGGCAGAGGAAGACATTGAAGATGACAGCATAGAAGACTATGATGATGAAGATGAAACGGAAAATGAAGAATTTCGAGGGCGATACTGTGTTCTCTGTTCCAAACTTGACATTAGTAGGAAGAGGGTCATCCACGACCCCAGATGTATATGCTGTAGCTCACCCATGATCTCCTCCTCTTCCTCTACATCCCCGTCTTCTTCATAGCTGCTTGTGCGATCAAAGTACATCTTTCTTCTTCTCTCTCTCTCTCTTCTTTTTTTTTTTTTTTTTGTCTCTTGTTTTATCCACATAGAATTCATGTTTTTTGTATATACCTCCAAGAGAGAGAGGATTAGTAGATGATCCAAATATGTAACTGAGTAGCCCTTTCAGTTTGTAAGTAGTCTCCTTTTGACGTAACGTGAGAATGGGTGTTTCTTTCCTGGTATGATATGGAAAGAAAGCATGGCAGAAGCGTGTGGAAAATCATTCAGGAAGTTCACCAAACAGGTGGGCGACTCATAAAACTAGTAAAGAAAATAGAAGCACTTGCAGCATACATGCCTGAATACATACAAGCACTAGGAACACGAGAAGTGCAACCTTCTTGTATTGCTCACGTGCCGGTTTGAAGTCTGGGGCCCTTTTGATGGTTCAAGGTTGCTAGATGAACTGTATGTGTGTCGTTTATAAGATCAAAAGGTCTGTGGTCAAGTTCTAAGGACTGGACCAATTCAAATGTCATAAGCATTAAGCATCTCTGAAACTTGCACTCGGGGAGAGAGTAGCAAAATGATACATGCCAAATATTAAGGATTGTGAATAAAATCCCACCACCTGATAAGCCGATGACTCTTGTACACACCATTATGGTACGACACCTGAACATATAAAATGTACTAATTATACTTTATTTAAAAAGTAGATTTTCGAAGTGGACATATTACAATTAGAAAATGCAAAGCAAAAGGGCTGCCCCTGAGTGGTGACTTGGCAACCTCGATCGGTAACTCTTGTTCGCCACTCATTGGGCGGCATGAGAGGCCACCAGCAGCCACCCACTGGATTATCTCACCCAAGTGTACCCTTCTTTTTCCTTTTTCTGTTACTTCCGTCTTCAATATGTTAAGGAACAGCCGACTGTGGCTTGCTCAAGCACTAAAGCTTAGTATTGCGCTCTTTCTAACTTCACTCCTAAATTGGTTTGATTTGAATCCTTACTTTGTGAGCTTGGAGTTTATACAAGCATATAGAACTCAACTTCCATTTTGTTAGAGACCAAATGACATTTGACAATCTAATTAACATTCAATTTTTATCCTGTAAAGATCATATTGCTGACATCTTATAGGCCAATAGAAATTGACATCTTATGGGGCTGTACGTTGAAGCATTATCTGATAACGCAGTGCAAGTGTCTGATAAAGACAAAGCCCAGCAACAACTAGATAGAGATCAAGTTGAGATCAAGCTGACAAGGACAAAACTCAGTAACAACTAGAGAGAGAATTTCCTAATGTGATTGATCCCCAAGATTTACATGATTGTATTTGTATATGGTTTGATGATCATCCATACTCTTAATTTAGACGCTAGAAATATAATACAAATGCTCTGTAACACCCGATGTTACATGAAGAAGAAATGCACTAAGAATAGCTATAACTTTGCGGGGAGCACTTATAGAAAATAGACACATAGGAGGGGAGAAGAAGAGGATAGGAAAGGAAATAAGAGATTTTATGGGTTCTGGATGTTTCTCAAGTGCCTCTAACGCCACTACAAATACTCACTTGCTGTTACTAACTAATGGGCCCAAGGCCGAGCTTAAACAAATAGTAAAATAAAAACAACAATCCACCCATAATTTATATATGGGCAATGGTCCAAATCAACACTAATTTATAAATAACATAAATGCCCTCCAGCGGACAATTAACTCATGGGCTGGGCCCACTACTAACTCTTATTATCCCATCTAAGCCCATCATAGCTTGGGTCTCCCATTGTTGAAGTAGCTGCCGTGTTACATGCTCTCTCTCAATTATAGTGTGTTTTTCCGTACAATACACTTGAATTGAGCATACTGTTATAGACAAATGATTGGAGACAAACATTTTAAGGCCACGTATGATGTTTAGATTGAAATTGAAATATTATATACAAAACTTTTGAAAACCGAAATAGTTTTGGGTATTTAATGCAACAAGAAACATTCATGAAAAAAAATAAATATTAAGGATAATTGAAAGAAGAAAATTAATATTTAATTATATTAATTGAAGAAATGGAAGTGCCCACGACTCGTAACACTAACGAAATAATCCGCGCGCTGCAGGACCAATGCATTCAAGGATAGTGCCTCCCTGGCTTCCGATATGTGCGCCTATAGCACAATTTCACTTCTTTTATTTATTTTTTTTAATATTTTTTAAATATATTTAAATACTTTTTTTTTTAAAAGTATGTAAATTCACAAGAAATTACTTCACGTATTATCAACTGCAGTAAGTAGATGGGAAATTCATAAGCCAATGCATGGAACAGATCTGAAATTGATTAGCTTTCCATGCATCGCTTTGGCGAGTATGATATATGAATTGAAAATGCCTACAATATCGTACGTGTTTAGATGAAGGGCGACACTGAATCATTCTGATTTACAGTACTATTCCATTATCACGCATCCCCTGATCTGATCATCAAATAATACTCGGGCGTAACATGCAGAGATCAACGATAGTATTTCACATAAGGATTGAAATTAGACAAGGTCTCTTGAGATTGGATGCAGGAATTCGGCAATAATGGTACTGGTGTTGATGGTTCCTCTTTCTCCGCTAAACTGTTTTCTGCATTAATAAAGGTCTGTTGGGAATTAGGAAAAGAAGAAGCAAGGTCTAAACAAGATGGATCGGCATCGAAAAAGCTGATCATGGTTTGATGAAGCCAAATTTGAGTCTGGAGGAACTTCACGTAATGAATAGCCTCTTCCAACATTGACACCGTGTCCATCTTATTCCCACCAGGAACTAAGCTCTGCAACATCTTGAAACGGTCACTGATCTTGTGCCTCCTTTCCCTTGCAGCTACGCTTTGTGGATCAGTCGAGAGCTTTACTCCTCTGCTTCTCTTCCCACCTTTCTTCTTCTCTTTGCTGCTGTTTGGCAATAGTGAAGAAAACTCAGAGCTAGGATTAGCAGTGGGAAAGTTGTCCATTAGCAGCAATAAGCTAGACACTTCAAAGTTCAAGCTCACACACCGCGAGCGTTCAGATTTGCAATTGGAACTGAGCAACGAGGGTGTCTATTATTGGCCATATTTATAGAGAGAACGCTCAATATAATTTGGTACGTTGAATGAATGGATGAGATATCGTCATTTCTGTCAAACTTTGGCGGAGGACACGGATGTCTACCGTAGGGGCCTAGACCCAACAGGAAGCCGGTCTCTTTATAATTAGCATACGCAAAGGTTTTTGCTTCGCAGATTGAATTGTTAAAGTCACTGTAGGCATCCTCTTCTAGTTTAACCAGTCTTCTTTAAAGTCTAATCTGCAAGATTGAAAGTGATCGACCGTTAGTACATTCTTCTTTTTTAAAATACTTTTGAATATTTAAAAAAAAAAAACACAAATTTACTAATTTTATACATTTAAAAAAAATATGAAAATAAATTGAACCAAGGGTTAAATCTAGGCCAGGAAACAAATCTGTAGGCCAAACTAGCATTTTCCATTAATCACAGGTGTGCTTCCATATGAGGACTCTTCAAGTGTACGATTCCAACCATTTTAACATCGGGTTTTACTGTTTGCTGAAAGATAATCACTATTCAATATTCATGTTTGCTCACGTTAGAATATTGATATTTGATTCATTAAATTTTTTTAGAGAATTTAATAAAAAATATAAGTTTGATGAAAAGTTAATATCTCTATATTCATAATTCTACATTGAATACATCATTTAATTAACCAAATATTAATATAATAATATTTATTTAATAAAGTAAGAAAAGAAAAAGAAAAAAAAAAGAACTAGAGAGAATAAAATATATTAAATAATTAATTTTGAGTATGAATAGTAAATTTTCAAATTTGAAAGATTTAATGAATCATTTAATAGATCCAATACCAATACCCTTACCGGATCATACCTCTTCGCATTAAGATCAAAAAAAAAAAAAAGGAACTCATGAATGTGTCCTCAGCTCCTTCTTATTCAACGAAAATTTTGGGAATAAAGGTTCTTCTTACTGTTTATAAATCAAGGCTAGATCTATTATTATAAGAGGAATGTTGGGTGCAAATTTGATTTGTATAATAAAAATGCTATTCATATAAATGAGACTTGTATAATTCCAACTTGCATTCAGATTTTTTCTATATATGGCGATTTTGGTGTGGCATCTAGGATATTTTCTTCGCACATCCACTGTTTCAGATATTTTTGGGTACGTGTATATATATATATATATATATATATATATCATGAGTTGCTCCCATTCTCATGGTTGAGTTGTTTTAATTCTTACATAGTACATGAGTATGCGTTTGTTGTACTGTAGAGTACTTTGAAGGTGCATAAAACGCCGATGCAATCCTGGCGCTTCCCTTTGGCAGGTGGCTACAGTAAGTCTAGGACAGGGAGAACTTTCATGGATACGTGTTGCATCGAAGAGATCATTGTCGGGAAATACACCATGTGGCCGAGGTAGATCCTATTTCCCTTGGATTTGAAGTAATTACCCAAGGGAGCAGCCTTACATCAGGGAGTTGAACCCTTCTGGTATCTTGAGTGACGATTCCTTGATTCTGTTTCTCCAATTTTCTATGTGCATGGTTTGGGATGACTCAAAGATCGGTTGAAAACTCTTATTCATATGAGCCTTGCAGCTTGGTCCGCCTTGTTAATTTGACCTTAATTTGCTTGGGTTGGCATGACGTACTGTGGGTCTTCTTTTTTCTCTTTTCTTGGTTGACCTTGCTTAATTAGCTTGTGGTTGACATAATTATAAAAGCATATAATTATGTACGTATGGTTCTAAGGCTAGAGAAAAGTGTAGTACTGCATCCTTATATTTGAAAATTAAAGGAGATGAATTATATATACATGGAAAGGAATCCCCTTTTTCTCGTCACCCAGTCCAATATCAAGTTATTCGTAGGATTGTGATTGTTGTATATATGGTATATATCGTCTGCATATTAATTGGGGCCAACAAGCTAGGCTGGCCAGCATGAAAATGTTGTGAACGTGATTAATATAAAAAAATTATTTATTTTACAGTCATTTAATTTTATTAAAATAATTATTTATAGTCAAAATTAATCACAAATAATTTTTTTGTTATAAATAATTAATTATAAAAACTCTTTTTTTTTTTGTATTGAATTATGACTATGATTGTGCATGGTTCGACAATTTAAACGCTAACTTCTATTTACTCTTTATTCAGCAACAATATAAATGGTGAAACGGAAAGTTAGTTCCCAGAAAGAAAGACTGAAAAAGCTGGAAAAACATTAGTATTTGTTAAGATCGTATGGCAATTATGATGCATATATAAAATAATTGAAAAAAAAAAAGTAAGAAAGAAATAATCTAGAGATTTGTGTAGATATAAATGACAGTGAACGATGAAAATTTTATTATCATTTAAAATAAAATTATATTATATATATTTATATAAACCTTAATTATATCAATAAAAATATTTTCGTACCGTGCCACCGAGGAATTGCCCCCGCACCCCAATTTAATTAGCGTCCAAAATAAAATAAAATATGCAAGATAGATATTGTCACTCACCTGCTCGATTTTCTATTTGTCATTTATTGTTGTATATTCATGAAATATAAACTATATATTTTAACAGTACTCGATCGAGTTAGATAGATCGAGGGAAAGGCAGAGAGACGAGGGTAAGCAAAGGGCACATGTGGCTCCGGTTTTCATGTCGGGGGTAGGTAGAACCCTAATTACTGTCACTTGTTCAGCTGATAAATTACCTGCTCTTCACCTGTCTTCTCAAATCTAGCTATCTTCATCAACACATGCATACATCAGTTTCTGACTCAATAAACTTTGAAAACAAAAAAGACATCAATCACAACTTTCTGGTGCATCATGTGATGGCGATGGTACTACATAAGACTTCAACATAAATAAATAGGTTCGTTCATTAGGAGGCTCTTGACAAGGCCACTTAACAAAACAATATCAAAAGAAGATAAAACCAGAACAAGTCTACAAAGCTGTGACAACATGGCAGGTAATAAGTATCCCTTGGATGGGCCATTTCATTGGAAAATACTGAATACAAGGGCCCGGGGGCAGCAGTATTTAAGGTAAGGCTGCTAACTAATAGCGTGGAAACATGGTAAAACCAAGTATGATTAGTTTTCTGCCAAGAGCAGACATACTTGCTCTTCAGTTCTTTTTTAGTGCGTACAGGGTGGCCTTTGTTTTGAACTAGTTCTTGAGTAGCTAGTTTCGCCAACTAGGTCCAAATATTTAGGTTCGTTTAAATTTGAAATTAAGAAATTGAGATGAGAAGAGTTGAAAATTAAATAAAATATTATTATTATTAATTTATAATTTAAAAAAATAAAATTGAATTTTGAAAAAATTGTATTAAAATTTTAAAAAATGTATTGTGATTTGTATTTTATTTAAAAAATTTTAAAAATATAATGATAAATTTAAGATAAATTAAAATGAATTCAACTCGCCTCCAAATCCAATCGAGATCCAAACTATTCTCCATATTTTTATAACTTATAAAACAGTAAAGAGACGGGAGACAATAAGTTATAGCCCATATATCTAAATCTTTTAGGGATACATGTGTAAAATACATTATGTCATAACTTTTTGTTACTTCCATCTTTATTGTTGGAGGATTGGTGGGTACAGTTTTAATTTGTACAAGTCTAATTTATATAAATAGTATTTTTATTATTCACATAAATAATAAAAGTACTGTTTATATGAATTAAGCTTGTACAAATTAAGATTGCACTCAAATTTTTTCTTATTGTTGTCCATCTAAAGTTTTAGACACGACATATAATTTATGCTTAGAGGATGTTATTGTAAAGCAATTTCAGATTTTACCAATTAGCAATTACATTTTAGACATGGCAATTTTAAATTTTAGATTTATTTATTTCTCATGTCTAATTATATGTTGTTGTTATAGTATTACGTGTTATTGATTGGTTATGCTAGACTTATTTTTATTATAGTATCTAACTTATTTATATGCTTGATTATATATGCATGGTAGTAATACTATAATGTTTATATGTGCGTGTATATATATATATATATATATATCAAACTATTAGCTCATTTGTATTCAACTATAAATATATTAATTTACAATAATTAGCTCATACTAATATCTTTCTTAATTTATCATATAAGTTCTAGTTGTGTACAATATTAGAGTCAAAGTCGAAATTAGTGGAGTCGGAGTGGAGTGAAGTCAGAGTTTGTCAAACAACATCTCCAACTTTAAAATCCAAAAAAAAAAAATCCAACTCCAACTTCAAACATCGGACTCAGATTGGAGTCCAATTTTTGCTTAGCCCTAAAGGACACTTGTTCCTTTAGGAAAAGATTATTAACTAGATAGGATCATTAAAAAAATTCTAATTTGATGATAACCGTTATATTCGTATAGTGAGACCTCTTAAATCACCGGTATCGAATAGTTACGTTGTATATTTCTATAAGTGAAGTTTGGAGTTGATTGAGGGAGAAGTTTATCAGGTAGTTCATGAATGCTCGAATCCTAATGTTAAAAGCTTGCATTCAAAAACTCTTCTTATATCTCTGATTTCAAAATTTAAAGGAGCTTCAAAGATTACAGACTTATGTCATATCAATCAATCTTTGTAATGTCTTGTATAAGATTATTGTAAAAGCCCTTACTAATAAACCTAAACATACCTTTCCATAAGTCATTTCACGAAACTAAAGTGCATTCCTCTCGGGCTATTTAATATTAATAGACAATATTCTTGCTACATATGAAGCCCTTCACACAATGAGTGGTAGCATTGAACCTTGATATAAGTAAGACATATGATGAATAGAATGAAATTTATTGAAAGCTATTATAAGAAAAATGGGCTTTACTGATAAGTGGATATATCTCATTATGAAGTGTATTAACTCAATTGTATGTTCTATATTGGTGAATGGGGAGACAAAAGGAAATATAATACCATCCTTTGGCTTGAGATAAGGTGGTAATAAGGATTAATCTATTATAATCTTATCTTTTCATTATTTGTGCTGAGACCTTAAGTTGTCTATTCTCAAATGCTATGCAACAAGGATTAATCTATTATCATCTTATCTTTTCATTATTTGTGTTAAGGCCTTAAGTTGTCTACTTTCAAATGCTATGCAACCAAGATGAATCTCAGGTGGACCTATAATAGATGGGGTTGTAAGACTAGTCGCATTTTCTTTCATAATGATAGCCTTCTTTTTGACAAAGCTAATTCTCTAAAACGATCAATGATTTATCATTTTTTTATTTATATGAGTATGCTTCAAGTCCAAAATTAAACAAGGACACATCATTGTTGTTCTTAAGCAAGAATACATATATTCAACTTAAGGAGCTTAATTTGTTGGCTACAAACTTTGTTCTCATTAAAATACGAAACAAGTGTTTGTGGCTCATTACAAGATTTTATCTTTGTCTACAAGAGGTACTAACTCAACAAGAGCATCTTCCATCTAGTAAGGATCCTCTTGTTCTTATATAGTTCTCTTTGCTAATAAGTGTGCCGAGTTATTTTCCTCTCTATATAGATTGAACTGGCGAGTTAGTTCTACGTAATAATGCATCCTTAATATCCATTACCAATTGATCCATCCATCCACTTTGGTTATCATTGTTATTAATTGTTTTTGTCGCATTCTGTGCATCTCCTTCAAAATAATTGCAGACATATTCATTTTAGCAAGCAAATCCATAGCCTTCCACAATGCTAAATACTCAACTACTTCAACTTCACCCATAAAATTCCTTGCAAAACAACAGCAAAACATCACTTCTTCTTCATAATTCCTTGCTATCACTCATATTCCCATCATTTTGGCACCTTTATCAACTGAAGCATCATAATTAATTTTTATGAATGATTCATTTGGTGGCCCTCCATTTTGTATTCCTTCTACTTGCTTCCTCTCTAGTTATCTACCCTTTTTGGTTTTTTCCTGCTTCATGGAGTTCTTGCAACATCTGCTTTGCCTTTTTAACTGCTAGACTTGGTTCTTCAAATTTGTTATCAAACACAAGTCTATTTCATCTAAACCATATTCCAAAAAAAATTGTTGCTACATGCTCTAATTGGTACTCTTGATTCAGCTTCTTCATCAATTTCTGCACAATTGCATGAAGTCTATTTCCTTATAACTCTATTTATGTAGACCACTAGATCTCTCTACTCATATATCCCTGAAAACTAGACAGGTCCATAAAACATGTTGGACCGATTCCTCCTTTTGTTGACATATAGGACATCTTGGGTCTTGCACAAGTTTTCTTCTTAACGGACTTAACTTTGTAGGTAAAATCAAGCTTTCCACAAAATATGTTTTATTTTACCTGGCACAATTAGTTTCACACTAATTCCCACATTTGCTTTGTCTTCTATCAATTCAAAGATTCCCCCACATATTTTTCAATTTGTTGCTTTTTTGCGTAGTATGCAGTCATTCTTGTATACTTTCCATCTTTTGTATGTTCCCAAATTGCTTTCTTCCTCGCATCTTCTACTTAATGGTATACTTCTAATCCTTTTAATCTATATAGCTTCATCTATATCAAATAATTCCTCTATTAATCTTTCCTTCCAACTATGACTTTCCTCATTAATTAATTATACTACTTTTATCTCTAGGCAGCATTTTCATAGGAGATCTAACTTTGTGAATTAGTTTGGGATATCCATTTATCATGCCACATTGCCATTTTTTTTTTCCATTCCCAACTCTTTATGTCAAGCCATCCTTCACAATAGATTGGGCAGCCATTAAACTCCATCACATATAAGATGGTCTAGGTCCAAACTTTGCTTCTATGAACTAGGTTCTTTTAAAATATTTTTCTTTAAACACTTTTGTAACCAAAGGGTCCTGGTCCATTTGCAATTCCCATTCCTACTTGGCTAGAAATGCTCTATCAAAAATTTTAATGTCCCTAAACTTCATTCCACTATCCATTTTGTTTTCTCCCAACTTAGACCGTTTTCTCAAATGTATAGTTTTTCCTTCATAACTATTATTCTACCAAAATCTTGATAACAAAGCATTAGTTTCAATACATAATCTTTTTGGTAATAGGAAAATATTCATTGTAAAAGTTGGAATCGATTGCAATACTGCTCTAACCATAATTACTCTCCAAGCAAATGAAAGTAATGAGTTTTTCCAACTGTGAACTTTCTTCCATATTCTCTTTTTGAATGTATGATACTTTGACCTACCTATCAGTGTTGGGAGCCCAAGATACATATCATAATCCCTACACAGTATAGCTCCTTCACTTTGAAGAAGTATCTCTCATTTTATTTCCATATTGGTATTGGCACTAAATAGAATAGATATCTTTTGCTTGTTAAGTAGTTGATCGAAAGCCCTCTCATATTTTCCCAATACATCTTTAGTAGCCATCTAGTTTCTCTTTTTGCTTTACTGAAAATTACACAGTTATATGCAAAATTTTAGTTTCCCCCTTTTGCTGCTATAACACCACTTATGCTTCTCTGTTCCTCAACTTTGCATAGCATGGCAATAAAAGCTTCTGCACAAAGAATTAAGAGGTAAAGTGATAATGGATTACTTTGTCTCAAACTTCTATTTGGTTTAAACCTATCCTTGGGTCTTCCATTACTAAGATTGAATTAGACACAGATTTTACATAATTTATCATCAATTTAACCCATCCCTCCACAAAATCCATCTTTCTCATAATGTTTTCCAAGAAATTCCACTCAATTCGATTATAAGCTTTTGATATATCCAATTTGAGCGCTAAACTACCCTCCCGACATTGTTTCTTGTCATCATAGATACAAAAATTCAAAAGTAACCATAACATTACCAGTTATAGACCTACCAAGAACAAAAGCACTTTGCCACCTTGAAATGATATTGGGAAGCACCTTTTTGAGTCTATTTGCTAAAACTTTAGCAATTAATTTATGCAACACATTACATAGTGATATGGGCCATACATTAGGAATCAATGCTATGTATGTATAGTTGACATTACTAAGTAGTTGTCCTCCATTTAATACATGCAGAATGGCCATACATATACCTTTGGTCCCACTTCTTCCCAATGGTCTTTGTAGAATCTTGCTCCAAATTCATCTAGCCTTGCTGACTTCCATGGACTCATTTGTTTGAGTGCCTATTCTACCTCACCTGCAGTGAAAGGTTCCATTATAGTCATATTCATTTTTGTGGACACCTTTACATTAACATGCTTTAAACTCTTAAAATTCCTTCTTACTTAGATTTGATGATGTGTAAATTCTCTGGAAATGACTCATTACAACTCTTGCTATTTCCTTTTCCTCTATGCTTATAGCTCCAAACTCGTCTTTTATTGTTGTAATTATGTTTTGTTTGTTCCTTTGAGTAGCACATGCATGAAAATGACTTGAACTTCTATCTCCATGCTGATACCAATGGACTTTAGCTCTTTGCCTCCATAACTTATTCTCTTTTTCCAGTAATTCACCGATTTCCTACTACAAACTTTGATTTCTTGCACATTAAGCTATCCTTCATCATTTTGAAAGTCATTTAGCATAGCAGTCTTTTTTTTAATTTTCTTCTCATCATCTAAGACTTTGAATCTACACCATTGTGACAATACTATCTGGCTTCTATTCAAGTAATTTTGTATCTTTTTTAAATCTATACAGTGAATCCTCTTTTTTCCACTCTTCTTTAGTTTTCTATTTGCATTCCTCTTCACATCCCCATGCCACTTCATATCTAAAATATATGTAGTTCTTACTAGTACTCCTCTAATTATCTTTCCAAAAAATGATTAATAATGGTCTATAGTCAGAGGTCTTTTCTGCCATCACCTTGACATTGGATTTTCCGAAGATATTGAACCATTCAACATTTACCACACCTTTTTCTAATTTTTCCTTAATGTAAGTTTCTTTTTCATGACTAGTACTCCATGTAAACCTATAGGAGGGGGAGGTTCGTGAAGGACATTCATGTGGTGGGCTTGAAAGTATAGTCTGAGTCGTGTAGCAGCTACGACCAAGGTGAATGCCAGAATCTTTGCCCGAGTATACCTTTCTTTGGCTCTTCAAAGGGCCCAACTGATGTAGTAGACAAACAGTTGTTCCCCTTTTCATCACGGACAAGGATATTGGACACGCGGCTTGGAGTTACTGCAAGGTACACAGTCAAACTCTCCTCTGGTTTGGTCTGGCCAAGAGTGGCAGGTGCGCTAGGTATTCTTTCAGCTCTTTGAATGTGCCATGACACTTGGCATTCCATTTTCTTAAGGGCTTTGAAGAAAGGAAGGCAGCGGCCAATTGACTGCACGATGAAACGATACAAAGCTGACACTCTCCCGGCCAACCTTTGGACCTCATGGTGCGTCCGTGGTGAAGGCATGCTTGTATTGATTATACCAAACCATTCTTAAAGCTAAGTTGTGTAATTTAATCCTTTTTTGGCACTAAGACTCTTCAAAGAGTAGGGGCGAGGCATAATAGGACATACTAGGCCAACCATGACCTTTTTTAGCAGCTCTTTCAATTGCCGCCTAATCTCCCAACAAGTTGCTTAGTTTAGCTACTCTTTGGCTTTTGACAATAGGATGACTTGTTCTTGAGAGCAAAGTCTAAAGAACCTACTATAAAGATAGGGTCCTGAACTGTCTAGATCTACCAATGTGACTCCTCATCTAGCCCCTCCTCACTTAGCTTTTATGTGAGAGAGCAGATGGCCTTTCTCTTTTTTATTCCCTTTCCCAGAGAGGTCCAAAAGAATAAAGCTCCCGTGGCTTTTGTCCCTGCCCAAATATTCTCCGAGATGGCCTCAATTTCTTGCTTTGAAGCCACAAAGCCTAGGAATTTTCCTGATTCAACTCCAAATGTGCACTTCAACGAATTCGGCTTTAGCTGGTACTTCCTCAACACAGTAAAGGCTTCCCTTAGATCTCCAATGTGCTGCTTGGACTTATTGCTTTTCATGAGGAGGTCGTGGACGTACACCTTCATAATTCCACCAATCTGCTCCTTGAACATCTGACTGACTACTTGTTGGTAGGTCGCCCTGACGTTCTTTAGTCTGACAGGCATCACCTTGTAGCAATAGAGGCCCTGGTCAGTTATGAAGGCTGTCTTTTCTTCATTTTGGGGGCTCATCCAAATATGATTGTATTTAGAGTAGGCATTTATGAAACTGAGGAAGGGTGTTGGTGTTGTATTCTACAGGCATGGACAACTCCATAAAATAAGGGCTTCGTTTGCAACTTGCGCACATTGAAAATTGGAGGGGCTCGTCGGAGCCGTAATACCTCCAATGCTTGAGTTAGCGTATTGAAAATTAGAGGCTGGAATCATAGAGAGAGAGAGACAGAGATAAAGATAGAGAGTAAAAACCAAGAAACTCCCCCGTTGGGATGTATGGCATATTTATATACATGTCCGAGGAGATCTTTTAACGAGAAGATATGGGGCTGTCGTCTGTACCCTTGGCCACATCCCTCTCTGTCTGCTGTCAGGTGACAATTATCATGTCATGTCGTACTCCTTGTTGTTCTCCAGTAAATGCGGCATGATTACCCATTTAATGCAATGTGATCCTTATTGGTGCGTCCTGACACGACGGTACTATTTGAAGTTGCCTATGTAACACCCGGCTCCAATGCCACTCTACTTTTTAAAATTTCTCAGATTTATTTGTGCGAAAAGCTATTTGAGTTTTTGACAATTTCTTTTTACAAATAAACCAAGGGCCTAAATCTCTATTTTGCTAAACTATGATTTTTGTTGTTAGAGTGGATAATTATGTTACTTTTATTTTTATGGGTGGGGATAATTTTTAAACAAGTTGGATTATTTTAGAGTTTGAGTCGAGGCCCAAAAATTCAAAGAAAAAGCCCCCTTATTTTTCTATATACGCTACTAGGCCCAAATAATTTTTAGCAAAGCCCAAAGTTCTTGAAATGGGCCTAGGGCTCAAGCCCATGAGGTGTCCATATTCGTTATATTTTGGATTATCTTCTTTTGAACTATTTTCATAGTCTTTGGATTGGGTGCACAATCTTCGATTTCCTTTCTTGACTTGGCTTTCGCTCGCTCCTCCCTTGTCAACCTAGGTGATGTATCGGCAGCATTATACTTGTCAACTGCCTTCATACTGCACGTCTCCCCTTCCTAGAGTTTTAATTTTCAAACTCCTATATATATGCATAGATTCCTCATGCATTCCATCTTCATGTCCTCGGGTTGCAGCTCCAATTATTTCTCTTTCATTTTGCCTCTCGTTTTTCACTATCTCTCCCCCATTACAACAACAAGCTTTATGGAGCAACAATCACGAAAAGTTCACTATGCACTCCTCCTAGGTTGCCACAACCCTGTACCAAAAAACTTGTCCTTGAAAAACCAAAGATAAAGGACTCCTTCATGTCGCAGCTTTTCCTTCTTGCACAAACCACGCCTACACCATCGCCAACAATCAAACCATTGCATCATCACCACGAGTTAACCGAGAGCCATCCCGTGCCACCTCCAACTGTGCACTGCATCACCATTTCACCATAGACTCACGTCATTGTAAACCATGAATCTAACTCACAAGAAAATGACGACCTCTGATAGCGTTCGTGGGCATCATAGCACCCTTGGTAAACCACGGTACATGCTCTGTTTTACCTCACCCAAACAGAGCAACTGACTTGTTGCCTACCTCTCAACCAGGGTGGCCATTCCCCCTTCCCCTCTCAAAAAAAAAAAAATTCAAATTGCTAAATCGTCCTCCATTTTTTTTAAAAATTTGACATAATCCCTAGATTTTATTTATAATTTCATACATATATAGAAATTGGCCCCTCTAAAAAATTTAAAATTTCCTTATTCCCCCTATGTTTTCTAAAATTTTATAAAATTTCAATAGATAAAAATGTCTCTTTCGAATTTTTTTCTATAACCCTTAAATTTTGTATAATTTTCATATATTATCTATTTTATAGAATGTAACTACACTAAAATTAAATTAAACAGTAAACTATTAACATTTACCCCAATTTTATATTATACAATATTGAGTTTCTTAATATAAAATCTAAAATAAAAATACTAGAAAAAGAATTTAAAATTGATCTTGATTTATATGAACATTAGTATAGATGATTTATCTTCTAAATTTCATTAAGTAAAAAGAAGTTTATTTAAGGTTTCATTTTTACTATTCTATGCTTAATGTGATATCAAAATAAATAAATTTTATATTAAATTTGATCAACTAATTTAGATATTAGAATGAGAAATGGAATTTTAAAATATTATTTGATAATTTTTACGAAGAAAATAATTTCTAAATGTTTTATATTTACAAAAATAATAATGGATGAATATTGCTATCTAAAAAAATATTAAATTACATTTTCACTTTATTTGGCATATTATCGAAATTTAATTTTATATATGTCTTATGATTTAGTAATATTTTTTGTATTTTCTATAAATATCGTGTGACAGAAAAATTGGCACCCCAAGGAAATTTGTTGCTTCTGCCACTACTCTCAACTCCATTAGGTGCCACCATTGACGGCAGGGTGCAATCTAGGAAGAGTTGACATGAACCACCTTTCACATCTCCCGAAAACTCAGCCCATTTGATCTCCTATTTTACCCCCACTGAAATAGACCCATCCACTTATCCTTTAGCCAACCATTGGAACCATCGCAAATATCAGAGACCCACTACGTCGAAAATAACCAAAAAAACCCATAAAAACTACAGATCGTACCACCCCCAATCTCCGCCGTTGTCTTCTCTCGGTAAGCCATGGCTTTTGGTTGCTTCTTTCTTTCTATTTTGCTCTCTAACGGTTTACTCTCTCTGTGTGTTTCAATTGTCATCTCTCATTCTCTCTCTCTCACCACACTGCTTCTCTCCTAGTGATCTACAACCTAGCTCCGCTCGAATCTTGCTGCAATCTCCTCCTCTTGCAGTAAGCCTTAGTCACATGATCTCCCTGTCAATAGATGCTTCCCTGCATGTTAACTTTGTTTTCACCCTTTACGTGTTAGTGTAGAAGATCAATTAGTTAATTTCATTTTTTCCCTCAGTTACAAATCATGTGTTTTAAAGATATGTTTTTCAATGGGTGAATTTACTTTGGGCCGCTTAGAGTTCTTTTTGTTTTTGAGGTGTCTTTTAAGTTATTTTGAGTTAAATATATATATATATATTTTTTTTGTGTGTTGAGTTCGAATTTTAAATTATTTTAGACTTGAGTTCTAAATTACTTTGGATCAGATCATGGGTGTTGCATTATTTAAGTGTGTTGAATTTTGATTTGTAAAAGAGACAAATGCTAGAGTTGTTATTGAGTTAGGTATATTTAATGGATATGGATGGCTTAGGAAATGATGACAGTGTAGAGTTTCTAGAATTTTTTATTTGGAGGAAATAAAATAGGTGATTTTTGGCATTTTGGGTTTTAATTATCGAGTTAAGTTTTCATTTGGAGAATTATGGAATCACGTGGTATTTTTATAGGTGACGTTAGATTGTTCTATTTGACATTATGGTGGAGAAATTATTGAAAAGATAAAGATCTCAGGTAAGCGGAGTTCTTATGTTAGACTTTGCATAAAAAAAAAATAATATGAATTTGATGTCAATTTTGGAAAACATGCATGTTTGTGATGAAAAGAAATTATTTGAAACACCATAATTATTTGTTTCCACATATGCATGAAATTCTATATAAGAATAAAGTAATTATGCCATGATTGGCGTAACAATGTTTGATATTTGATTTCTAAACTGTGCAAACAAAGCGAATATGAAAATTTGGTGCATAAATTATATTTTGTGATCAGATTTTGTTTTGTTCTGAAGATGTTTCTATACTTTGATATGATCTAATATGATTTCTAAAAACCTCTGACATGACATTCTGTTTCTATTCCGTTCTGTTCTGGTTGGTACCAACTTTTGTATTTCTGGTGCACCCATTTTGGAAGCAAAGTGGTTATATGCGTGGTATTTTCTGCGTGCACACTCAGAGTTTCGAGAATAATAAGGAAAAAATTCACATTCTATTTCTGCTCGGTTTGTCACCAGGGTTTACACAACCCTACCACAGTTGTTAAGCATGGTATTATATGTTTAGTTATGCTATACCAAAGTGATTTTAATTTTGATTATTTTTGAACTTTCACTCTGACATCTTTGATAAATATGTTCTAACTGTGCATTTTGAAAATAAGAAGTATTTTGTTTTGAATTCTTAATTTGGTAAATACTCATATTTATATACTAGTATATGTTATCCGTTTACTGAGTTGTTGATAACTCATCTCTTAACTTCATAACATTTTTTAGATGATTTTAATGGTTCATCTAGAGAACACGAATAGGAAGTTATGAAAAGATATGGTGATCATAGATAAATAAGTGCTAGGGGTGAAAATATTTTTGGAGGATCTTATGTTGTAGATTATCTTTGGCAGATATTTTTAATATGTTGAGTTATGGATAAATTCGATTTGTTGTGGAAATATTATTTCATTTCAATGAGGTTTTGTTTAGTATTCCTTGTAAAGTACCATGAATATTTGTTGATATCAAGGAATAAGAGTTAACTCTACAAACTTTCAAGACGGGGGTGTTACAGCCTAGTAGTAAGTACTCGACTGCTTGAGGCACTGCAGATGTTCCTGTACTACAGTGCTTTTGATTCCCACGCATTGAATATGCTTGAAACCCTTTCACAATGGGCTTCATGTCTGGGCCCTGGCTGGTGATCTGGGCACTAGGCCATCGAGACAACTCGAGCACGTCTCAGACTTAAACTCCTCCTAGGCTTTGGTCAATGGCTTGGGCTGGCTCAATCTGGGCTAGAGGCTCGAGAGTTTCCACCACACAAGTTGAATACTAAGTTCCCTCTCTTAAATGAAAAAAAAATTTAAAATCAAATTTGTTTTATAGGCTATTTCTCTTCTCGAGAAAGTTATGCCAGGACCTAAGTAAAATGATTAGGAGATTTTGATTTAGTTTCCAAGAGAAGAATCATGATGTGTATTGGGTTTCCTAGGATAGAATGGGAATATCAAAATCTACTGGTGGTTCTAGTTATCGAGAGCTATAATGTTTCAACCATGTTTTGAATATCATTTTGATGACTCTTTCGGTCAAAGTATTAGAATAAAATATTTTAATATCAATACTGTTTCATATACCGTTTAGAAACAGTCTATATATAAAAAAATTCTACCCCTTTAATAGTTGAGGCTAAAATATCACCTGTCGACACTAATTAACGATGCAACAAGAAATATTATTTTATTGCGATGACAACTTATGTTGCAATAGGTCTTAAATTTTCACACTTTGTTGTAATAAGTGACTTGCGCATCTTATGTCGCTACAATTAATAGGCAATTCCTTCGAAATCTATTGCAATCACTACAGCAAAACTGGTTTTTTTCCACAAGTTCTTTTTCCACGACACAGGTTGATGGAAAATACCTACATTTTTTGACAAATTGTGTCGTCGAAATCTCTTTTACCACGACTCACACTCCACAATTTGAAAATCGTGGGTAAAACTACCTTTTACGACGAAATTGTGTTGTCGCAAATAAATATTAACATTTTCCCATGAAAATCTCAAAGTATTTTTTTAAAATATTAAAGATGATTTTTAAATTAAATCAAATGTTTAAAAATATTTTTAAAATATTAAATGTTTAAAATTATTCTAATGGGATATTTTAGTTACATGGCATATAAGTTATTTCTTTCTCTCACGTAATTTCATCTGTCCATTCCACTTTTGTGTTAGAGGAAATGGGATTTGAACCCAAGATACAATTTTTTGTGTGTGGAATTAAGCCCAGTTTTCAAAGAAACATTCTTATATTTTAAAGCCCCAAAATTGTATAGTTTAAGGAAGTTATTTTATTTAAATGATTTTTAATTCTTTAAAAATATTATATAATAGTCACTATTTAATTAATGTTAAAGATTCTATTTACTTAGATATTTTTTATTTCTTTAAAAATATTTAGTAAACTTAGTATTATTTTATTTTGTGATGAAATAATATTATTTTTAGTTTTTAAAGTTCATTTTAAATTATTTATATTGTATTTACATTTTAATTATCTATTTTTATTTAGTTTATTTATAGATTTGATATCAACCTTTAAATCAAAAACCTAGATCTAACGGTAGAATTTAAATATATAAATGGGGAAAACTCTGAAAGCATTCCATCTTTCCCCCTCTGGCTGACAACACTCATGTTCCCCCGTGACTCTCTACTCCCTCCAGCAGGCAAACCTGTCAGAACCCCTAGGAGAAAAATCCTAGATCATGCATCGATACAGCCTTTGGAGGGCCAGGATAGTCACCTAGCTAGCCTGCATGCATACTTTGGCTCAGACCTTGACACGCAGTAGGCAACCAAGAAGGCTACTAGCCGCTTGTAGCCCATGCGCATAGCCAGACGTGCACCCATGCATGCCCTTACGTGCACTAGCTTGTGCGCACGCCTACGCACATGCCTGCATGCCCTTGTGCTAAAGTCAACGCCCTAGCACTCACAGGCGTGCCCATTTGCACACCCACTTACGCGCCCACCTGCATGCCCATCAGCGCCCACCTGCACGCACCATGCCAGCCCTCAGCGCCCCATGCGCATCATGTCCCACACATCCTAGCACGCCACAGCACACCTTAGCATGGCTAATGGCATGTCTTCACAAGCACGCCATCCAGCGCGCAGCATCAGCCCGTATCTTGTAGGCAAGGCTAGGCATACCCACAAGGCATGCCATCCAGCGCATGGCTCCAGCCCATGCCTTGTAGAGCAGATTAGTGGCATGCACACCATGCAGGCCATCCAGTACGCGGCACCAGCCCACAACGCTCAGACCTTCAGCGTGGGCCATGCATGACCATCATCCTGGCACTCAGCTAGGACCATGCAAGACCACCGCCCAAGCCACCTGACTGGGCCACACCACAGCAACACAGCACCACCCTATGCCCGCCACTAGACCATGTTTCACATCATCAGGCCATGCACTGCGCTATGCCGTGCCCACTATCAAACGACATACAGTAGACAGATGATACACAACCAAGTGCCATGCAGATAGCCATCCGTGAGCCATGCCACGTCACAAGCCATGCCTAGGCATTGGCATACCACGACCTCATCACTTGGGCGCCACCTACCATTTAGTTATTTATTTATTTGATTTATTTATACTATTAGACATTTAGTAATTTACTTATCTTTACCAGGGACCTTTTGGGAGTTTTCAAATTGTAAGACTCTATAAATACGACCTATAGATTTTCATTTCACATCTTTGGACATTTGAACAATTAAATTGCTCTTGAGAAAGAGTTAGGCCGGCCACTCACCTAGTGGTTTGGATTATTCGGTACTTGGGCACTTTGGCTTCAAAGAGTGCAATTTGTGAATCCCTTTGAAGAGAAACTCATCGTACAATTCGTGAATCGGTGTGTTTCACAACTATCTTACATTTATAATATTAGAGGTAAATTTCAATTGTTGGTTTTCGGGTTTGCCATTGTTATTAAGTGTTGGAAGTGTTGAGTTGTTCTTGTGTTGATTATTTAATTTTGGAGTTGTGTGAGAGTGAGAGGTCGAATCCACACCACTTGTGGACTTAAGAATTGTGTGAGTATCCATTAGAGTGAGTGCCGAATTCCACACCACTTGTGAAATTCGAAATTATCAATTGTGTGTGAGTGTTTGTGTGTCGCATCATTTGAAGTGTTGGATTGCTCTTGAAGTTGTGAACGCCAAATCACATTAGTGTTATTTGTGGTTGGCGTGTGCCCCATTGTTCTCCATTTTTCATCCAATTTCTTGGATGTTCATCCACTTTTCTTGAAGTTTCTTGAGGATTCCCACCAACCAAACATCATACACGGCCAGCCCCTCTAAACCCTACTTACCATACACGACTACACCTCCTTCCAATCCCACTTGACTGGCCACCAATCACCTAACCACTTTCCATAATTTCCTCTCATCAAATCCATTTCCCACCTACCTAAATTAGCCAATTTCACCCATCATTAGGTTGCACATGACCAGCCACATCACTTCCCTCCATCTCAAATTAATTCAAATTCAAAACCTTATCCATTTACCATAACAAACATATTTGGCCAACGCATTCCTTGCCATTATCGAAAACTCTCTTGACACCTCACCAAATCACATCTTCCATACCCTTATTTGAATAGTCAACCAATCAATTAGTTAACTCAATCAAATATTTCCTTAATCCAATCAAATCCCAATCATACCTCCATATATTTCCATGTATCCTTGATTGAACAATTAACCCCTAATTGACTCACTCAAATCCCCACCAACTACCATATCCAAACCAAATCTCAATCAAGACCAAATCAAATCTCAATCATCCCAAATATCTCATATATTCGGCCACCATCTAATCCCCCATTTCCCTCCATCACCCCATCAATTAAGAGTGGTCTTGCAAAGTCATTCCATTTACCCAAAATACCTTTGTCCAGAAATCATCCACCCAAACCCTAGCAATTTCGGAAACCACTCCTAACCCTAGTGTTGCTGCCCACCTCATAACCCTAACCCAAACACTTAGCTCCTAAACACTTAACCCCATTGCAAGTGGCGCTTATCATACCTGATCCACCATAGACAAACTCACATATTACCCAAACCTCATCTTACCCATCCATTCCTTATGCCACTTGTGATCTTTACTAAGCAATGAGCCTTACTCAGTCATTGAGGAGCAACCAAAGTAAAAAGGACTCCTTAAGTGATTGGTGTCTTGACCGAGAACTCTATCAGAACCACCGTGACCATGAAGTGCCTCTTTAGCTCTACCGATGCCATCACATCTTCCTCCCCTAACTCGACGCTGAACCTTAAGGTCTCTCCCTCCCCACAGCTCTCTTCCCCTCTCAGACCTCCCCTACACACCACCTAGCTCCACCTCAACCCAACCTCGCATCACTGCCCAAGAGAACGCCGAAGCTCCTCCTCTGAACCTCCCCAGCTCCACCACGATCTCCCTCTCTCCTTCCCGAATCCTAGGCTTCTCCCTCACAGGTTCTCTGCAGCTGGCGTGTTCTCTGCCGCTATCCAAGACCTGCCGTCATGAGCCACCATCACCTCCTCCAGACATGATGCCTCATCACCACGAGTAACCCAAGGGCACATCAGCACCTCCCGCACGCTCTCATTCGCTATCAAAGCCCTTAAGCATGATAAAACCCTAACTTTATGTCTTAAGTGCTTTATTTTAGAGTAAATGGGCAGGTATAGCGTGGTGTTGATTGCTTAGACAGATTTATATTCATGGATATGTAGTATTTTGATTGTGGGGAGAAATTTTAACACCAAAGGCATTCACATATTTGGTCCCTGCAGAGACGAGGGTTTGCATTTCTTTTGAAATACTTGTCTGTATAATCCAACAATTGATAGTTATTTTGCTGATACCAGTGAGTAGATTCTTATGGTTTTCCCTAATTCAAGTGCTTCTCTAGGAGATTGTTATGATAGCCATAGGTTTCTTTGAGCAGGTTATACCATCAATTATTTATATTTATTGCCAATTTCCAGAGGGCTTGTTCTTCTAACATAGCCAAGAAGTCATCTAGACAGCAATATTGTCAGTGTAAGTGGTTGGATGAGGATTAAGATTATTTCAAATTTGATCCAATCCGGATGCAGTTATCAATACTGTAGATGGTTATCTATTCTAATATAAAATTTTACTTTGCACAAATCTTTTAAAAGTAGCCTATATATGCCTCTTTGTTTACCATTGATTTTTCTCCAAATGCTTTCAGTTCTTTTAGTTTTAGATGTTACCAAAATTTTGGGTTTACTAAATGACGTGTTCCCAAAAGTGCTTACAAGTGTAAAAGTATCAAGTTGTATTCAAGAGTAAATCCAAGATCGTATTTCATAAGGACAAAGGGTTATCAAAGCATTTGTAAAATTCTATTGTAAAAAGTATGAATTAACTACAAAATTTAAAAATAAAATAAAATGAAATGTGAGAAATGTTTTTGTGCTTTTTTTATATTTGTATAAAAATTGAGTGAGTGATGTCAAATGAAATGAAAAGATTTCTGAAATTTACTTACAAAATTAATTATATCAAAAACTAAACTTAAATTGGAATCAAAAGGATGGAATAGGAAATGTCTGAAATTAATTTAAGTAAATCTAAATCAGAAACAAAATTAATGTCACTGTTAAAGGAGCAAACTAATAAGTACTTGGGTTGGCTACGAGACTTTCTTGTCTCATTTTCTAGCTAATTTCTCAACTAACAATCCAGTCAAGACATTGATAATCGGAAGATAGAAAAAAAGTAATGCTCGAGTTTTGCAATATTTTCTTAAAAGATTTAGTGCCATACTAGCTCAAACACATTAACAAGCAAATGGAGAAAGCCTTGATATTTTTCAAGCATTTGTTGTGATTAATGTCAACAACAAATCAATAACAAGAGCTACAATCTGTTATTAAACCAAATCCAACTAGTAAAAAAATAAACCTAACATTTAATAACGAAATATTACATTAAACTAGAATCTGAGATAAATCAAGTCTCATTCCACAACCCAAGTTTCAGATTTAACTACACGGTATTTCTAGCAAAGAAAATAAACCTAAGTAAAACCATAATAGAATCTGAGAAAATATCCAAAAATGGGTAAATCCTAGAATGCAAAAAAAAATCGTTTGAGAACAATGAAAATAACAAAAGAAATAAAAAAGTAAAACTCGCTAAATCTAACTCAGAATCTTCCGTTCCTTTTATATCCAGATTCCTCCCACTTCTTCTCTCTCCAATATCCAGATTCCATCATGTGTACCCATTTTGCATTTTGCTCTGTCGCGTGGTTTGGGTGTCGTTGCTCTAAGGTTCCAAAAGGTCCTTTCTTTAAGTCGCGGGTTTACTGAATTACACTTCAGTCACAGGCTGCAGTTGCAATTCTTTTCTCGGGTTACCTTCGATTTCATCACATAATGGTCACGGTTCAATTAATTGGATTTCTTCATGGGCTTATCCTCACGGGCCAGGCCTTATAATGGAAGACTAAGGCCCTGTTTGTTTTCAGATATGAGATAAAATGAAATGAGATAAAAGTAAAAAATAAAATAAAATATTGTTTTAATATATTTTTTTAATATTAATTTTGTATGGAAATTTGAAAAAGTAGTATGAGAATTTGAAAGAGTTAAATTTTTATTATATTTTGTATAACAATTTGAAAAAGTATAATAATAAATTTGAGTTGTATTTTAAGTTTTTGATCTCATACCCCAAAACAAACAAGACTTTAATCTTCGGCAAGTCAGCTTGGTTTTGTGGGCTTCAAATTATTCTCAGGTTGCCTCATTTCTAAGTCTTGAGCAATTGACGTGGGCCTGCTTTCTCTTTTCTTTAAGGTTTTAATTTTCCTTCACAGCACGCAATGACTAAATTAATCTTCATGGATTTATATTTCAAAAATTAATCACTTATGAGCTTAGCCCGCAATGGGCCAAGATGAAAAAAAATATAAGTTTACTTAAATGACAGTTAACTCCTTAACAAAAGCTCATTTATAATTAGTTAGGGGTAAATTATCATTTCGTATTCTAAAATCAAGTAATTCATATTGTTAACTTAATACTCTTTATTTAGCACATAAATCTCACTTACCTCACTATATCAGTAGTATTAAAAACAACATAAAATCCATTAATCACTAAAGTTCATTCAAATTTGTGCTTTCTTTCAGATTTTTTTTAACGTTATCTGTTGAGGATTAATATCTTGCATTTTGTCCTTATGTCAGTGAATCAATCCTCTGTCTCTCTTGGTTTTTTATGATTACAAATATTTCTTTTCTCTGTTGTATTTATTGTATGGGGATATTAGAGGGCAGTTGCTTGGGACACGCTGAAAATTTATAGTGATTTTATTGAAGCTCAAGAAAGACGAAGGTATTTACTCCATAAATCTTGTGAGATTATGAAGTTGTTCATTCTTGATGGAGGGCTGGGGTTAGGGCTGGGGCTAGATAGTGACCTCTTACAGATAGTTTGACAGATAGTTGGCATATATTATTTACATATTGTTATAATATCTCAACTAGAATTCTGTTATCTTGATAAACATCTTGAGAAGATTTGTCTGCACTTGTAGAAAAAGAGTTTTGTTTGCCACTCTCTTAGAAGTGTAGATTGGATGTATTAGCTAGAATCTGTATGTCATGCTTCTATTGTCTAATTACATACGTCATATGTTAATGTACATAAATAAAATTTGTTCATATTTGCTCAATTTACGATTCTTGAGATGTCAGTTTATGAGTAAATAATCACTGTAAAACACACCTACCTTTGCAATTTTGTAAGCATGTGTAGTCTTAAATTTTTCATCGAATCTAAGTTGTTATTCTTGAGCGAAGGGATAATATTTCTAATGCGAGTATCCTTGAATGTATAATCTTTGATTCAGTTAATTAATGTATGTGCTTCTATGTGTCATATCTACTCTGGTGAAGGAGTCCTATGGTGGAAAGGAGAATCTCTGCTACCAGCCTTAAGGAACTTTTTTTTCCTACTTTTAGCTGTTGTCTAATCTCTTTGATTTGATAATTATTAGATTTGTACCCGTATCCTATATATTTGGGATAATTGAATCACGTCTTTACGAGGTTCTTAAATTTTTTGTGCCTTGTATAAAAAAAGCTGCTAATTTTTTTGTGCCTTGTATATTAGAAAGGAGAATTTCTGCTACTAGCCTTTAGGAACATTCTTTTTCCTGCTTTTAGTTGTTCTATAATCTCTTTGATTTGATAATTATTAGAGTTGTACCCATATCCTATATTTTTGGGATGATTGAATCACTTATTTACGAGGTCCTTAAATTTTTTATGCCTCGTATAACAAAATGCTCTTATGTTTTTTGTTTCTTGTAGGATGTAAAGGGCACTTCTTTCCCTCTTTTTTGCCTATCGTTCATTCTATTCCTTTTTTCACACTACAATTGAGAATCTCCTTTCTTTCTGAAATATTCCTGGAAGATGTTCATCTTTGATGTCTATTGATGTATTTGACATGTATGCATCTTAAATTTAAAGGATAGGTATATTTGACATATAATCACTCCAACTTAGATACCAGTTTGTGCATAACTTAGGTTAAAATCTTGCTCATATCTATGAGCTTTTGTGTTCCATATTCACTCCAATTTGATTTGTGAGGGTTTCGGTGATGTGGTTTGTGAAGTGTTGGGCCTTGTTGAGTGATTGTGTTTAATATGTATGATAATTGATATGGATAGAATTATGTATATTGAGTATGTTGGTTATGATGAACTACGAAGAAGTTATGTGTTTGATGGATATTGAATGGGAGTTGTAGGTGCTTTCAACATATTTTAGGTAAAATTTGTTTCTTAACAAGGTGATATACTTTTTTATATATGCCCCTTTGTTATATTTACTTGGTTACAAGTTTATGCTTATTAGAAACTTATGGCTCATTATGTAGACTATATTGTTGTTAGAAATATTAATTTTGATAAATGTTAACTTTTCTTGTTATATTCTTTAAACAGTTTGAAGATGATGACAAAAGATGTCATTTGAAACTCAAGTATTCATTCCAGATCAAAAGAATAATTAGATGAATTTTGCTTGTTATGTTATCTTTTATATTATATTTCTTTTTTATTTCTTTCTCTTTCTCCTCTTATAAACCGCATACATATTTATTTGTGCTAATTAGTAATTTAGTTGAATATTGATTAGGTGAGAAACAATATCTTTTTTTTTTTTGGCTTTTACATTTATTATTTTTCTATATTCTTTTACCATTTGCCGCGAATATATGCCAATGCTTTTCTTGCCTTAAGAAGCTTTTCCCACCAAATGTTCTCATGAGAAATAGTACTAAATTCCACAAGATTCATACATGTGGTGGGATTATTTGCCACGGGTATTTCTGCTTTGGCTGCGAATAGTTTCATGAAAAATACTCACTTTTTCACACAAGTTTAAATCGTCATGGGAAAAAATAATTTTTTCCACCAATTTTATGCCACAATTTATAGAAAAAAAATATTTGCCACGAAAACTATACTTTTACCCACCATAACCTCTGAAAAAAAGCCACATTTCTTGTACAAATAAAAAATAAAATGTAGTAAAAGCCCAAATCCTTGTAGTACATATATATAAAGTCATTTTATTTAATAAAATGTGATTGAAGTATATCTCAGTATGATAATCATGATCAACAAGAAGAATATGACTCTTTGAGAATGTATCGTTTTGGTAATTCCAGCTATTTGTTTAATTGATACAAATTGTGTTCTCGATCTCGTAGATATTTCGATTCCAGCAATTCCAACAAATACTATCTGAACTTTCAAACTCAACTCCAAGATTCAAATGTTTAATCTTACTAGTAATGGACATGAGTTGATCATTGAGGATGATCGATGAAAAAGAGTAGGTTTTTTTTATTCTAAAATTGTTTAGACGAGAAGGCCGGAGACCAATAATATTTCAACAGCGCTACGATATTGTTAAATATTATAAAATCGAATAATATTATTGTTGAGGCTAAGATATATTGACTATTAAAAAAAAAACATTAGCACCAAGGAAGATCAGAATTAAAAATACGAATATTAAAAAAAAGGTTCATTAATCTCACGTTAGGCAGAAAGATACACGAGTCAAAATTTAAGAGTCGCTACGTACATAATTAATAGATCATTAGAAAACGGCCATCAAGACAGCTTCTCCCACCACATGCCCTTCAATTGCATCCAATAGCTTGTCTTTCGTGACCTATAACGTACATAAAACCCAGATCAGATTGAACTTAACAAGAACAAAACTGTCGATTTCATATATATAACACACGACATTAATGTCCACATAAAACGACAAGTACTGCTGCATGCAGATGCAGATGCAGATGCAGATGCGTTCCTACCTTGTTACCCAGATGGAGCTGATCATCATCCAAAGCATAGAGTTTAAACTCGAAGCGGTGGCCATGGGAGGGGAGCTTGGGCCCGCGCCAACCTGGGACCTTATAGTCATTGTACCCTTCTTTGATACCAGCGTAATCACCACCCACTTCCTCTTCCTTCCCGGAGAAACCCTCGGGAAGACCCTTCAATGTCGGAGGAATGTTGGCTACAACCCAAATCGTCCATGGCACAATCGGATCAGTAGGGTCGGGAGCATCGATGTCCTGAACCACAAGAGCCAAGGCCTTGGTTCCATCGGGCACGTTATACCATTCCAATGGCGGAGATATATTTTTCAAAGCGCCTTGACCTTCCTCTGTATACTTCCTGGGAAACTTTCCTTCGTGGTTTATTGCAGGTGACACCAGCCTGAACTCATCGCTAGCCATCTTGCGCTCTACTTAACTGATTTGTACCCATTTTCTTCCGCTCGCTCTTGGCTTTAAGGTCGAAATTTAGGGGTTTGATCAATATTGATTGTTTGGCATTTTTGGGTTTTGTGATTTGGAAGGCACGTGGTGCGAATTTCGTGTTGGCGAGAGAACTAGAGAAGGTGCGAGAAGGATTGAAGCAGGGACACGTAGTGTGCGACGTGGGGGATGGTGGAGCGTCGTAAACAAAAGTCATGAGGAACCGGTCAGTCTAGAAATGAAAACTCTATATAATCTTATTTTTATTTCAAATATATTAGTTATAGTAGATTTATTATTGTTAAACAATTCTTTATATTTAGAAGTGATAACTACTTTTCATTAATAAAAGTTTACGCATTTTTTTTTAGAAATTGATGATAATTATTTTTTAAAAAAATAAATAAATATGTCACATTTTATATAATAAAATAAAAAAATAAATAATAATAAAGTATATAATATTACTCAGCTAAAAATATCGCATTTTAATCCGACTGCAGCTTGAATTTTTTTTGAATTTCTCACATGATTTCTTTAAAAAAAAAAAAGTGGAAAGTTGATATTTATAGGATTTTCTTTTAAAATATATTCACCGTATCACATTAAACATGTCATAAGTTTATTTTTATAAAAAAAATATCTTAATCACCTTTATTATTTTTTAATAATAATTTATATTTTTTAACAAAAATACATAAAAGCTTAAACATCCTCGAATTTTATCCAGTATTGTTATCGACCAAACGCATGGTTAAACGTGGGCTCGTTGAACCCAGGTTCTCCACTTGAGAATTGGGTTATATGCTATTAGGCCATCTAACTCTTAGCAACTCTTAGCTACTCATTAGTAAATTTAAAAATATTCTCTTTATAAATCTATAGCGTTGTTTGGTTTGAAAGTTCTTTTAAAGAAAATGTAATAAGTTTTATTGATTTTTTTTTTTTTTAATATAGAAAAGACTTTATTTCATTTGAAATAAAACAAGATTACAGCTGTAACCTAATAAATTCAAAAAAAATCTAAAATACAACTCAAACTACTCAATTGTTTGAAATACCTCTATACAAAAATTACTTTGTGATGGACATCATCTAAACTTCTAAACTCTCTCAATTGACAAACTTTCAGAAATTTTTATCTCAGATTGTCTGAGAGTATAATGCTCCACGAATAAAGGAGTATCTAACTCTCACCTACCATGTTTCAAAAGAAAAGAGAAAATCAAACACAACTATCCTTCAAAAAAGAGAGAGGACAACAAAAAAAAAGTCATTTTCTTTTTATTAACAGAACACATAGTATAAATACAAAACAAATACAAAACAAATATAAAACAAACAAATACCAAGCACTGAAAAGGAAGAGCAAATCATGGTGGTAGTGGTGCGTGTAATACACGCACCACGCTGAAATGTTCAGCCAAGCAATCTAGAAGCCACTAATGATGTTGAGTATAGAAACAAAGCGTGCGGTGGCAACAAATGGCTTTATAAGAAGCGCTTGAAGTCCACATGTCCTCCAACCGATTGGTAGATCAGCACCAGATGAAGCCTCTGGCAGAGTGTGTAGCCAGTCTTGACCTTCAGAGAACACCAAAACTCACTTCTCTCGACAGTGAACGAAAACAAATAAAAAACCAACAAAATCCACCCCATAACCAATCGAGAAGAAGGATGAGGAAGGGGAGGGAGGAAGGAAGGGAAGGGGGAGTCAAGACTCCCACCCCCTGCGATGGAAGATGTTGACGGGCGCTTTAGAAAAATAGGGGTTTCGTAACAATTGGACTAAACAAACGAGAAAGCAATTTTAAAGCTTTATTGAATTAATCAACAAATAAAAGAAAAAAAATACATGAATGACTTTCCTCCAATCTAGTTCCATCATTCTCACTCTCTAAAGCATTCTTAGCTAATACATATGCTGCCATATTAATTCTTTTCACATGAACTATATTCCAATAATCAATATGAGACAAAAGAAAACTTAGCATTCAAATGAGAACTCCTAAGATATAGAACTGTGAAGTGTTAATCTTGACATTGGATTATCCTCCTCAGTCCAATGTCTCTTGTAAAAATGATGGCATCTAGTGCACCTTGAGACTCAGCTATATAAGAATCATTAAGCATAAACCTATGCATGCTCCTGCAAGCTATCACCTTTCCTTCAAAATCCCTTATAAAATTGCCTATACTAATTCTAGCTAACTCATATTTGACTGCAACATTCCAATTTACCTTATAAGTGCTTAAAGGTGGAGGTTCCCCATCCAGTATGATTGCTTGCTACTTTTAGTTTTGGAAACTACTTTGGAAGCTTGGCATTCTTGATATTTTGTTGTAATTGTTTTGCCTGTTGCACTACCAAGTTTGGATGAATAAAATTATCTTGAAAAATGAAGGAGTTTCTCCTCTATAAATTGTTATTTGTTTTCATGATGAACTCCTTCAAAGACTCTGCTCGAACAAGTTAATCATATCGCAAACAAATGCATAAAACCTAATGTAGACAAACCACATTTTTGGACTTTCTTAGGAGAGGTGCTGTATACATCCTTAGTTGCAGGGCAATCCCATATTGCATGAATGATTATTTCATCTCCACTCAAATAAATAACCAAGTTCTCCATGTAAATATCTTTGTAGCATTAGGGACATTCTTCTTCCATTTATGCATCTAGACACAGACAATTATAAGCACTAGTAGGTATCTTTGGAACAATTTCAACTTATGCACTGGAAAATATAATCAGTGGGTATTCCAGTACCTATGATCTGGTTGAATAAGAGCAGAAATATATTGATTACAATTTAACGCTTGCACAGGGCTTTGAATTCAAAAAGATGATGGTTGAGGAATCTATCTTGCCAAATTCCAACTTGTTATCCATTTTCAATCCTTCATAAAGATCCTTCTACCAAATTCTTTACTGCATATATACTCCTCCAATATGGGAAGGGTTAGATCCAATTTTAGCTTCAAAAAATGAGGAGTGCAAAAAATATTTCAACTTCAGAATTTTACTAGAAAGAGCATCAGGTCTTTATATTAATCTATAGTCTTGTTTAGCAACTTCAATCATATTGAAGCTTTCCAAATCTCTAAACCCCAAGTCACCTGCAAACTTTGCTTTTCCCATTTACTCCACGAGACTCATTGAATTCTTCCTTCACTATGCTGCTGATTCCACTATAAATGCTTCATGATTCCATTGATCTCTCTTAACAATGAGAAAGAAAGCTTAGAAACTTCCATACAATAAGTAGGAAGTGATTGGACCAAAGCTTTTTACAAAATCTCCTTTCCAGCCTTTGAGAGGATTTTTGTTTTCGAATTACTGATTACACTCCTCACTCTGTCTAAGATGTTGCAGAAAACTTTTCTTTTGATCTACTTATAAGAGCAGGTAGACTTAGATATGTTTCATATGAATTTGAATCCTTGACACCTACTATACTCAAAATGAATCTCTTAGTCTCCTTTGTGTTTCTGCTAAAATGAATGGAAATTCTTATCTTTGCTAAGCCTTCGTCCAGATTCTTGTTCATAGATTATTAGAATTTCAAGCATTTGACTCCACTCCAATGCATTTGATCGACTCCAATGCATTTGATCTATAAAATAGTAAGCTATCATTTACAAAAAAAAAAAAAACAAAACAAATGGTTAATAGGATTTTACGACTGGCAATTGAAATATCAATGATTACTTTTTTTCCTCAGCTTGGTTAAGTAGAGCACTCAAAGCTTTTGAGCAAAGGATAATACGTAAGGTGATAGAGGGTCTCCCTGTCTTATATCCTTTGTGGCTTAGAAAGAAGTTTGAGGTGAACCATTAATAAGAATTGAGTAAGAAACTGAGTTGATGCATCTCATAATCAAACTGCTACATTTCAAATGAAAGCCCATCTTGGACATCACAATTTATAAGAACTCTCACTCCACCTTATTCTAGGCTGTACTCATACTAAACTTTAAAGCCATAAAACCAGATCTTCCTTTGAGCTTCTTAAACATTGAGTGGGAGATATTACCTGTTGCAGTACTTCATTCAATCGATTAGCCAACACTTTTGATATTATCTTATAAAGAACATTGCATAAGGAAACTGTCCTGAAGTCAGCAACCTTTCTTGCGTTTTTCTTATTTGGGATGAGAACAATATGAGTCTCATTTATCAGCTTGATATTACCATCTGAGTTACGAAAATCCAGCACATCTCCACATGCTTCCTTACCAAGTGTTTTCCAATGAATTTGATAGAAACCTGCAAGGAAACTATCTGGCCTTGATGAGCTGATAGGATTTATCTGAAATATAGCTGCCTTGACTTCATCAGTTGAGAATGTCCTAGTTAATAACAAGTTCAAGCCTTCTGTGACGTTGGTCTAGTTTAAATGCCTGATGCCATCTTTAATATTAACAGGATTTGAAGAGGAAAACAAATCTTGATAGTGATGTAAGAACATTCCTGCAATTTCCTAATAATAGTTAAATCTTTTGAATTAAAATATTTTATGAGATTAGGAAAAGTACTAGAGAAAAAATTAAATAAAAATATTATAAAGTTAAAATATTATTAGAATACTATTTTTATTTTAATATTTTGAAAATTTTAACTTATTTTTTGTGTTTTATTTAGAAATTTGAAAAAATTATATTAATTAGATAATTATTAGATTATAAAAGTTAAAAATTTGAAACTAAGAAGTATTTATATTCGATTGATCGAGGCTAATTGTGATGGCATCCTCCCAAAAAGTCATCCTAGGCTTTTTAGCACTTTCTTAATTTGCATTTTTAATCGTGATCGGGGTTTTTGAGTTTGAATATTCGATTATAAATATTCTTTCTAAATATCAAATCTATATATATGCTCATTTCTTTCCTAAACATAAGAGCATGTTTAGATCATTTCAAAATTTTTGAGCAATAGTGAAATAGTTTGACCAAAATTTTTAATTAGATTTTTGAAAACAAAAGAGAAAAAATTTAAAAACATTTTTAAAGTTAGTATTGTATTAGAGACCGTGAAAGTGAGTAGATGAAATTAAAATTTATTTGAATATTATATTTAAAGATTATTTTTATTTCAAAGTTTAAAAAAATTGTATTGATTTTTATATTTTAATAATAATTATTTAATAATTAGATAAAAATATTAAAATTTGAAATAAATAAGTATTTTATGTTTAAGTGGTATTCGAATGAAGTTACTTAAACATGCCCTCAATCTTCCAAAACATCAATATCCGAACGTAAACATGGAAATTAGTAATAATATATTAATATTTAATATTTAACCATATATAATAATATATTAATATATAACCACCAAGAAAAAAATGTCAGAAAAATATCAAACATTTTGAACATTTTAAAATAGAAAAACTTGGCAGACTAGTTTACTTATAATAAAATTAGTATTATTTTTAATTTGCAGAGTGAATTCTATAGATAATATTATTTTTTTGGAATAAAAGGAGGAAAAAGTTTTGTCCATAATCATACATCATTAATATTAGGGGTGAACAAAAAACCCGCTAACCCGACCCGCCCGATATATCGACCCGCTACCGACTCGAAATACCCGACTCGATAAGCTTTAAACGGAATTGACCCATTCCGATACCGTTACCGCTCCACCGTTTTCGAATCGGGTAATACCCGATATGCTGATTTCATTAGGTCAAATAGACCTCTCCACTTCTGCGCCCCGAATGGTTGGATGATTGATCCTCTCTCTCTACTTCAACCTCAGGCCACAAGCTGGAGCCGCTGGACAAAAGATTTCTTCTAAAACCTCTCTCCTTCTCTCGTGATCTCTTCTGCTACATGGGACGTTACACGCTACCATCTTTGAGGTGGACGAAATCTACACGGGCGGTGGCAAGAACATTTTCGGCAAGGTATATATATTTACTTTTCATTTTATTATTATTTTTCTATACAAGCTGATTTGTAAATAATATATATCATGATCAGCTTGGATTTGAGTCAACCATGGCGATTTCTTTTTTAAATAGTGAAAATCCACTAAATAAGTGGAAAAACAAGAGAGCCATGGCTCTCCAGTCTCACTAGGATTTCCGTCTGCAACTTGTTCGTATCGGCCCCGACCTCCCGTAGCGAAAATGTCGTCACACAAGACCTTCATGATCAAGAAGAAGCTGGCCAAGAAGATGAGGTAGAACCGACCCATTCCCCACTGGATCCGTATGCGGACCAACAACACAATCAGGTACAACGCAAAGCACTGGGCAAGACTTCAATTTGATTCAAGAACGACATAAATTCTTCACAACGAGTCTTGTTTTTATCTTTGATTAATCTACCGTAAGTCGATCTCCTACTGCTATAACTCTCCGATTAAAATATCTCAATGGGTTCAAAACTTCGGAATACCAATTACCGATAAGGGTATTGGGGTCAGCTATTCGGCCAAATGGTCAAACGGCTTATCGAAACCTGTTACAGTCGGGTCAGGTCGGGTCGGCAGCTCACCTGGCGGTTCGGATCGGGTTGAAAGTTCACCCCTAATGAATATGTTAAGACCAAATTATAAATTAGATTTGGATAATTAAAGAGGAAATAGTTGCAGGCGGGCACATTTTTTATTTATTTATAAAGTTCAATAATCACAAAATGTATATATAAGAAATTTATAAATTCACATATTTTTATAATAAAATATCTTTATCTTAATAATGTCAATAAATTTATTTAATTAAATTCTTCCTCTTTTAATTTTGATAGCGGCAGCCGGCACGGGACGACATTTATGAGAGTGGCATCATCTAAATCGGATCTCTCTAGATTCGTTCCCCGTCTCCCTCTCTCTCTCTCTCTTAACCTCTTTTGATCACTGGTCATACACAGTCCGCCCTTGTAGAAGACAAGGATCTCCCGCTTTCCCGTTTTGCGGTATTACGATTCGAATCGGTTTTGTCGCGCTTTTTTTGCGATGGGCAAGAACTCGAATCACCAGGCGCCAGTGTCGACTCCGAACGAGATCGAGTGGGAGATGAGACCTGGCGGCATGCTCATCCAGAAGCGAGACGACGACGACGACGGAGGTGTTGCTTCTCGTGAGCCTATAATCAATATCACTGTCTCTTACGGACCTTCGCGCCACGAGCTCCATGTCCCGGCCGGCTCTACTTTTGGTAAATTTTCTACTCTTTCCCTTCCTCGCCGTGTGCCGCATTTTGTTACACATACGAGAATTGAAATTGTTCACATTTGGCTTCGTTCTAGTTCTGATCTACACGCATATTTCGATTTCATATCGTATAAATGAACTCTATTTGGTAAAAAAGTTTATTTCATCAAAATATTCTTATCCATTTATATATTATCAATTGTTTTTTTGAGAACGAAGATTCAACGTAGTTATTAGAATAAGAAGAAATCCATAGCCTTTGTATTGTGATTAGGATGTACTGTTAATTTTGAAGATTTATGATAACGAGCCTATAACCTACGAATTGCACGGATTGTTGATATGAGGATGAAAGATCTAGAGAGATAGGATTTGGAGAAATTCAAAACGGTTTATAGGACAATTTATTTTGACTAAAGAATATAAAAATTGAAATAGTATTTTTAGATCGAGTCTTAAATTAGTTTATATCTTTATATATTAGAAAAGAAATTAAATTTAAAAGTTACAACAGTTCATAATGAAATATTGTTTTTAAAAAGATAATCGCTTTATAAACATAACACTTTAAGTTGAATGGGTAGATTGCCTACTTTTATGGATAGAATCCCACATTAGAGTCATATGACTCGGTTTAAAATATGAAACAATATAAAGGTTGAATTAGTACTTTTGGGTGGAGTTTTGAATCGGTTTATATCTTTATATTTAAGCAAAGAAATGAAACATAAATGTTACATTAGTTCATAATGAAACATTGTTTTTAAAAAGATTATTGTTTCATAAGCATAACATTTCAATTTTAATGGATAGAATGCGTACTTTTATGGGTAGAATGCCACGAGGAGTCAAAAAACTCTGCCCTTATATATAGTAATAGATTGTCTGATATTTTGTGCCATGAGTTCTTTAATGTCGTGTAGGCAGTAATGACGATACTATTGTACTATCTATAATGTTTTTTTCACATCACGGTTTCAATTATGAGGTGTTTTGTTGCTTTACGAGCAACTGTATTCAATATGCAGATACTCTGTGAAACTTAAGACATATTAGATAATGGTTCACTAATGGGTTGGTTAAATGTGCGGTTCAATCCATTTACAAATGTATTTTCTGGGAGATTTTCTGACCCACAAAAAATGCTAAAGTTTAATGTTTAACATCTACTTTATCATAGGAGATTATGGTTTTTTTCTGCGATCATATCATTGGTTTTTTTTTTTTTGTTGGAGATGTTTTTTGTACCTATTACTTGAACCCGTCAGGTCACCGGTGTGAACTATAATGTTTTCTTATTGATGTTTTACCACGTTTGCTTAAAAGTTTTTTTTTTTAAAAATTAATGACAGGGGATATAAAGAATGCTCTTGCACAGAAAACTGGTTTGGATCCTAAAGACCAGACACTGCTGTTCAGGGGAAAAGAGAAAGAGGATGAGGAGCATCTACACATAGCAGGTGTGAAGGATAGGTCGAAGATTTTGCTTTTGAAGGACCCCGCTAGCAAAGAGAGGAAGCTTGAGGAAATAGGAAAAAGCAATGAGATAGGAAAAGCATCTGGAGCAGTAGCAGAAGTCAGAGCAGAGGTTGATCAGCTCTCAGAAAGGGTAGACTAATCTGATTTGAAACCACTTTTCATTGAAGGCTATATCCAAATGGTGACTCAATTGCATCTCTCCATCTTTGTAGGTGGCTGCCTTGGAAGTGGCAGTGCATGGTGGGACCAAGGTTGCAGACAAGGAATTTTTAATATTGACAGAGTTGCTCATGAAGCAATTACTGAAGTTGGATGGCATTGAAGCTGATGGACAAGCAAAATTGCAACGGAAGTCGGAGGTTAGTATTGTATCTCGTTGATCTTGCTGCTCACAGGTTGGATATTTTATCTGTCCTGTTCTGGAAATGTTACCCTTCACCATGGATCCGGTTTTTTAAATTGGAGATGACATTTCTCGGTTTTATTATGACTCCGCATAGAATGATGCACTATGCGTGATGATCCTGATTTCCAAGTTGTTTTTGATCCCATATTCTATATTATGGTGTTCCATGTATCTGAGAATTATCTTTGAAACATGTATAAAATGCATGTATAATAAATGAAAAATATCCATATTCATATGGAACACGCTCACCTGCACCAATCTAATGCGCTTGTGTTTTTAATGTAATTTTAAATTTCTGCATTTGTTGGAAAATTGGGATGCCTAGATTTATTTTACTTCTATTGAAGATAATATCAAATCAATATTATCTTGATTTGATATTATCAACTTGCTTTATGTTTGCATGCTGCATCTAAAACATATATAAAGCAGTTATTTTTTACTTTTCCTTAATGCATCATGCTAGTCCGGAAAAAATTAGATGAGGTAATCCCTAAGGGTTAGCTCAAGTGGCTAGGGCCTTGCCCTTGATGGTATGCTTTCTCTAAGTTAAGGTTCAAAACCTCTTGTATGCAAACAATTTCTAGGGCTGTTGGATTGGCAGAATCTTCTATTGAATTACCTGAGGTACGTTTGCAGAAAACTCCTCTTCCAGAGCTTGTGCACCTCTGTTGACTTTGTTTCCTGACAGCCGGTGTCAATAAAGAAAAAAAAAATAGATGAATACTTTTCCAGGAATGCATTTTGTTTCTTTGAAGGGAGTTTTTTGCTGTATGCCAAATGCTCCTTATGATTTTGCCTAGATTTACATCATCGAGACGTTGGCCTAAAAGTTTGTTTATTGTAACTAGTAGACCTTTGTGTCTGAAACTTTCAAGTCATTGTGGGACTATGAATCTGCATTGATAGCCTTGGATTGTGTGTCCAAAGGCTAAGATTACTTGGTTGAACAGGTACGCCGTGTTCAGAACCTGGAGGAGAAACTTGACAACCTGAAGGCAAGAAACTCTAATCCGAATAGCAAAAGCAGCAATGCTGTTTCAGTAACAACCAAATGGGAGACCTTTGACTCTGGAGTTGGAAGCTTGACTGCCCCACCCCCGTCATCTTCAACAACAATAACTCAGGATTGGGAACAATTTGATTAGTCTCATGTACTGTCTTTATTGCAATGGTCTATAGAAACAAGGTATGTGTCAACATAACTTAAAACATAATGTAGAGTAGAAATATTTTTTTGGTGCTTCATGCGCGTTTGATGGGAAATTAAATCCTGCAAGCCCATAGCACACAAGTGAAATATTCCAATTTCTTTACCGTCACGCAATCATTAACCTTCAATTTAAATGATCAAGCAACGACGTCTAATATATTAGCTAGTAGTTGCTGGCCCTCGTGGCCTGGTCGGTGTGGAAACCTTAGAATATAGGCCGAGACATGATTATTAAAATGATAAATGGTTTAGTTGGCAATGACTTTTCAACCTTTTAATTATATGTTTTATCTAAGTATTGGAAATACGACTTGGTCCTGCATAGTACGTCGACTTTGCTCACATCCTTTGCAAATATATCCCTGATGACGTAACTCATGTTGGTTATACTGTAGTAATTAAGAAAAGGGACCAAAATGTAAAGGACAAAGTTAAGTGCTAATTAAGACTGTAATAGACTAACAAGTAACAACATATTATTTTAGGGCGCATTTTGGTCCTACTTAAATAACAAAGCAGCTTGACATATACCAGCTCAACAAGTTTGTTTCAGGATGACAACATTTAGGATATGGAGAATGTTGCTTCTTTAAATTTAGTAAGTATCGATGAATATTATATGCTCAAAAGTATTTTCTAATTAATACATGATTAGGTTCGATTTGTGATCCCGTTCCTCGCCTTAATTATAGTATATCAGTTTTTCATTTCTTGGAGTATGTTATAGACAAATTGATATAGGAAGGGTGAGAAGATTAATTGCGGGAAGAATTAATACAAGAGAATAACTCGATTCCAACATAACACTTGTTTACTATATATATATAGCAAATAAAAAACATAACACGTGTATGTTCACAATGCATGACATAGTGCAATCGACTGTCTCTTATTCACCTCAACATGATGTAAACTATCTAATGAAGTCTGAAGCGTTTTATACATGATTAATGGAATCGTGCATGAAACATCATGTATTAGATATTACTCAAAATAGTTATACCTCAAATTATGATGGATAAAAAATTGTAGTACAAGTACTTAATGGTCTCACACACACACACACACACACACACACATGTATATATATAGAACCCTTATAAGGTAGGGTTACAAGTTGATGGTCACTGCTCTTGCGTCATTAACATAAGGAGTTGGTACTGTTATGTCCTGCGCGTACATTGATGTATTCCAACCATGCTTTGTTGGGTCAAACTTTTCCCCATCTCCCCAAAGGGCATAAGCCTCCTCGCCATGCACGGCATCATCTCCGATCACCAGGTCATCATCGGGCATCCTTAATGGAATAAACAACCTTATGGCCAGAAGAATTAATGTGGTGAACACCAAGTTCCAACCGGCAACAAACATGGCTGCAACCAGTTGTTTGAAGAATTGCTTCCCACCATTTCCCCCATAAAACGCACCCCTTGTATTGCTCACTGGGAGTATGAGTGCACACAGTTGTGGCTCAGCGAAAAGTCCAGTGAGGAGCCCTCCTAATAGCCCCGCCACTGCGTGCGTATGAAATACACCTAAGGTGTCATCCACCTATATATAATACGTAAATTCACAAAATTAAATGGAATCTAATAAGAGATAGCAATGTCAATATTAGATTCCAAAATAATAATAATAATAATGCACTGATTAGCCATTTGATCATGATCGTAACCTAATTTCCACAAGGGGTTCCATTAATCAATTGTGGTGACCATGGGATTGGGACTGGGACTGGGACTGGGACTGGGTATATGGTATTTTTTTGACTTCTGAACCATTTGAATTGTCTCATGATATGAAGAAATTAAAGTGGAAAACGTACCATATATATAATACTTTTGGGGGGCAACTTCTAATTTCTTTTGATTTGAATACATTTACTTCATTGTTAAGAGTTAGGTTTTTCACAACTTATTTCAACTCATCTTATATATTTTATCTCAACTCATCTAATTATTATAATTTATCTAAAATTTCACACAAAATAAAATAAATAATTCAATAATTTTAAATTCTAAAACAAAAATAATATTAAAAATAATATATTTTATTAATTTAACTTTCAACTTTCAACTTTCATCTCAACTCATCTTATTTCATATCATTTCATCTCTAAAAACAAAACGTAGGCTTAGTCAAAATTAAAAAAGATGTAACATAATAGATCAGATCCAACCAATTAAAAGGAAAATTGAACATGAGGATTTACAATTGATCATCAATTGCGTGCGATACTACTACATTAATATATATACCATCACGGTACGTCATTTCATGTTCCCCAGTGCATATATATATATATATATATATATATATATAGCAAAAGAAAATGGAGTAGACGTGGTTATCATTATTATGAATTAATATATTCTTGAAAGAGATTGATGTTATAATTAATAACAATGCTGACTATTGACAATAACTAAAATATAATTAGTGTGTTTGGGGAAGGAGAAAATAAAGAGAAAAATATATGAAAAATCAAAGAGGTACGGAAGTCAAAAGTTTGAAAAGCCATGGATGTGGAGTATATTTGGATCCAACGGCTCCAGTAGAGATACGAGGCCTTTTTCCATGGGATCGATGAATAATATAAAATAAAAATGAACGTTTTTCTTAATTAAGCTGCATGGGTACTGGTAGAGCAACTCATGAAGCCAGAATTAAACAATATATATGGCAGTACTATTCGATTGAAAAAATTAGATGCATGATCAATAAGATCAGAATTTATAATGATCAATTATGCGAAAATAATGAAAGAGATCTACAAATTAAAAGAATATTATGCGAAATTACTGTTTAATTTAGAGGGTCAAGGTCATGGAAAGACAACGCGGCCTCCATTCAAAAAAGAGAAGCTGTTATTAATTATTGTGACAATTTATGTAAGATGATCATCATCACATCAATAAATGTATCCATACCATCCCAACCACTAGCAATATTGAATAAATCAAAACCCTCAGAAACTTCCGCAAGCCAAAATATGTGTATAACTTTCAAGCAACTTGTGCGATTAATTTTCTGTACAAAGAAGAACATTCGACGCCATGTTTTGTGGGATTTGCTTTCCTAGTAATGGCATATGATCTTTTGCATCTCTGTTATATAATACCGTCACTTTTATATATCTTTTGCATTCTATTAATGTAATTGGTTAAAATATTTATTTATATATTAAAAAAATAATGCAATCAATCACATTAATAACGTACAAGACTATGAAACTATGTACGTACAAAATTACGTACGTACGTACCTTTTGTAGAAGAGTACACTTTTTGTGAAGGACCATCATGGACACCCATGGAATGCTACCAGAAAGCATTCCCATCACTATAGCCGCCCACGATTGCACCAACCCTGCAACACCACCATGCACCATGCATATATCCGATTATAACATATTTAACATGCATGAAACCACAGATCAGATAAGTCCTTAATCATTTTGTGGGGGCTGCTAAATTTTCTGATCGATATATAATACCTAGCTATAATATTATACCTGCTCCAGGAGTAATGCAAACGAGCCCCGTCATCATCCCCTGAACAGCTCCGATCACCGAAGGCTTCCCAAAGAAGACGACGTCCAATGAAGTCCACACAAGAAGACTGGTCGCCGCGCATATGTTGGTGTTTAAAACCGCTATTGATGCGTCGATGTTTGCCGCGTATGGTGCTCCACCATTGAAACCTGACCAGCCCATCCACAGCAGCCCAGCACCCGCAAGCATCAGCAACACGTTGTTAGGAGGAAACCTCTCTCTATCGCTCTTTAGCCTCGGGCCAACCTACACGATACATTTAATCGTTTAAGCTTCATACAAATTATATTATTTAGAGGAAAACGTTCCTGAAAACATCTATCTATCTATTTATCTATATATATATATATATATACACACACACACACACCATTTTGATCTACTGACCGATCAAGCTTCTTGAAAATTAATTGGTGATCATTAAAAGTATGGTTCTAAAACGTGGAACTAATTGTTTGTTCAAAGACTTTTAATTAGGATCTCTTGTTTGGTTGGTTTCATTTATTCCGTAAGAAATCAATTGTTTAGTTATCCATTAAATAAGAAGATATTTCAAATTTTAATTTGTTGACGTTAGACATGATCAGTGGTTGGCCGTGAAAGGCCGGCAGTGCTATAGATAGGCCAGCACCCAATAAGCGGCGGTGAAACCGGCAATTCCGGAGGAAAGATGGATGACGTAGCCGCCGGAGTAATCGATGGCACCCCAGTGGTAAAGAAACCCACCGCCCCAGAGACTGAAGGCTCCAACAGTATAGGAGAATACAAGCCAAAGAGGGACAAAAGCCATCCAAGCCTTGATGTTCATGCGCCCAAGAACAGACCCAGCAAGTAGAATCATGGTAATAGCAGCAAAAGTGAACTGGAAGTAAACGAGCGTGGCCATGGGATAAAAGGGCTCAATCGTCTCGTACGTGCCGTCATCCCTCGTGTGGTTACTCTCGGGGACTTTGGCTCTTTCGACGAGGAACTTTTGGCCTAGAACCGGCGCGCCCTTGCCCCAGAACGGAAGGAGTTCATCGCCGAAGGCCATGCGGTAGCAGACTAGAACCCAGCAGATGAGGACAGCGGCGAAGGCATAGAGGGCCATGAAGGCCGAGTTGACCGCCCATTTCTTCTTGACGATGCTGGCGTAGAGGATGACCAGGCCTGGCATGCTCTGAATGCCCACGAGAGTGGATGCCGTCATTTGCCATGCGTTGTCGCCCTTGTTCAGCCATGGCGGCACGGCTGGGCTTACAGCTCCATAGGCCACCGTAGTGTTCATTTGATCGTAGTTATATTGAGTCGAATACTTTTATATCTATATATATCTACCTAGTTTTGGGGCGTGCGGGAGAGATCAAGGTAGAGGGAGAGACCCAGAGAGAGAGGACCAAGTACCGGTCTTTTTCCGGCTGACCAAACAAATATTTCAGAAGCTTCGTTCGAAAATTCACTTATGATTAAAATATTCTTACTTACAAATCAAAAATTTTTAAAATTTTTAAAATTCATTTTATTCATCCATTAAATAAGAGCAATATAATATACAAGAAGAATTATTCTAATATCAATAAAAACATAAATTAAAACTAAAATAAAGACTATCACTTTTTCATATTACAATATATATATACAATATATAATATATAAGAAGGTTGGCGTAGTTACGTGTGAGAATTGCCGGAATAAATGGAGAAAGTATGGTGAGAATAATATGTGAATATAATTAAATCGGACATGCTTCCGAGGCGTTGAATATTATTATCCACACATGACCCGTAAGTGAAAATTGAAATTGCGATGAAGTTGCCCATTGGTCAATGTACGGACGTGTGTAATGGAATAAGCATGTTATGTGTACGTACGTGATCATATCCATGGGGCTATATATATATTCATTTTGACTTCCATTTTTTGGTCGGGGTAATGCATATCGCAGCTTGCATTCCTTCTCCATATTGGTGCTTATATATAAAGAGTTTTTCTTTGGTACGGTCTGGCTGGTTTTGGACGTTTAACAGCCCTTAATCAAAGGGTACCACGTCAATAAGTCTTACAATAAGACTTCATTTGGTTATTGAATCGAGCTGAGTATAGTTGATTTTACACTTTTTCTACGATCCAAACAGCAATTTGAGCTGTCTCCGACGTGAGATTACTGAATTTAGACTGTAGCTTGATTACTGCTCCTCCCAATGCCAGAGATGCTGCTCCCCAAACTGCCAAACTGATCTCTGAAAAGAAAAAAGTATCACTTTGTCCATTTTTCCCTTCCTTTGATCCATCCGAATGGCTGCAAGTATAGTTTGGGAAAATACTTTGCCCTTTGAGCAGTTGACGCCGGCGGATTATTTTTAACGGAAATGCTTTTTCATCCAAGGGGAATTCACCGAAAATGTGCACCGAATGATAAAAATATTTTTTTAAAAAATATTTTATTTATTTAATGATTAAGAATTTTTTTTTTAATAATAATATAATTTTTTTTAATCCTATATGTAGCATAGATAACATAAAATCAAAACACCAAATAATTTCATCTTCGTGCACAAAGTGCATTTGAGTCCACAACCATGAAGTTTTACGGTCATACAGAGCAGTGCATTTGCCTCCGCAGTGTGACAGTGTCCATCGCCGGCATACACTATTTTTTACACAAAACAACTCAAATCACAGACCCAAACACACAATCTTGGGGTTAAAAAATGTTTCAGAGAGAGAGAGAGAGAAGTCCGGCATGCAAGAGTTAAACGCCGGGGGGCGAGGGAGAGAAGAAGAAATGAGAGAGAGGGGGGGCCAGAGATCTTGGACAGTTTTAGAGAGAGAGAGAGAGCGCGGTTCGAAAACCTTTTACAGCGACAAGGGATTCGTCAAATTTGTCGGAACAAGAGGCTGCATTTGCGTTGGGTCAAATGCAAGATGAGGAAGTTATTCCAACCCTGATTTCTGTACTCAACGATCTTTCTCTGTATCCCATTGTTCGCCATGAAGTAAATGTAAAGTTTTAAGTTTTCTTTTATTGGAGTTGTTCTTCTCTTTGTCCGTGTTGTAAATGTGTAATCCTATTATGATTGCCTAGGCAATTGAAGTACTGTGTGCGAGAAGGACTTTTGTGGATCTATTTCTTAAGGGTGGGTAGCGGTGTATCCGTACACGTCTTGCCCCGTCCCGTTCACCCGCCTCCACAAGGTGGAGCAGGTTACCCGCTCCGTCCATGTGGGAGTGGGTTATCCTACATCTTCATTATTTTTAAAAAAATATTTTATATATTTATATAAATAATTTGTATAATTATAAATTATATACAAATATTTACAATGTAATAAATTTAAAGTGAAATTCAAGTTAATAGATTGTTTTGACCTTCTAGGCCAACCTTTATATAGGAGACCAAGCCAATATAATAGTGAAACTTAAGCAATGTATGACTTGTACAAATCCCACATTGCTTAAATTTTACTATTGTATTGCATTGACCTCTTATATAAAAGTTGGTCTTGGAAGTTAAAACAATCCAAAATACAACTCTAATAAGCTTATATTATTTTTGGATGTATAAACTTTAATTTATTATTTAAATTATATTATAATTTAGGTCTAAAAAAAAATTAGACCTAAAAATAATTAAAAAAAAAATAGACCTTGGAGATTTAAAAAAATTCACGAGATACGGGGCGGGGTGCGGATTCAACCACACCCCCCGGCAACGGGGCGGGAGGCCCCGCCCCCGCCTCCCAGGGGCGGGGGGCGGGGTCAAAATCCTCCCCCCGCATGGTGCGGGGGCGGGGTGCAGGGTTGGATACCCCCGCCCCGTACCATACGGGTAGCACCCCTACAGTATTTTCATTCTATGAAAACTAGTCTGTGATGCGGTTCACTATTGGTAAAATGGAATTTATACGTGGCATTTTTTCAATGGGGACTGTTATTTGAAGAAGAATAGATGAACCAGTTGTAAGCCTTTTCTATATATAAAATCAAAAAAATGATAGACACTTTGGTAGGGATAATGTTGACTAGTTCCTAACACCAATACTACGAAAAGAGATAAAACTATGAAATAAGGTAATATTGAAGAGATAAGGTAAGGAAAAGATAATTTAAAAAAAATTAAATAAGATTATTAAATAAAAGGGATTCGCATGTAAGACAAGTTAGATTCAATTATTCTAAAGATGCAGATAGACCTCTATAAAATAGGGAGATGTTTACCAATGAAGGAGCTCTCTATGACTTCTCTAGACACAGACTCCATTAGGCCACAGTGACTTCAAAGGATATTCTCTCAAGGAACTCTTAAAATTTTAAAACTTTCTAATATATTAAGAGATATATAAGACCGTGAAAAATTATAATTTACTCATTATAGTAGATTTTTCTTTTAAATAACCTGTGAATATAAATATATTTATACCGAACAACGTAAATATTTGTTTTTCTATTTACTTATCTTTATTTGTTTATTTATTTTACGGATAAACGCGAAAAACATCGGAGCCTAAATTATCATTATGGACCAAAGATGACTGTTTCCTCCATTCCGGCCTATTTTATGATTTTTGACGTTAACAGTACATCATGCAATCTTTTTACAACCTTTTATATAGTTATGTTTTAAATTGCAAACATTTTTATGAAGTAAGTTATAAAAGTAATATCATTTTATATAAATATCTTTATTTTAAAACATGATTGTATACGAACGATCTGGTTGTTCGTACATAATTAATATTAAAATTTTGTGGTACGTATATATGTTGCTAATTCCAGTTTCAAAAAGTACCTTGTCTAATTAACTTCTTGTAAGTGTAATTGGGTTAGAATTAATTAGGCTCAGTTCTGACCCGAAAAGAGGCAAGACCCGAAAGTTTGCTGATATTCAAGATCTCCATGGAGCTAGGTAGTACCACAAAAGCCAGCAATGAAAGTCTTATAAGGCTTTGTAGATCTGTTCATCTAAATTTTAGATTCATAATTTTTTTTAATCACTTAAATGAAAATACCAATATTATTAAAAGATAAAAAAAATTAGAGTCAGAATGAACAAAACCTGACATAAATAAACAGGCCTAAAGCTTAAGTTATATATATTTGAATGTTGAGTTGATCTAAAATATTTTCGTACGTTAGACTATACTCAGCAAGCATCAAATGCACACAAATATGCCCATTTGAATACTTAGCATCCAAATGTACACAAATATGCTCTGAAGTGATCTAAAGTGGGTCAATATGTTTTCATCACTTGATGGGACACACTAGTTATTTTTTATTAAGAAATGAGGGGGAGAAATCACATTTAATACACTCCCCCTTACATGAACAGTGCATGACATTATTCATGTAAGGAGAAGTGTCATGAGTATGATTACTCCCCAACATTACTCTTTTTTATTACTACAACATATACTATTTATTGATGTAAAATGATAAAAAGAATCCACACTCAAGAGCACACACTTATATAAACTGTTCATGATACTGTTTATGTGAGTGTGTATTCTTGAGTATGACTTCACTCTAGCATTTCTCTTTATTGATATAATTTTTTTTTTTAACTTTTCCTAAAATGTTAAACATATATCAACTTCGTACAACCAAACGAATTTTAATGGAACTTACAACATCATAAACTGAAGACTATTATTTTATAGTACATACATCAGTACACAAGCGACCCTTAATTAACTTGCTACATATATGGGCGCTGTAGCAAATTATAAATTTCAAATTATTGTTTTATATAAAGTAGTTGTTTGAGATAAAAATGGTTAATTTTGATGGGAATAAATTTATTTTTTTAAAAATAATGAATAACAAATAAACGGTTTTCTTTTAATATATGATTTATGATATGTATCAACGGCCAAATGTTAAGTAATTAGTAAATAAACCGCTTACATTTTTCCTTAGTTTTATCGATTTCCTATATATGCACAAAAATAATAATGTATAAAAAAAAAAACACACTTTGTACGTGTAACGTGAGACTTTGGTAGGTGCAAGGCAAGGCAGGTTGAGCCAACCCCTTTCTCTCTCTCCCTACTTTTCTCTCAACCCAGTGGCAATCTCTCCCATAATTTTCTCTACCATGAGCGGAGATGGGTGGCTCTGACCACCTCCACCCCTTCATTTTTGTTCCCTTACTTGTTATTTCTATTTCCTATTTTTTTTTTACCCATTTTCTAGTGTTTTTCCATTATTTTTTGGGTTGTCTTTGTCCTGTAGTGCTGCTGGCCGATCTTCTAATAATTGGCGTCGTTTAGTCTCCACACGCAAGCCCAGCAGCCTCCCATGCCTCCGATCTTCAAGTTTGCAGTGGGGGAATGCGTTTTCAGCAGATGCGTTGACCACGCGCGTGACTCTTTCTGTGCACGTTGGTCACGCGCAGCCACGGAATAGGAGGGTTTTTGCCGTTACGCACAGTAGTGTTGGGTTCGGAGTCCTTGATTCTCTCGGCAGAATTTGTTCTTCACTGATTCGGGCAGCGCGTGTGCCACACGTGCCACCACTACCACACGCGCCTTCAAGGGACCATTGCCAACGACTCGACTCTAACTACTATGCTCCTATCTTACCGCTTTTCCAAATCTGTGATCATGTTAGACGGATCGTGGATCTCTCCTCACTACAAGATAATAGGTTTGACAAATCATTTTGTCTCAAAAAATAGATTTTTTGTCCCAAAAGATCTTTAGAGACAAAAAAATTTTGTCCCAAATTTATCTCAAAAAGGCCGTCTCAAAAAGTTTTTAGGGACGAAAAGTGAATTTCATTCCTAAAAATGATTTTTAGAGATGAAATCTCACTTGCCCGTCCAAATCCATTCGGACGGATTTTTTTTTATTTGAGACAAAAAGATTTCGTCTCAGAAATCCGTTCGGACAAAAATTTCAGCCGTCCGAACTGACGGTTTCCGTTCGAACTAATAAATATTTCGTTCGAACAGATTGCCTTATTCGAACGAGGCTAGCATCCGGACGGATATTAATTGTTCGAACGAATAAATTTATTGGAATATAAATCTTGTTCGAATGGACTATTTTTAGTTCGGACGAATTTTAAATAATAATTTATCGTTCGAACGAATACAAGAGTTGTTCGAATGATACTGCTATACAGATTACATTTAATTAAAAGATGCATTACTATTATAATAAAAATGTAATTTGCACATCAAATGTGTTCAAATATTATTGTTAAACAGAATAATAAATGTACAATTAATAAAAAATAGATTTTAAGATCGTGATGGTGGCATAATATTTTGAGACATCCTCTGCCATTCTTCAAATATTGCTCGAGTCCTCGACTCTAGTCTCTCTTCTATTCTTGACTCTAACTCTGCTACTTTATCTAATCTGATCAACAACTCTTGTTCTTTGGACCTTAAACGTTCTATCTCAAGTTGTGCTGCTTCTAACTCCTTAGTTTTGTTTTCATTGGATCTAGCCTTAGAAGAGGATGATGAACTGGAGAATGGTTTCACACAATGCCCTAAGTCCCTCAAATATCTAGAACGTGATCCGAGAACTTTAGATAGGATCTGAGTATCGTTGACAGATGATTCATCAGATGGATCTGCAGTAGCATCCTTTAGAGATTTCATCTTTTCTACAAAAAAAAATATTAAAGTTAGTATAAATAATAGGAATATTCTATTTGACTTGACTTAATATACTTAAACTTACATAATTTGCCTCAGCTTCAGGACTGGTCCAAACACCATCACGATTTTTATGTGCTTTAGCATATAAATGGGTTAGATCAAAATCACCTGAACTTTCAGCTTGCTACAAAAGAATAATTAAATTAGAACTTGAAAAAAAAAAGGCATATTTTAAAATGAGACCGGAATTAGTAGCACTGACCATTTTTTGATGTAAACGATGAAAAGATCGAGAACCCGTATGATGGTGAATATTTAAATTTGATCTATTTACTTTGTTCACAGCACTTCGTTGCTTTACAAAAAATAAAAAAAAATATTATAAATTTCAAATTCTAATACATAAATAATTTTTCTATTAGAAAAATATAAATGTGATATTACCTTATAAGCAGAACCTTCAAACAAATCACAAACCTTTTGCCACTCGGCTGGTGGTATTGTTTGGAATGGATTTTGGCGTGCCTCTGTAGCAGTGCTGAATTTCTCAAAATGTTTATGGTACCGGCCTTGGTACCTCTAGAATGCACTCGACATTAGCTTCTCAACTGTTTTTCGATGCTCTCGTCAACTAAAATCTAGATCAAACTCATCCTTGAAAAAATTATATTTAATTAGTATAAATACAATTAACATTAAATTTGAATTTTCTTGGGATGTAGCTCATTACCAAATATCGATTTTTTATGTGATCTTTTACATCTTTGGGAATGTTAACCCAGTAGGATGCTGACATCGGAGCGTACGTGCAAGTGAGGGCACCAACATAAGTAGAAAGCCATGCTTGTAAATCACTGTGCCCACCAGTGTGACCATCTAATATATCAACTTTAATTTTACCCATTTTTCTGACTTTCTCTATGCAGACACCCCTAGTGATACCTCGCCCTCGGTACTGGCTTACAACTACAAGTACAGTAATTAGAAGACATATATATCATTTGATAAATATATATTAACTCATGTGGTAAATACCATAATTTGACAAAATACCTGGTGCTGGGTTTGGTGATGCTGGTACACTATTACTGGCCAGTGAATCACGTACATGAGAGTCAATAATGGGTGGGGGTGGGGATGGCTCACGAACAGCTTTGCGTTTGGGAGGCATATCTATTTGAAATTGTAATTAATTAAATATATAACCAGATAGATATTGTTGATATTTATCAAATTTATACTTACACATATATTTTAACTCATTCACTATCAGTTTTGCTAGACCAGTCTTCTTCATCTTCACTAGACACGTCAGTAGATTCATGTTATTCCGACATTCCACCCTCAATCACTTCTGGTGCAACATCTTCTCGACTGAGTGGGACTATGTCATACTGACTCAGGTTAACAAATAGATTGATTACTGGTTCATTTTCTTGATATGCTTCTTCATTTGTCGAACCATCGAAATCTTCATGTGGTTCATCTGCCTCTGGAATATAATCATATATATTTCTTGGTACAAACTTCTCCACCACTCACCATGGGTTCCCGTATTCTGGATTATCTAAATAAAAAACTTGATTCGCTTGACAGGCGAGAATAAAAGAATCATCCTCGTACCAGGTTCAGGATGTATTCACACTAACAAAACCTCCATCTTTACGCACTCCCAATCTAGGATGTGAAACATCCCACCAAGTACATTTAAACAATCAAACAATATAACCTCCCATATATTTTAACCCTATAATAACTTCTACAACTCCGTAGAAGTCAATATTATCATCTCCATGGCTCCCTTCGACTGCGACCCCACAATTTTGAGTTTTTCTATATCGTTCTCTATCACGTGTGTGAAATCTATATCCACGTACCAAGCAACCCGAATACTTGATAGCCTTCTTGCTTGGACCACATGCTAGTGCATAAAGTTCTGGTGAGATCTCATCGGGATTTGTAGCATATTTTAATTTAACCTACATCAATAAATATATTTAGTATAAGATTAAATATCAGTAGAATCCATATTAATTATTTAATATTACCGTATGTTCGAACCACGAGGTGAACTCCTTTTCATGCTTCTTTTGTACGTCAGCTCCACCACCAGAGTTAAGCAGTTCTAAATGTTCACTACACGTTTTCATATGAAATATCAATTTATACGAAAATATTAATCTCAATTATTTTAGTTTTATGTAAATTCATTACTAACCTCAAGTAATGTTCAAATCTGTACAGTTATTCAGGACATACCATCGAACTCTCTCGGCATCTCGTCCACACAAGTCGACGCCCCCTTATGCCCTCATTGGACGTACAGTTTGTGTAAATACAGAAAATGATGATGGAACACCCATCTGTTCACCTTCATAATTTCGATCTGGTCTCGTAAATCTGGTATCAACCCCACGAAAATACATTGAACAAAAAGTGTGCCATTCATTATCAATGTAGGACTCTGCAATCAAACCTTCTGGATGAACCTTATTTCCCACACTTCGCTTAAACTTTCATAAAAATCGTTCAATTGGATACATCCATCTATATTAAACCGGGCCAGCAACTAAAGCCTCACGAGGTAGGTGAACAGCCAAATGAACCATTACATCAAAGAAAGAAGGTGGGTACAAACTCTCTAGTTTGCACAATATCACTAGGATCTCAGCCTCCATTTTTAACAATGCGTCAACTTGTAACGTCCCATTATAAATGCCTCTGAAAAATGTTCCCAACTCTGTAAGAGCTGTACGAACATCCTAAGTAAGCTTTCCACGCACACCAACTGCCAACAAACGTTGTAAAAATATATGACAGTCGTGACTTTTAAGATCAGTTATTTTCCAGTTATGTGTTCGCACGCATCTTGACATGTTCCTAGCATACCTATCAGGTAATTTGATTGACAATAACCAGTCACAAAATTTCTTTCTCTCATCGCTTGATAGTGTATACCATCCGAGGCATGATGGCTCGAGACCCATTATCTTGTAAATGCAACTCTGGTCTTATTTCCAACTCCTTCAAATCTTTACGAGAGTTAACTGTATCTTTTGTTTTCCCTTCTATTGACATGAGAGTACCCAAAATATTTTCACATATATTTTTCTCAATGTGCATGACATCTAAATTATGGCAAAGGGTCAATGAAGACCAATATTGCAATTCGAAGAAAATACTTTTTTTTGCCCAATTGAATTCCATTGCATCTCGTTTCCTTTTTCGTGCTCGTGTGTCTTTCCCAAATCTATTTTCTGGAATCTTAAGTAGTTGTGCCAGAATATCATCGCCAGACAGTGTTGGCGGTGATGACCTCCGCTTAGTCTTCCCATCAAACATTATCCTGTTCGACCGTCATCTATAATTATTAGGTAAATATCGACGATGGCCCATGAAACAGAATTTTCTTCCATTTGTTAGCCAATACGACTGTGAATTTTGTTGCAAATAGGGCAAGTCAATTTACCTTTCGTGCTCCATCCAGACAAGTTTCCGTATGCTGGAAAATCATTTGTTGTCCATAAGACTGCGGCATGCATCTTGAATTCCCGCGACAAGGCCGCATCATACGTACGGACACCCAGTTCCCATAACTCTTTCAACTCTGCTATTAGTGGTTGTAGATATACATCTATGTCGTTTCCTAGTGACCTCGGTCTTGGGATCAATAAAGCCATCATAAAATAAGGATCTTTCATACACTTCTAGGGAGGCAAATTATAAGGCATTAATATCATAGGCCACGTACTATGCGAAATGCTCATATTACCAAATGGATTAAAACCATCAGTTGCTAACCCGAGGCGTACGTTCCGATGCTCTTCGGCAAACCATGGATACTCTCGATCAAACTTCTTCCACTGTAAATGTTGCCCAGATGACTAACACAAGAGGGGGGGTGAATTGAGTTGTATTTAAAAAAATAACAATTATAAATCAAATATATAATATAAAATATAAACAAAATATGAAACAACAATAAATATAAAGAGTAAGAGTAAGAGAGAAGCAAACTCAGTATGTTAACGAGGTTCGGCCCCACTGCCTACGTCCTCGCCTCAAGCTACCTCTTGAGGATCCCCAAATCCACTATTCAATCTCCTTTAGGTGGAGATAGAAACCTATTACACCTTTGAGCAGCACCGCTCCAAAGAATCCGTGTAGAACACCCTCTACACTTCCAATCACCTTACACTTGGTGATTTAACTATTCCCCTTGTAGAACACCTTCTACACTTCCAATCACCTCACACTTGGTGATTTAACTATTCCCCGTGTAGAACACCTTCTACACACACAAGGGTTATACACACCCTTTTACAAATACAAGAGTTGATAGTAGGTAGACTATCAAAGTACACTCCTCAATGAGTGAGATAGAAACAATACAGCGCAACCTATATCTCTCTCAACAAGAACAAGAATTAAGGCTCAAAACTTTAGAAAAGAGAGAATGAGAGCTTTGAAGAAATGATGCAAAACTTAGCAATAGATGTGTAAGCTCTTGTTGTGAATTTTGCAAAACTCAAGTGAGCTATTTATAGGCAAATGATTTTTCAATTTCAAATTTGAAAAGATTCCCATGTCAAAAACATCATCATTTACTTTTCAAAAATTTCAAATTTAATATTTTTACTTTTTGCATGTGACAAAAGGAGCACACTTTACTTTTCAAAAATTTCAAACATAATCTTTTACTTTTTGCATATGACAAAAGGAGCACACTTTACTTTTCAAAATTTTCAAATAAAGACATCTACCTTTTGCATAAGTCAAGAAAAGCATCCACCACTTTTGAAAATATTCAAATAAAACATGCACATGTGAAAGATGACAATCAATCATCTTAATATTTTCAAAGTTCAAACCTTTAATCATGTCATGCACATGTGAAATATGACAATCAATCATCTTTCAAAATTTTCAAATTTAATTTTCAAAATATTCATGCATATGTGGAAAATGTATTTTAATGCTTTATGATAAAATATTAATTTTGAGCCTTAATCCTAATTTTGAATTTTTAAGAGATTTACAACATTACTCTATGATTTTAATGTGAACTTGTTCCCTTCTTGCTCATGCTTGCTTCCTTGATGTGCTTGATTATATTGTGTGGACAACTTGAGCTTGAGACTCCTTTATTCTTTGGATTCATTTGTTATCATCAAAATCCATTTGTAGATTTACATGAAACTTGAAACCTTGGGTTCAACAATCTCCCCCTTTTTGATGATGACAAATACTTGATAGAACCTGAATCCTGTATTAATACTTAAGCTCCCCCTGAGAATGTGCGTTAGTTTTTCAAGCAAAAATATAAACATAATTCCAAGCATATATAACAAGTTTAGTGATTTAAACAATGTTAATGTTCTAGTCTAAAACTTCTCCCCGTTTTGGCATCATTAAAAAGGAATCATAATTATCTCAATAAGATATATTCCTACAATAACTAACAGACAAATAAAACGCTGCGTTAGTAGAGACTGTAAAAGTTAGAACCACCCGTGTCCGACAAAACCTGCAAAGGTTGAAGCCAAATTTTATCATCTTGGTGCGGAAGAAGATTTAAATCCGCTTGATGTTATTGACGAATTAGATGTTCCAGAGATTTGAAGTTGAATAATTAAAATTATTCGTGTCCGACAAAGACAGCAAAAGCTGCAGGCCTAGCTCTGGCAATGCAGTGCGGAGCCATGCATGTCCGACAAAACCTGCAAATGTTGGAAGTCTAACTCTGGCAATTCGGTGCGGAGCCACGCGTATCTGACAAAACCTGTAAAGGTTGGAGGCCTAGCTCTAGCAGTCGGTGCGAAAGCAGATCAATCGCCTGATGTTGTTGACAAACGGGTTTGAAGGCTCTGAATTTCTATAAAAAAAATCATTTTCACCAATCGGATACCAAAAAAAAAAACATTGCTTCTTGACCTAAGTTCTGTTTCTCCATAACGATAGAATGGTCGAACAATTCTCTTCCACTAATGTTCCAGACTTGAATCAGGAACTCTTGACGCATCAACCATCAATCTTCTCTCCTAAGGCCGTCAATGCCATGATAGGAGCAGAGAACCGTTTTTCTAGTAAGAAAACTTTTGACAATGTGTGTCCAGCATATCTTATATTTCTTTTGACTAATAAGATTTGAAGAGACAATAGTTTGTCTTGTTCTTTATGCTATCTCTATAAAATCAGTTTTAAAGTTCATCCGATTTGCATCAAATCTTATTCTCATTTCTATAACTCATCTGCATTCCTTCAATATTCTCGCTTTAAGTTTTCAATTCTTTTCTCAATGGCTCATTCTTCTAACATTCCTCTAGATGCATCCATAAGGTATTCTACATCTCAATCTCATGTCCTTTCTGCAGCTACCATTGGCACCATGTTGCAGCAAGAGAACAATAGTTTGGCTAATAAGCCAGACTCCGATGCTATATACGACTTGGTGAGTCTCGGGACTCGCTACTCATCCTCTATTGTCGCTTTTTCCCAGCGGCTACAAGTCAAAAATCATGAGGTTGAAAAGCTTAAAGAACAAATTGTTGTACTTCAACGAATTGTTCAAGAGTCTCACACAAGGGAAGGAATCCTTCGGCAGAAGAATAAAAAGTTGAAATCTCTATTGGATTCTTCATTCCGCTTGCCAGTTCCCATGGATAGGGATGACATGATATTGTATGAAGAGAATGAATGTCTCAAATATGAGGCTAAGAACCTCAAGTTTATGTAAAAGTATTTAAAAAAATATCTCTCTATTTTTATGAACTCTGATCTATCTTTCAAGAGATATTCATAACATGCATCATACCTATTTCTCTTCTAATCATACATAATCTATCTTCTGGTAAGGGTTTTGTGAATATATCTGCTAACTGATCGTGTGTGCTTGTGAACTCCAGTACTATATCGCCTTTCTGCACATGATTTAAAAAAAAATGATATCTTATTTCAATATGCTTAATTCTAGAATGTTGTATTGGTTTTTTTTTTTTTTTTAAAGATTTATAGCACTTGTATTATCACATTTGATTGGAATGTGATTATACATAAGTTTAAAATCCTCAAGTTATTGCTTCATGTAAAGAACTTGAGCACAACAACTACCCGCATCAACATATTCTGCCTCAGCAGTAGATAGTGCAACAGAATTTTATTTTTTATTTTTTTTTACTAAACCAGGAAACTAGTGCACAACCTAAGAAATGACATGTTCTACTAAAACTTTTTCGATCATCTTTGCAACCAGTATAATCGGTACCTGAATAACTAATAAGATCGAAAGAAGTGTGTTTAGGATACCATAACTCTAAGTCAATGGTACTGGCAAAATATATAAAAATCTGCTTGACTGCAATCAAATGAGATTGTTTTGGAAATGATTGAAAACGTGCACATAAACATACACTGAACATAATATCTGGTCTACTGGCTGTCAAATATAATAAGCTACCAATCATACCTCGATATACCTTCGAATCAACTAGTTTACCGGACTCATCTTTATCAAGTTTAGTGGATGGGCTCATTGGTGTTCCAGTTTCCTTAGCACCTTCCATCCCAAACTTCTTCAGCAATTTCTTAATATATTTTGATTGATTGATGAATATCCCACTTTTTGCTTGCTTAATTTGCAATCCGAGAAAGAATATAAGCTCTCCCATCATGCTCATTTCAAATTCTTCCTGTATAGTCTTAGCAAAAACTTGGCACATATTTTCATTAGTAGCACCGAATATTATATCATCAACATAAATTTGAATCAAAAGAATATCATCATTTTCGTATATAATGAAAAGAGTTGTATCAATTTTTCCTCTTAAAAAGCCTTTTTCAATCAAGAAACTACTGAATCTCTCGTACCACGCTCTAGGAGCTTGTTTGAGTCCAAATAGTACTTTTGTGAGTTTGAAAACATGATTTAGAGAAATATGATTTTCAAAACCTGAAGGTTGCTCAGCATATACTTCTTCATTTATAAAACCGTTTAAGAAAGCACTTTTAACATCCATTTGAAAAAGTTTGAAATTTTTATAACAAGCATATGCAAGTAGCATTCGAATAGTTTCTAATCTTGCGACTGGTGCATATGTCTCATCATAATCGATTCCTTCTTCTTGATTGAAACCTTGGGCTACAAGTCGAGCCTTATTTTTAGTAATGACTCCGGACTCATCTTTCTTGTTTCTAAAAATCCATTTTGTTCCAATAATAGTATGATTTTTGGGTTTAGGAACAAGTGTTCAAACATCATTTCTTTTAAATTGATTAAACTCTTTTTACATAGCTAGAATCTAAGATTCATCAAGAAGTGCTTCATCAATATTTTTAGGTTCAATCTGAGATAGAAAAGCAGTATGATTGCAAATATTTCTAAGAGATGATCGAGTACTTACACCTCGTGAAGGTTCTCCTAGAATTTATTCCGCTGGATGATCTTTCACATGTTTCCACTATTTGGTTGCATCTTGTACTAAGTCTTGATGATCTTTCCTTCTATTTCCATGATCTTTCATTTTGAATTGTTTCCAAATATCACACATCCTTTTTCTTTAGAAGTGAAGTCAATGAATTTAGTTTTGTCTTCTGTCACGTATCTTAAGCATCCGTTGTCTAAAAATCATTTATTTTTACCTGTAGAATACTTCATACATACCTACAAAAGCAATTGAAAACAATTCCCGGTACCCAAGTTCTTTGGGTCCTTTATTTATTAGTATTAGAAGAAACAAGATATTTAGGTACTCATATGGCCCTAATAGTCATTGTATGTTTTCTTCTAATAGGACAAGTAAGATAATTATGACCATTTCTATTACAAAAATTACAAATAGCATGTGACATATATGAAGAACTTGAGTGATTATAATAGTATCCTTTTTTAACAAAATTATTTTTATGAAAAGAATTTTGAATATTGGACTTTGCTGTAGAAGGATTATCAAAGAAGTTTTTATAATATTTGTATTTTTGTTTTGGTTTATATCCCAAACCTGCCTTATCAAAAACACATCTTTGACTACCAAGAAATTTTTCAAAATTTTTTTTTCCATTCGTAAAGTTTTCAATAATATTTTCTAAATCAGTTTTCTTTTTCTTCAACTCAAAATTTTCATCTTTCAAAACAATACTTTCTTTTCTTAAAATATCAATTTCGTTTGTTAAAGAAGAATTTTTCTTTTTCAAAACAGTATACTTGATACCCAATTTTTCAAATTCCTCATATACCTCTTCTAAAACATTTTGCAATTCTTCATATGAAGGATCTTCAATATTATAAAGATTTGTTACCTCAATGTCATCTTTAGCCAAAAGACAAAGATTTGCTGATTCTCCATTGCTTGCTTCACTATCTGAGCTACTTGAATCATCATCCCATGTAGCTTTCATTGCTTTTTTGCCCGAATCTTTCTTGGAAAACTTATTGAAAGATTTCCTCGGAGGAGATTTATTTTTCTTTAAAAACCTCTGAATTCTTCTTATTATTATCGCAACTTCTTCATCTTTGTCGTCATTTTCCTCATGTTCATCATTTTCACTTTCATGTGGAACAGCTTTAAGTGCCAAGCTCTTCTTTGACTTTCCTTCTTCTTCTCCTCTTTTCAATGTGTACTCATGGGTGATAAGTGACCCGATGAGTTCATTCACTTCGAGCTTCTTGAGGTCTCTAGCTTCAAGAATCGCTGTCACTTTTGATTCCCAACGTTTTGGTAGAGAGTTGAGAATTTTTCTTACTATCTCCACTTTGGAATAAATTTTGCCAAGAGCTGTCAAACTGTTTATGATGTTAGTAAAACGAGTGTACATACTAGAAATAGATTCATCATCATTCATCTTAAACATTTCATATTCATGAGTAAGAATATAAATTTTTGATTCCTTGACTTGAGAAGTTCCTTCGTAAGTAACTTCCAAGTTATCCCAAATTTCCTTTGCTGTAGCACAAGTCATTACTCTATTAAATTCATTACCATTGAGAGCATTATATAATAAATTCATAGCAGTTAAATTCAAAGTATAAAGTCTATCGTCTTCACGATCAAACTCTTCTTCTTCCTTTTTGACCTTTACTCCATCAACTACTTTTGTTGGAATATAAGGTCCATTTATAATGCATTTCCAGATTTCTCGACTTTGAGCCTGAAGGAATATTCTCATTCTAACTTTCCAAAATGAGTAATTGTCTCCGCAAAAGAGTGGAGGCCGACTGCTAGATTGACCTTCACCAAATGAAGCTGCAATGTTAGCCATAAGATCTTAACTCAAAAGATAGTTAATCTTATAATAGAGCTCTAGCTCTGATACCAATTGTTGCCCAGATGACTAACACAAGAAGGGGGGTGAATTGAGTTGTATTTAAAAAAATAACAATTATAAATCAAATATATAATATAAAATATAAACAAAATATGAAACAACAATAAATATAAAGAGTAAGAGTAAGAGAGAAGCAAACTCAGTATGTTAACGAGGTTCGGCCCCACTACCTACGTCCTCGCCTCAAGCTACCTCTTGAGGATCCCCAAATCCATTATTCAATCTCCTTTAGGTGGAGATAGAAACCTATTACACCTTTGAGCAGCACCGCTCCAAAGAATCCGTGTAGAACACCCTCTACACTTCCAATCACCTTACACTTGGTGATTTAACTATTCCCCGTGTAGAACACCTTCTACACTTCCAATCACCTCACACTTGGTGATTTAACTATTCCCCGTGTAGAACACCTTCTACATACACAAGGGTTATACACACCCTTTTACAAATACAAGAGTTGATAGTAGGTAGACTATCAAAGTACACTCCTCAATGAGTGAGATAGAAACAATACAGCGCAACCTATATCTCTCTCAATAAGAACAAGAATTAAGGCTCAAAACTTTAAAAAAGAGAGAATGAGATGTGAGATCCCAGATTTACGTGTATTTTTACACGTTATTTTATGCTCGGTGTTAATTATTTTAATTTATTTAAATAATATTATTAGTCATATTTTATTTATTTAAGATATTTAATTGAACTATTAATTAGTTAATATCGAGTTACGTTGCTTTTCTTATTTATTTTAATGAGTTAATTATTTTAATGAGTGGAATTAAATTCTTCTATTTTATTATGTGAATTTATTTGATCTGCTTTCGTTATATTAATTATTGTTTTATTTTAATATTGTGCTTGAGTTTAATTTATTTATATTGTTGGGGTTTTAAATATTTTATTTTATTGATATTAGATTGTAGTATCTTGGCTGGCTTTTATTTAATTTGTTGTGTTTTTCTGGTTGGACCATTTTTCCCTTCTTTTTCCTTTTTCTCCTTTTTCTTTTCCTTTTCTTTTCTTTTTTTCCTTTTTCTTTTTCTTTTCTTTTTCTCTTCTTTCCTTCCCAGACCCCCCCAGCCCGTGCGTCCTCCCCTGCCTCCCTCTCCCCTTCGCCCGTTCCTTCTCCTCAGCCCCAGGACCGCCGCCGGCCACCCACCAGCGACACCGCCCAGCCCACTACCTTCCCCTCACGCCGGCGAGCTCAACGGCACCGGTGTTGTCCCCTCCGGCCACCCCACCGCCCCTCCACGGCCACAAACCCGAAATACCCATTTTTGCTTCCCTTGCATTTTCCGGCCACCGCCGGCCACCCCTTGGCCTCCGACCATCACCACTAGACTCCCCAACCTCCGGCGAGCATAACCCACCGCCCAAAGTCACCCATCGCCGCCGGTTAGCTCCTCCACCCGAAATGGGCCTTAAACGGGTCGTTCTTCGCCACGCCGCCGTCCGGCCACCGTAGGTCTCACCACCGCCACCATTCGACTCCCCTCACCCAGCCGGTCAACCCCCTAGCTCAGTTTCCCCAACCGCGGCCTCACCTTCCCGGTACGACCTCAAACCCAAAAATGGGTTTTCACCCCTTTTGGCCCCGATCCGCCACCTTCCGGTGGTTGTGCCGCCACACCACCACCCCCAGGAGATTCCCCACCCTTCAATGAGTACCTCCCTAAATTTTGGTGTCAAACCGAGTGTTCTAGCCTAACGTACATGTGACCGCTACAAACGCTACAGATTGGCGTTGTTCAAGGAAATACGTTTTTACCGCTGTAAGTACTTTCCAAACAAGCTTTAAGATTTAAATATATTTTTGGCATCAACAGTTGTTGTATTTGATTATTGCTGATATGTGATGGTTGATGTTGGTATTTGTTGGTTGATTGGATTATTTAATTGTTGGCTATTTGGTGCATAGTTGTCTGCATTGTGTATTTACGTGCATGCTCATGAAAATATTTGGAAAGTGGATTTTGGCATGATTTTGGATATTCATGTATTGGAGATGGAAAATGAGATTTAAATTGTGTTTAGCGGATTTTAATGGTTTTGGGCTGAGTCATAACGGGGACGGCGATACGTAACGCCCGTTGTGATCAGCGTGTGAGTGTGTGGGTGACATAATGGGGACGGTGATACGTAACGCCCATTATGGTCATCGGGTGTGCATTTCATATCGGGGACGGCGATACGTAACGCCCGGTATGAAATGAGTGTGTGTGGATCGTAATGGGGACGGCGATACGTAACGCCCATTATGATTTTGGGTGTGTGTAAATCATATCGGGGACGGCGATACGTAACGCCCGGTATGATCGGTTTTGAGGATATTATTTTATGGAAAATGATGGGTGATTTTATTGTGAATTAAATTGGGATTTTGACGATTGTGGTTATTTCATCGACTTTGAGGAAGATGATTTTTAAGTCTCATGCATATGGTAATTGTTCATGGTCGTTGTTATGGCATTAATGTATTTCTGTCTTTTGGTTTGGTTGGTTTGTACTTACCTGCGATGCCATCTTGGCGTCGTAGTTTTGTTTGGATGCAGACTTTGGAGAGGCCGAGCCTGAGGAGACGGCTCCGCTATTGAGGTGATATTATTAATTGATATCTCGGGAAATTTATTTTCCCCTTTTTATAATTATGTATTTGTTTAATTTGTATTTTTGGATGACTGTATTAAATCTCCTGTTGGAGAGTTTTTATTAATTTGGTTTGTAAAATATTTCTAAAAATTCTGGTACTTAGATATTAATTTATTTTCCGCTGCAACCTTTTATTTATGTATGTCACGTGTGCACACACGTTTGACACGTGTTGTTGGGATGTGTGACCCGTGTTGTCATCATCCCGACGCCTCGATTCCCGTGTTATTTTAAGGGGAATTTGGGGGCGTCACATGAGAGCTTTGAAGAAATGATGCAAAACTTAGCAATAGATGTGTAAGCTCTTGTTGTGAATTTTGCAAAACTCAAGTGAGCTATTTATAGGCAAATGATTTTTCAATTTCAAATTTGAAAAGATTCCCATGTAAAAAACATCATCATTTACTTTTCAAAAATTTCAAATCTAATATTTTTACTTTTTGCATGTGACAAAAGGAGCACACTTTACTTTTCAAAAATTTCAAACATAATCTTTTACTTTTTGCATATGACAAAAGGAGCACACTTTACTTTTCAAAATTTTCAAATAAAGGCATCTACCTTTTGCATAAGTCAAGAAAAGCATCCACCACTTTTGAAAATATTCAAATAAAACATGCACATGTGAAAGATGACAATCAATCATCTTAATATTTTCAAAGTTCAAACCTTTAATCATGTCATGCACATGTGAAATATGACAATCAATCATCTTTCAAAATTTTTAAATTTAATTTTCAAAATATTCATGCATATGTGGAAAATGTATTTTAATGCTTTATGATAAAATATTAATTTTGAGCTTTAATCCTAATTTTGAATTTTTAAGAGATTTACAACATTACTCTATGATTTTAATGTGAACTTGTTCCCTTCTTGCTCATGCTTGCTTCCTTGATGTGCTTGATTATATTGTGTGGACAACTTGAGCTTGAGATTCCTTTATTCTTTGGATTCATTTGTTATCATCAAAATCTATTTGTAGATTTACATGAAACTTGAAACCTTGGGTTCAACAGTAAAGAATCTGTCGGATGCGAGAGAAATTGATCATTTCGAACTCTTTCTATATTATGCCAATTCATATCTTTTGCAGTCACTTGAGAAGTAAACAACCGTTGAAATCGAGGAATCAAGAAAAAATGTCTCAACACTTTATTCGGTATATTACGCTTATCTGAAGTCCATCTTGACTCGTGGCACACTGGACATTAATCAAATTCTGCATACTGCTGCCAAAAGAGTACACAATCTTTCTTACCAGCATGGATAATATTATAATCAAATCTCAATCCTCGCTTCAATTTTTTCGCCTCATAAAAGTTACGAGGCACCACATTATCTTGCGGTAGAACCTCTTTAAATAACTCAAGTAGCATGTCAATGGCCTTTGTAAAAATCCGGCATACTAACTTGATATGTAGCAACCTCACTGTGAATGACAACTTACTATGGCGGGTACACCCCTCATACAGTTGTCGTTGAGCATCCTCCTACAGTCTTGCAAAGTTCTCGTTTCCCTCAAAAAATTGTGAAGATGTTCCTTCTCCATCTCGAACACCAAACATGCCTGCGCCAATATCATCTAACATCTCAGTGATATCCTCTCCATTATCATCATTATCATCCGAAACGACCACATATATATCGTCGATATCGATCTCAGCATCAGTTTCTTCCATTCGATTGGAATGACTCTCAAATCTAACTCCTGAAGGAAATGGTTCGCCATGTAGAACCCAATGCGAGTATTTATGATTTATCCCATTAACGAACAAATGAGACTCCACTACTACCATATTTAAATAACTCAGTTTCTTGCACTTCTTGCACGGACATCTTATAAAACTCCAACTATCAGCACTGTCTTTCGCAAACTCTATGAATACTTTCACCCCCTGTGCATACTCCTTATAGTCTCGCACAAGTCTATCTCCCAATAGCATCCAACTTTTGTCTATTATATTTTCGTTATTCGTCTACTGCTTATTAAAAAAAAACCTAAATCATTTCATAAACATCATCAGTAATACTGTAATTGATATCCTCATAATACTATTTTTTTATTCTGTCTGCACGAATTTCGTTCAAACGTATATTTATACATCCAGACGGACATCGACATTCGTTCGAATATGAACAATTTCGTTCGAACGGAAATCGTGCAGACAGCATACCAGAATCAATCCTCACCATCAACTAAGTAAGTAACAAATACCCAAATAAACAAATCATACTCGAAATTGGTTATATAATAAAATTTCAAATATCAAAATAAGTATGCAAAATCTATAGAAAATCATCCCAAAATATCAAAATAAATATCTAATC